>CM053566.1:29213944-29279205 GCA_028646485.1 Cryptoprocta ferox | reverse complement strand
TATATATATATATATATATATACACCACTTCTTTATCCATTCATCTGTCAATGGACATTTGGGCTCTTTCCATACTTTGGCTACTGTTGATAGTGCTGCTATAAACATTGGGGTGCATGTGTCCCTTTGAAACAGCACACCTGTATCCCTTGGATAAATACCTAGTAGTACAATTGCTGGGTCGTAGGATAGTTCTATTTTTAATTTTAAGGAACCTCCATAGTGTTTTCAGGAGTGGCTGCACCAGTTTGCATTCCCACCAGCAGTGCAAAAGAGATCCTCTTTCTCCGCATCCTCACCAACATCTGTTGTTGCCTGAGTTGTTAGTGTTAGCCATCCTGGCAGGTGTTGAGGTGGTATCTCATTGTGGTTTTAATTTGCATTTCCCTGATGATGAGTGATGGTGAGCACCGTTTCATGTGTCTGTTAGCCATCTGGATGTCTTTTTTGGAAAAGTGTCTATTCGTGTCTTTTGCCCATTTCCTCACTGGATTATTTGTTTTTTGGGTGTTGAGTTTGATAAGTTCTTTATAGATTTTGGATACTAACCCTTTATCTGATATGTCATTTGCAAATATCTTCTCCTATTCCGTCAGTTGCCTTTTAGTTTTGCAGATTGTTTCCTTTGCTGTGCAGAGCTCCAATAGTTCATTTTTGCTTTTGTTTCCCTTGCCTCTGGAGACATGTTGAGTAAGAAGTTTCTGTGGCCAAGGTCAGAGAGGTTTTTGCCTGCTTTCTCCTTGAGGATTTTGATGGCTTCCTGTCTTACGTTTAGGTCTTTCATCCATTTTGAGTTTATTTTTTGTGTATGGTGTAAGAAAGTGGGCCAGGTTCATTTTTCTGCATGTCGCTGTCCAGTTTTCACAGCACTATTTGCTCAAGAGACTGGCTTTATTCCATTGGATATTCTTTCCTGTTTTGTAAAGATTAGTTGGCCATATGTTTGTTGGTCCATTTCTGGGTTCCCTATTCTGTTCCATTGATCTGAGTGTCTGTTCTTGTGCCAGTACCCTACTGTCTTGATGATTACAGCTTTGTAGTACAGCTTGAAGTCTGGAATTGTGATGCCTGCAGCTTTGGTTTTCTTGTTCAGGATTGCTTTGGCTATTCGGGGTTCTTTCTGGTTCCATACAAATTTTAGGATTGTTTGTTCTAGCTCTGTGAAGAATGCTGGTGTTATTTTGATAGGGATTGCAGAAATTTTTTTCTTGTGAAGAGGATTTTTAAGATCTACTATCTTAGCAAATATACAATGCAGTATAACTAACTATAGTCACCATGCTGTATATTACATCCCCAGGACTTACTTATTTTATAAATGGAAGTTTGTGCCTTTTGGCTCTCCACCCCCATTTCTCATGAACCACACCCCCTTTCATCTGCAGTGTGAACCCACCAGACTAGACCTCTCTGTGTCCTCTGTGTCCTGGCTCCTCACCTTCCTTTGCCCCTGGAATCCCTTCCCCACACCCTCAAATGGCTAGATCATCCCCATATTTCAAAAGCCATCTCAAGTGTTCCCTCCTCTTTGAAACCTCTCCTCATCCTCTCTGTTGGAAGTCTCTGTTCATTTTATAGGTACTTCCCTTATAACACCTTTTACCTTATGTTGTAGATATTCATGAGCTTAGCTTAAATCTATTATCAGATTATGTATTCTATGAAAGCTATGTCCATTTGGGTTCATTTCTGTGGCCTCCATACAACCTGGAAGAATCTGGCACAAAATAAATCAGAAACAGCCACTGAAAAACACAAATGAGAACATGGAAATCCCATTATGCATTTTCATTCCAATCCAGAAAGATTGTTGCCTGCTCTTTTTTTTTTTCTTAATTGAAATATAATTCCCATACCATGAAATTTACTGTTCTTTACATGGCACAGGTTGGTGGATTTTAGTGTATCCACAAGGTTATGGCATCATCACCATTGTCTAGTTCCAGAACATGGTCATCCCCCCCTTACCCATAAGCGGTCACTCTTCATTTTCCACCCTCTCCCAGCCCCTGACAACCACTAATCTATTGTCAGTCTTTATGGAATGATCTATTCTGGGCATGTCATAAAAATAATTATTCAACACATGGCTTTGGTGTTGAGCTTCTTTTGCTTAGCATGATATTTTCATCCATGTGTAACGTGTACCATTACTTCATTTCTTTGTATGGCCTAATAACAGTCCACTGCATGGATTCGCCACACTATTTGTCCATTCATTCTATTGATGGGCATTTGGGTTATTTCCACTCTTTGGCCATCATTGAAAATGTGACCATGAACATGCACGTACAAGTGGTTATCTGCACATACGTGTTCATTTCTCGTGGGTATATGCCTAGGAGTGGAACTGCTGAGTCATATGCTAACTCTTTAACTTTTTGACCAACAGTAAGAGTTTTCCAGAGCAGCTGAATCATTTTACATTTCCACCAGCAATATGTATAGGTTCCAATTTTTCCACATCCTCACCAACACTTGTCATTGTCTGTCCTTGTGATTACAGCCATCCTAGTGGGTGTAAAATTGTTTTCCCTGGGCTTTTGATTTTTATTTTGAGCATCTTTTCTTATGCTGGTTACGTTAAGCATCTTTTCATATGCTGGCTGGGCGTTTGTGTATCTTCTTTAGAGAAGTGTCTGAATTCAAACCCCTTGTTCATTTTTATTTTATTCCTTAAATATTCTGGACACTAGAGCCTTCTGTTCCTAACCACATGCAACTCTACACCTTATGTGCTAGCCCACAGGATATCTGCTCAATAGTGAATAATATCAATTTTTGCCCCTATTTTTTATAATTTTAATTGTGTTGCACATCAGCAATATCAACCGCCTTAATTTCAAGTTTCTAAATATGGACCTTTGCCGACATTTACCAATTTAGGGGGAACATATGGAAATTTCAAAACAAATTAAGATGTCAATATACTTTGAATCGCTTTTATCAATGTCATTGTTAAGTCAGGAGGACTTAATAACTGGTGATGAACACGATAATTTCACACCTAACAGCAACAGCGTAGGCAGAAGTACCGGGACGTTGAAGGAGAGGGCAAACAGCAATATTAGGAAGAGAGGAGGACAAGAAGGAGTGGATAAAGGAGATGCTGTGTATTTTTGAAGTAGGTCCTTTCTGAGCCTTGATTAATTGATATCTGAGAAATAGCAACCAGTCAGAAAAAGAGAAATGAAACCGTGTGCCGTCCTGCTGAGAAGGAAAAGGAAGTGGTGCCTGGCGGTGGTCCGCGGGCACTTGAAGGTGAGAGATGCTAAAGTGGTGTTCACAGTTGGGGTATTCCTGATCCAGCCGCCAGGTGACGCTATCGAACCGGAAAGCTGGACTCGATGCTCCAAGGGCCCAGAACAGCTTGTAGGGGATGGAGAGGAGGGGCTTCTTGGAATCTGTCACCGGTGCGCCAGGGACCTTCAGGGTCCAATACTGGTTACTTGGGGTGGCTGCCACCCGAGTTCGTGTTCTGTTAGTGGAAAACTGGCATGTATTAAGCTGCTAGATATGAAACGGTGAGTACTGGGGGATTTCCTCCGTTACCTTGTTTCAAAGGGAAGTTAAAGTGGTCCGTCTGATGCATGCTATGCCAGGTGGGCGCCCACGCGGTGCCCATGGATGAGGCCTGTGTGGAGCTTACCTGGACACACAGCAGCATTCTGGAGTTGGAGTCAAGCCAGCCGCAGATACCGTCCCCTCATCTGTAAGTTCTTTATTCCCTTCTGGGAATATTTTTTCTATGCTAAAGAAATCCAAGCTTAAGACTTATGAGCACGTGTAATTCTGCACATTTCTGGTCAGGTCCCGCACCTGTCTGTTCTGCAAAACTGCTCGCATGGTCTCTGTCCCAGAGAAAGCACAGCGCCTCCTAACTGCCTCCTGATTCCAGTTCTGTCCTACCTGTAATCCCTTCTCCACATATCAGAATGATTTGGAGACCAGACATTCCCTGTCACTGCCCAGCTCTGTGACTTATGCCATTCTTGGGATAAAGAACAAAATCTTTACCAGAACCCCACAGCTAGTCAGCGTGTGAGTCCCTGACTCCTTGGGACAACATCTGCCATGTCATCAGTACTCCATAAATACTTGGGGAGATCAGTGATAAGCTCTGCACAAACCGAATCCAAATTTCGCAGGTAAGAAGAAACACCACAGAAGTAGTGGTGAAGGAGTGGTTCTTATTTCTCCCTGACTGATGTATTCAGTGGTACTGGGCCACATTGTGAGGAGGTTTGCACGGGTGCTGACTTGTAGATCATCAAGACTGCAAGACTTTCCAAGACTTTCATGTTCCTGTCTTACCAGGAAAGATTAAAGCATCAGAGGGGTCTCATGTCCTCAGACAGGTGCAGCTGTCTTTCCAGGGGCTCAGTGGTTTCTTGATGTAGTTAGGGGGTTAAGCAAGGGCAGTAACCTTTTCTTTGTGTGAAAGGATCAAGGACTGGATTAGGTTGAAACTGTCATCGCTGGCGCTCCATGGGCCGAGAGCGTGGTGATGTGGCCTAAATGAATTGCCAGCTCTGGGGGACTAGCAGTGGCTTCATAATTTGCATGTGGAATAACGATATGATCAACTAGATTCAAAGGATTCAAACTTTTCTTGATATGACTTTTCTAGTATATACTATGCTTTATATACTTTTCTATTTTAGAGGAAAAGGGGGGATGACAAAGAAATGACTCGTTCCTCCTAGCCTACGATCAAGTGGGATCAATAAAGATTCTGTCACTTTCCTACTCTCGTGTAGGAATTGTGTCTGGAGTTGGGTGTATGTTTTTGGAGGTGTTTTGTAAGTATAAGAAGGATGTATTTTTAATTTCTGTTCCAATATACCCAATCACGTAACATCAGCATCTAAGAAAGTCACATTCTTCATCCCATTAAATTTCACCACTGATCCTGCAGCAAAAATTCCCAGGTTGGGACCAGTGAGAGGATGGGTATCCAGAGGTCCTTGAAACATCTGGATCTTGGACCTAGAGTCTGGGAACTCTGAAACCAGAGGCCCGATGTCAAGGGCCTTCACTCACACTGACTGCATATTTTATGACATTAAACAAAATTGTCCATTATTTTACACAGGGCTCATTAGACTCTCCTGTCTACTTATGCATATGTTTGAAAAATTTAAAACCTTTCTTATTTTTATTTTTTAATGTTTATTTATTTATTTTGAGAGAGGGAGGGAGCGAGAGGGAGAATCCCAAGCAGGCTCCCCATACCCAGCGCTGGCTTGACACGGGGCTCAGTCTCATGGCTTGTGAGATCATGATCTGAGCTGAAACCAAGAGTCAGACACTTAACCGACTGAGCCACCCAGGCGCCGCCTCCACAATACAACCTTTAAGTCTCCTTCATGCAAGCATTTCAATTTCATATGAAAGAAAACAACACTGGAGAATGTAGAATTTTGATCACTTCTTTTAGTTTCTCTAAGAGCCTATAAAATTAAGGAAAGGTAGCTAACTTACTTGAAAAACATTTTATTTGGTTAAGCAGAAATGCAAAGTAATGTTTCAGAAATATATTCAATGAAGGGTGAAATATTTCTTATTATTCTTTATTTGGTGGGAGAGAGGAATTCTATGCCAGGAAAATTCATACGCAGTAATAAACTTTTTTTCCTTTATGGATTATAAACTTTAAAAAGATGATGATAATGTTCACAGAAAATCAATGTCCATCAATATATTGCTTCAGATTTTTAATATCATAGGATCATACTTTAGGAGATAGTAAACAGAAACGATTGTGAAATATGAACAAAATTGAAATAGCTGAATTTCTGGAGTTTTCTGTCCACATCAGTGCTGACAAGAACACAGAGCAAAACTAGACCCAGCTGGGTAGAAATCCTCACCAGCGTCGCGGGGACTGTGGAGATGTCATGGGCTAGCCTGGGATCCTAACCACCTCATGGCATTGGCCTTGGGTTCCAAGAGGAACACCACTTGTCCCTAAGTGGAGTCTGCCCTGGAGTCTTTCTTTCCTTCACTCAGCAAACATTATGGATCAGACAAGCCCTGTGGGAAACAGCCTATGGGAGGGGCTTATTCTAGTAGAGGGACCAGGCATTCACAGAACCACAGCAACAAGAGAGGGAGTTAAAAAACCCAGTGGGATTTCCATGAGATGTGTCACTACAGGACCAGGGGCGCCATCAGACAGGAGACACTGGCAGAAGTCTAGGGTTGCAAAAGGCTTTGCATAGATGTGCAGGGGTGTTGTTGGAAACCTTTCCAGACAAAGGGAGAGGCCGAACCAAGACAGGGAGGGAAACCACTGGGCCAGTATGAGGCTCCATGGACTCTCAAGGTATGAGCAAGTGGTGCTCAGAAAGGAGCTGGATTAACTGAAGAGGTGACTACAAAGGACCGATAATTTCAGTAATTTCACTTGTCCCTTGGTCTCTTTCATTTAAAAGAATCCAAATGAATTGTAAAAAGTTCAGAGATGCAGACGGACAGAAGCAAAAGTGAAAAGCTTCCCTTCCCCTGTCCCAGGTTTTTTGGGTGCCCCTCGGGCTCTCTGCGTAGTCACAGACAAGAATCTGGGGCATACATAACTTTAGACAAGCGGGGAAGTGCACCTACCTACCTTGTTCTGCAGCCCACTGGGAGCCTGACCTAACATGTCAGGGCGCTTGCACAACGACTCGGTTTTCTTTCCACGAGTGGGGTAGATTGATCATCAAAGACCCTTGTGTGTGGTTTTATTTCTTTTTAATATGAAGGCACTGTTTTGATTTTTAACTAATTAGAAAATTAAATCCTAGCGAAGGCAATCTCATGAATGAGGATTTTAAAAAGCACCATGCACCCTTTACAATGCCTTTGTACATACAGCATGTGTCCTAAAAGATTTGGACCGGGATGCCGCACGAGGCCCTGGGGGTCGGGCGTGTGTCTGAGAGCAGATTTTGCCCTGTTGTTTGGAAGCTGCTGGCAATCACAGCCTCCTTCGGTGCATGAAAAGCATCCTTCCTAGTTTTCCCACGTCAGCACCAGGGTGGACATTTCTCAGATTAGGAAAAAGCCAGACCTAACAACTGAATGCTGCCTGATGGTGGGCTGGCTCCTGGAAGGGGGACGGACAGATTGGCTATAAGGAACGTCAAGCTTCCTACTGGCAGCCTTTGAGTATGGACTTTAGATTAGTTATTAGGACCATGGCAGTGTTTGTAGTTCTATGAGAAAATCTCGTTCTTAGAAAATACACATTGACAAAGACATAATGTCTGCAGCTTACTGTCAGATAGTTCCAGAAAAAGTGTGTGCATATGAAGTATAAAAACACAGACTAATAATAAAGCAAATGCAGAAAAATGCTAACAATGGAGGAGCTGGGTGAAGGGTCTGGAGCAAAATGTTATGCTATTCTTACACTTTTTTGTAAGTTCAAAATTAAAAATTGAAAAACATATATGTGGCTAAATATTGATGCGGTGACTACGAAATTAGCTTGTTGTACGTATCTTAAATATCTTTGTAGAAGAAAAACAGCTTGTTTCTTTGCTATAGTGACCCACAGATGCTTTACACTGGGTATATTGTCTTCTAGACAATTCTAAGGATCTTGAGCACTTTTTCATCTAAGGTCTTGCATTGCCTTTTATGACATTGCCATTTTTTAAAATATTTATTTATTTTTGAGAGAGAGAGAGACAGAGTGTGAGTGGGGAAGGGGCAGACCTGACCTGACCCGAAGTCACTTAACTGACTGAGCTACCCAGGCACCCCATGACATTGCCATTAAAAAATATTTTTTTTCATCTTTATTTATTTTTGAGAGACAGAGACAGAGTGCAAGCAGGGGAGGAACAGAGAGAGAGGGAGACATAGAATCTGAAGCAGGCTCGAGGCTCCAAGCTATCAGCACAGAGCCCGACGTGGGGCTTGAACTCATGAAACTGTGAGATCATGACCTGAGCTGAAGTCGGACACTTAACCGACTGAGCCACCCAGGTGCCAGTGGCATTGCCATTTTTGAAGAATACAGTACCTCCCCCCCCACCTTCCTTTTGTTAAAGTTTAGGTTTGCCTGATGTTTCCTACTGACTTAAGCTCAGGTTATGCCTCCCTGGCCAGAATACTACCTGGATGATGCGGGTCCTTCTCAGGATCAGCATCTGGAAGCGGATAATGTCCAGCCCCTCCTCCTTTGATAGTGTTCATTTTAATTACCCAAATTGTTGTCTAGTTTCTCCACTGAGTCGCTATTATTTTTTACTTTGCAATTCATAAAAAGTCTGTGGGGAGATCATGCAGAAATTCTGTTCCTCAAAAAAATGTCCCCCTGGAGGAACCCTGGCTGGCTCAGTCGGTGGAGCATGCGACTCTTGATCTCAGGCTTGTGAGTTTGAGCCCCATGTTGGGTGTACAGATTACTTAAAAAATAAAATCTTAAAAAAAAATGTTCCACTTAACCGACTTCGGCTCAGGTCATGATCTCGCGGTTCATGGGTTCAAGCCCCGCTTCAAATTCTGTGTCTCCTTCTCTCTCTGCCCTTTCCCTACTCATGCTCTGTCCCTCTGTCTCTCAAAAATAAATTAAGATTATAGGGAAAAAAATTTTTTTTAATATTCCTGGGGCACCTGGGTGGCTCAGTTGGTTAAGCATCTGACTTCGGCTCAGGTCATGATCTCTCAGTTCACTAGTTGGAGCCCCACATCGGGCTCTGTGCTGACAGCTCAGAGCCTGGAGCCTGCTTTGGATTCCATATCTCCCTCTCTCTCTGCCCCTCCCTGCTCATACTCCTCTCTTTCTCAAAAATAAATAAATGTTAAAAAAATTTTTTTTGACAGAATGTGGGTTGGGGAGGAGTACAGAGAAAGGGGGATAGAGTATCTTCAGCAGACTCCAGGCTCTGAGCTGTCAGCACAGAGCCCGATGTGGGGCTCAAACTTATGAACTGCAAGATCATGACCTGAGCTGAAGTCGGATGCTTAACCGACTGAGCCACCCAGGGCCCCCATAATTTTAAAAAAATGTTAATTTTCCCTTAGATTAAGGGGCGCCTGGGAATTTCAGTCAGTTGAGCATCTGTTTTCAGCTCAGGTCATGATCTCACAGTTCGTGGGTTCGAGCCCCGCATCAGGCTCTGTGCTGACAGCTCAGAGCCTGGAGCCTGCTTGAGATTCTGTGTCTCCCTCTCTCTCTGCACCTCCCCCACTCACGCTCTGTCTCTGTCTCTGTCTCTCTCTCTCTGTCTCTCTCTCTCCCCCTCTGTCTAAACAATAAACACTTAAAAAAAATTTTTTTAATGCTCCCCTAGATTGAGCCTCTGTAGCTGGATCTTGTCTGACTCAGAGTTCACTGTGCTGGTTGCAAGTACTGATTTTCCTGTTCCAGGACTCCATTCACATTCACATTCTCAAGCTGCTAAACAGCAAGAGCCCTCCCTTCTCCCCCATGTATTTATTTACCTATTTGTTACTGGCACAGACACATAATATTCCTGTATTCTTCAGTGCTTTAGAATTCATTTCTGTACTTAAATATTTGGGTGCTCATATCATCCCAGATTTGACCAAACGAGAGCCCCTTCGATCTGGCTCTTGTGTTCTGATGACATGACCCCAACGGTTTTTAAGCACTTTCTTACTTTCTGGCGTAACAATGTTCCAGGTGTAGCTTGTAGCTACCCTGTAGCCCATGCTGGTACTGGCCATTTCTCTGAAGAGCCCAGTTCCTTGTGGTCGTGAGTAAGACTAAAGACCCAGACCCGGACAGGAGGTGCGCTCACTGCTGCTGGAGTGTCTTAACTTCTTGGCCTTTTCAACAGAAAAACTAAGAAATATATGCACATAAGTGGACCCTCACAACATAGATTTGAACTACACAAATCCACCTATATGTGGATTTTTTCGATACAGCACGGTACTGTAAATATATTTTCTCTTCCTCATGGTTTTCTTAATAACATTTTTTCTCTAGCTTACTTTATTATAAGAATATAGTAGATAATATACTCAACATACAAAATATGTGTTTAATCATTTGTTTATTTTCTCAGTAAAGCTTCCGGTCATGAGTAGCTAAGTTTTTGAGGAGTCAAAAGTTATACATGGAATTTCAACTATGCAGGGGATCGGCACCCCAATCTTGCATTGTTCAAGGTCAATGATCTGTACATATATATATACACAGGCATACAAATATACGCACGGATGTGCCCATAACTATGAACATACACATACATATTTGAAAATCATGATTTTCCAGCAGTCATTACAATCCCAGTTCATTCCCACAGGCTTTTCCTTGCCTTCCCTCATTCTGTATTTTTTAAGTTTATTTATTTATTTTGAGAGACAGAGAGAGAGAGAGAGAGAGAGCATGAGCAGGTTGAGGGGCAGAGAGCGAGACTCCCAAGCAGGCTCCATGCAGTCAGCACAGAGTCCGACATGGGGCTTAATCTCACGAACAGAGAGATCATGACCTGTGCTGAGATCAAGAGATGGACACTAAACCGACTGAGCCACCCAGGTGCCCCTCCTCATTCTGTATTTGTACATCATTCTTTCCCTCTGAACATCCTGGCTGTCAATAACCACATCAACACATTTCTGCACTTGCTCAATCCTACAATACATGTAAGATGGTTTGGGTCTTGTGTGCAGTCAGAGCCTCCCCTTTGGAATGTCAGTCTTTCATATATTTACAGTTTAAATCCGTTGAGCGGTTCCTACTTAAGACAAACGTAAACAAACCATGTAATGGCAAATATAACTAAATACTAGGCTCTGTCTTCCTTGTTCTTTGCCAACAGCCCTGTGGGCTTTAGGAAGAGCCAGTCCAACTTTTCTGAGAAAGATACCGGTTTCCACCTGTGGTAAAATGAGTTTATGTTCCATTTAATTTCATATACAATTTGACATTCTATTATAAGGAATACTGTTGCTTTAAACTCTGTAACTAAGCCAAATTCTAAAAGAAACCAGTTGCTAAGGCAACTGGGCAAAGAGTTAATTAATTCATCAGTCATTATATGCAGATTAATCTGCCTAACTGAGTTAAAAAGGAGGTGAGCTTGTTTGGTTTTTTCTTTTTGGAATTCGTGGAAGAAGAATGTGTGATTTTTTTTTTTCAGTCTGTAAGGGCCACAGAGTTCCTTCTGGACAAGGCACAGGCTTTGCGATCAGACAGGTGCTCTACTCCTTTCAGGCCCCCCATGGGACCTTCAGACCAACAGCCTTATCTGCAAAATGGGGATAATAATGTGCATCTTGTAGGCTGGTGTGACGATCAGATGAGATGCTAGAAATAAAGCACCTTTCATTGTCTTTTTAAAATTAAGATGAAGAGTGAGTAACAAAGGTTAGCATGCATTTCTCCAGGAAGGCAAATTATATTCTTTCTTCACTTTTAGAATTGACCACACACACCCCTATGTGTCCTTGCTGTAATCTCTACAGAATTCAGAGAACTTGATTGCATTTACTTGATTGCATGTCTGTCCCTCTCTACTAGACTAGTACACTGCTTGAGATGGTGGACAGTGTCTAATTAATCCTTATAATCTCAAGGCTGTGCATATGTAGACAGTTAAAAAAATACTTAACGCTGAATGAATGAATGTAAATGTACACTAAAGCATCCCTACAGCCTCCCTCTGTCCTTCCAGCTCTACATTGCCACCTGCTGGTAAGAATCTATAATTGCAGTAAATGTTTCTAAAGAAATTGAAGTCCCTTAACCAGAATCAGAAAAGTCAAAACAAATATCCTGAAACCACAAAGGAGAAAGATTTCTCTATACCATTGTCATGATAAATATTCTACATACGAATTTTTCTTGTTTTTATTGTGGTAAAATACACATAACATAAAATTTACCCTATTAACCACTTTTAAGTGTACAGTTCTGGGGCATTAACTGCGTTCTTCCCATTGTTGTGCAGCCTCTGCTTACATCCACCCGCAGAACGTTTTCATCTTCCCAAACAGAAATGCTAATTGCTCATTAAACAGTAATTCCCCATTGTCCTGCCCTCAGCCCCTGGCAACCACCATTATACTTTCCGTCTCTATGAATTGGACCAACTCTAGGTCCCTGACAAAGGTGGGATCATACAGTAAATGTCCTTTAGTGACTTTTTTTTTCACTTGGCGTAATGTCTTCAAGGTTTCCCTATGTTGCAGCACCGTTCAAAATGTCCTTCCTTTTTTTTTTATTTCAGAAAGAGCGTGCACACTAGCAGGGGAGAGGGGCAAAGGGAGACAGAGAAAATCTTTTTTTTTTTTTTTAACTTTATAGTTTATTGTGAGACAGAGAAAATCTTAAGCAGCCTCTACACTCAGCACAGAGCCCAGTGCAAGGCTCGATCCCATGACCCTGGGATCATGACCTGAGCCAAAATCAAGAGTCAGACATTCAAAGGACTGAGCCACCCAGGGGCCCCCAGAATGTCCTTCTTTTTTAAAGCAGAATACTGTTTTATCCTATGTGTAGACCACATTTTGTCTATCCATTCATCCACCACTTGTGCTTTTTTTTTTTGTTTCCAACATGTCTCATTGCCTTTACGTCCCCAGCCAGCGGCTAGTAGTTTGCTCAGCTAAGTATAGGTAGACCCTCAATCAATCTTTGTTGACTGTACTATATGCCATTGCTCGTGTGTCTGCCTAGTAGGAAAAATCAGGAGCTCGTTGAGAACATGTTGCCTCATGTAGAGAAGTAAAATGGATATGTACTTGTTAAATTAATGTTGAATGACAATATTTACTACATTTATTGAGAGCTTGCTTCTTGCCAGGCACTGTGATAAGATGGATTGATTCATAACATTCTCGCCATCACTCTATGAGGCGAGTTCCATTGTCCTCACCCATTTACAGAGAAAGAAACAGAACCACGCCGCAGAAAATGGATTTGAGGCCAGTCATTCTTACTCAGCAACCCATGCTCTTAACCTCTGAGCTATAGAAGCCTAGGGAGAGCTTTTACCTTAGGAAAATGGCCATGCCAAGAATATGTATTTTCCTGTGGCTCATCGGGTGCACCCCACCTCGGGGACACAATGCACCGTGCGTCCCTCTGGATCCTGTGCAATACCTGTTCTCTCCCCTTTGCTTTTACTTAACGCAGCTCTTCCTCACCTGAAGCGTGCTCCTTCTCCCTGCCCTGTCCAACCCCCTTTTTCAAGACACGCCTGGGGTCCCTCCTCCTTGGGGAAGCTTTTGTCAATTCCTTGGACCCTCCCATCCCCCCCAGGGCACCTACCACACCTTTCAGCCCTGGGCTCCTGCATATTGTCACACATTGCCCTCTGAACGATGAGGGTTGTGCTAGTCTTACTTCCCCAGCTGCTCAAGAAGGTTAAAAAAAATTGGCTTCAGTGATACATCTCCACAGATGATGGCCTGTAGTAAGAGATAAGCCTGTATTCAGTTACATGAATCTACATTGTGTAGATACAAAATTGGATTCTCTTAACTATCTTGCCTTATAGCATATTGTTAGTGGATTTGCTTAAATTATGAGAACAGTTGTGAGGCAAGCAGGCATCACTGAAGTTCAACCCTTTGAATAGGCAGGTTAAAACCAGGATTCATGTCAGCTCCTGAAGCTCTGGCATTCCACAAGGGCACCTCACTGACACCAAGAAAACATTTGTAAGCATTTAAACTGCAGATCACGTTGTCTCTTTTTGCTCCCAATCAGGGGAAGAATGTGATGCACTTTACAAAAAACTAAGTTGGACGAGAACTCTTAATCACTGGGCACATTCTTATAACCCCAGAGACTGCATGAGATTGAATCTTTTAAAAAAGTGTTGGTGAATATAGTTATCTTGAGGACTAGAAAACTCGTATCTAGAACTAAGGGCTAAAACTATTTTAATCATAAAACCTTAGAGTTAAGCATTATTCAAGAAACTGACACCTAACTACAGAGAACAAACCGATGGTTACTAGAGGGAGGTGGGGGGGATGGGTGAAACAGGTGATGGGGATTAAGGAGGGCACTTGTGATGAGCACTTGGTATTGTACGGAAGTGTGGCATCACTATATTGTCCCCCTGAAACCAGTAGAACTCTGTATGTTAACCAACTGGAATTAAAATAAAATTTTTTAAAAAATGAAAAAAAATATATAAAATTGATCACGTATGGTAGATCTGTTTGCGAGTTCTTCATTTTACATCTGATGGTTGTCAATTAGTAAAGAAAGAAATATCTTTAAAACTGTTTAGACTATCTTTGCAACTTTACATCAGTATCGAAATCTATCAATTAAGCAACATGTGTCTGAAAATCGGCTGTAGTCCCATATTTTGTTAGGCTGTCTGAGGTTGAAGATCAGGATAAAATAGCTAGGGATGCTAATCTTTACTGATCGAAGACTAATTTTCACTCCTCCTCTGGTCCTCAAGCCCCTTATTTGATTTCTGTTTGGAAAATGTGTACTAAACTCACTTCTGATTCATGTGGTTTCTCTTGCAATATGCTGACTGACCTCGGGCTGCCCTTCTGTTGTCTCTGCCTCAAAACCTGACCCCTTTGGTGGCTTTCATAGACGTTTTGAACTGCAACAGTGTAACAGTTTCATTCTGTTTGCAGATTTCCCACTGTGCTTTATGGAGTTTTTGTTGTTGTTTTGTTTAACGTATTCAGTAGTCTCTCACTTCGTATTTTTATACTGTAAATAAACTCCAGTCTGTGACACTGAGTTGTGTATTCCAATGAGGATATTTCAGTCCTCCGTTTTTGGACACAGGCAGAGTGAAAGACGGCTAAAATACCTTTCCAACTGATTCGTTGCTATTTTGGTTTTTAAAGCTGTCAGCTAGAAAGACTACCCTTTATAGATGGCCCTTCCAAAAGCTACTTAATATTACTTTGGCTGTAGGAGTAAGGGGGGAAAAACAAATTATTTCAATGAATTCTAAAGTCTTTGAATACAGAGTATTAAGTACAGAAAGGATAAACCGAGTGTGTCCCTGCTTTTCTATAAAACATGTACAACTTTTTACCACAGTATTTTTAAAGTGTATGCTAATTAGGTCATGCAGTGAGCTTTGCTGCTAATAATCTACACGGGTTATCTGCACCAATACACTAAGAAAGAAAAGAGCTAAAACAACAGCAAGCTGTATACAGCGGCTTGGGTGTGCGCACACCATCCACTCAGCAGGTGGCCATGTTGGCCCCGCCCCCTCCCCCCCCCAACCCTCCCCTTTGGCTTAGCAAAACCGGCTGCAGCTTTTAGTTTCTTGGAGCACTGCCCTTGCATGGAATTAGTAACTATGCACCTTTCCTATTTTGTTCTTTTTCTTCCAAAACTTTTGATACATCTGTTCTAAAATTCTTACTGCAGTTTTAATCTTCAGGAACTCGGAAAGCATAAAATGCCACCCCAAGACCAGTTACTACATTTTTCAAATCATGATCTAGGCTTGTCATAAATTGAAACCATTTCCTTGAATGTTTCACCCGGTTGTTAATTACACTTCTACGGAGCGCCTCCTGACAGTGGAAAACAAACGGTGTCCACCCTGCTGCCACGGCCTTGAGTTCAGCTAACCAGAGAACAGGTGCCGTTTTTGTTTTTTTTTTTTTCAACATGTGCCAGCTTCAGCCAGAGGGTCTGAAACGCAACCAAATTTTACAGTCACTATTCAAATTCACAAAACAAAGTGTAAAAGAAAGTTAAATAGGGGCGCCGGGGTGGCTCAGTAGGTTGAACATTCGGCTTCGGCTCAGGTCATGATCTCAGGGTTCGTGAGTTCGAGCCCCGCATAGGGCTCTGTGCTGACGGCTAGCTCAGAGCCTGTAACCTGCTTCAGATTCTGTATCTCCCTCTCTCTGACCCTCCCCTGCTCACGCTGTCTCTCTCTCTATCAAAAATAAATAAAACATTAGAAAAAGAAAAAAAGAAAGTTAAATAATTAAACTCTTCAAATGCACTAGACTTGAGATGCACTGTCTTAAACATCAATAAGAGTGAGGCAAACACCACTGTGTTTGACCTTTGTCCTTTTGCCCCAAACTCTGTGCCTTCTCAGTTCTCCTGGATGAGACCGGGGCCTTTCCTGGCCTCAGAGGCAGGCCCAAGCGGTTCCCTGCCCCGCCGCCACCCCCTCCTCTGCGGGCAAGCAGCTGCAGGGAGCCCTCCCTCTCTGCAGGTGGGTGTGCGGGCGCTTCTTGGTGAGGGCGAAGCTGCTGCACAGCCGTTGCCTGGCAACAGATGCTCGCACTGCCTGCGCTCCAGGTTACCCTGGGTGCTCCCCCAAAGCTCCCCTTCTGCTGCGCAACAGAGCCAGCTGGGATTTGGGATTCTGATCCCATGGTTTAAAACACAGATGAGGATTCGTTTCCTAGACCAGACTAGGAAAAGGCCAGATGATTGGATTTAAAAAAAAAAAAAAAAAAAAAAAAAAAAGGTGTCTTGAACTCCTACCTGATAACAGACTAAGTAAAACTGGCTTTGTATTTCTCATAAAAAAGGTTGCATCACTGTATACCGACATTGATTTCTATTTTAGAATGTTTAGCACTGGACTGTGGAGCACACTGTGTACATCTTATAGTGCAGGATACAAAGGTTTATATCCCAGATACACCTCTTACTCGTCCCTCTAAGCTTCTGGAAATAATGGTCACAATAGTTCCTTACTGCAAATGCTACACAAATTTTTCCACAGGAAGGATTAGTGCAGTGCCAGCAATCAGTAGACAGCTAGTAGAAGTTATTTTATACGGACTTATTATTATTCTTATTTTATTTTTATTATGATTCTATTGATATATTAACTTGTTTGGGTGTATTATGGCATGTTTTTCATCATACCAGTTCATGTAAATCTTATTGAATTCCAAATATAAGAATTTATCTTTAACCCTGTTTAATGATAAACTCAGGCATATTAAAATGTTTAAGAGCTTATTTCCACAACACTTGATTCAAATCAGGCAGCATCCCATCTAGCTGATGGAAAGGAGCTCTGAGGAGCTAGACATAACAAGCTGGGACCAGAAACAAGGAAATTATACTAGGTTAAAAAGTGGGTTGGTTATTACAAGGTTACTTGCCGTTGGGGACCAGTGGGGTATATGAGGCAGATTATCTACCTAGTGCTGATCCGGCCATTCCAGATTAACAGGTTTAAGATTTCATTTCTGGGAAAGTCGAAACTGTAATTGATTCCCAGTTTGGCGACATGGGACTTAGCATAAGCGACTCCATTTTGGACCTGTCGTCTTATCTTTTAAGAGCCCTAATTCTTAGATCTGAACAAGTGGAAACTTTTTGTGTATTTTTAGGGTCACTGAATTATCAGGCTGGCTTCAAAGTGTGGCTTTGGGGTTCTAACTTAATTCTCCCTTTATAAGTTTCCATGGGATTTCTCCCAACTAATAGTTTATAAAAATCTTGGCATTAAAAAAGTTGACAAGTCCTTATAAACATCCCACTACACTAAACAATTTTTATTTAACTTTTCTTGCCTCCCGACTGCCCCATGAACCACAGTACACACCAGGTTCTATTGCCATGTGTAAACACTTGTGTTAACTCAAGGTGTGAGGCCTGGTAACAGTGATAACTAGAACTTTTAATGTAGCGCAGAGTATAGTATGGCACTGTAGGTTTGCTTCTAACTATGTTGAGAAGAATAATTTATTGCTCTGTTTTTTTTTTTAAGTATTAATATTTTCAACGTAGTACTAAACTGGACAAGTACTTTCTGAACTTAATACCTGATCACAAAATTCCTTTCATGAAACCCCAGACTTTGAGCAGGAGTTATCTCTGGCTTTCATGAATTCATTCATCCATTCGACGAAGATTCCTGGGGCAGCTCCTGTGGGCCAGGCACTGGACTAGACCCAGGTGCCGGAGGTGTAAAGGACAGACTCAAACCCGGCCCTTGTGCCCTTGTGAGGTCCCCCATCTAGGAGGCTTTGAAGAAAGCTGCAAATAAACCATTACAATGCAAGGAGCTGTTGAGACGATGCGGCACAGGGAAGGAGGCCTAACCTGAATGTGGAGGGAGTAGTGAGGCTGGAAGGATAATTAGGAGGTGGCATTCCAGGTGTTCCAGAAGAAGCAGCACGTGGCCCCACGGGTGTTCAGGAAGTACGAGTAGTTGGAAGGAGAGGCAGGGCAGTGCTGAGAAGGGGAGACACTTGAGAGAGCTGCAGCCACAAAGTTGACATCAACCCCATCTCAAAGGATCATGATTGAGGCCTCATAGGTGACAGGCACATGGCAGATCTGTATTGTCACTGTGGCAACACAGTGCCAGCGCTGGAGTAAGTGAGCCATTGCTGAAGCCCAGGTTAGATTAGTGATCCAAGACCACGGCAACGGAAGACAGGGTGGAAAAGACAGGAAACAGACTCTTTGGGACACAGTAACTGTTTGGGTTTGCAAGAAGGAAAAGGAGTCAGGAATAGCTCCCATGTTCTGGTTTGGAAAATCAGGGGCCCTTATCAGAGAGAGAACAGAGAGGAACTGGCCGGAGGTATGGGGGTAGGCGTAGGGGAGGAGCTCAGCCCTTGGCAGGTAGAACTGAGGATCCCTGTGATGGAAATGGAGGTGTGCTTGGCAACGGTGTCGGACCAGAGGGCGAGCCAGGCTGGAGATGTGATGTGGACATAGAGCCGTGTGCAGACTGTGGGAGATACAGTCAGCCCTTCCAGGAATGCGTGCAAAGGGAGAAAGGGCAGATGGGGGTCTCAGGCACCTCCACCAGGCAGAGGGTGAGCAGGACTTCAAAACCACCATGTGGTGGAAGACGCAGGGCAAGACAGCCTCAAGGAAGCTCAGTGCCAGTTCCCTGGAGAGGTCAAAGAAAGAAAAGACCTAAGTTCATGGATGAAGTTTAGTGCCTGGGAGGCCACTGATGACCCTAAGGAGAATATTGACAGTGTAGGGAGGTGGACCAAAGCCAGTCTGCCAGGAGCTGAGGTGTGAACAGGAGGTAAGGAAAGACAGGCCAGAGTCAGATGCCCTTCCTAACTCTTGTCTGCCATGTGCAGGAGGGACAATGGTGGTGCTAACAAGGAGCCTGAGATACAAGGAGGTGCTGTTGATTTTGAATGAGACAGAGTTGAATACCTTTGTCCACTTGAGGTAACAAGCCAGCAGAACAGGGGAGGTTGAGGAAAGAGGGGAGAACCAGAGGAGAAGAGACACATGGACAAGTGAGGTCCGCTGTGCCTCTGAGTGCAGGCTGCAGAGGGAAGGGGCAGCAGAGCATGGAGAGTCCCCCTTCCCCCCACCCAGGTGATGTTTGCTCTCTGTAAAGAAGATCAGGCCTTGGTGAAAGTGAGAGAAATGTGGGCTGGGAAGGAAAAAACTGGAGCACTTGAAGACAGATGAATAAGGCCAAGTAAAAGAATCTGTGCGCACGGGCTCCGGCCCCCAGAGCCTGGAAACCACCACCAAGCCATAATAGCACCGCACAAGGAGGTGACCTCAGACATGGACTTCTGCTCGGTCGCCTCTTTTGCCATCCGTCCCGCAAATCCAAAAAGGCGAGTGCAAGGCTGCGAACCTCGCACTCAGCACCGTGAATGAGAGCGCAGTCCGGACTCCTGCCTTCATGGGTTCCACCGCTACGTAGCCAAGTTTGAGGCCACAGAGTCTCCTAGGGAAGTAGTAGAGCTGTTCAGAGAGCTGCGAAGGAGAAACGGGGGCTGGAGATAAAGACAAGAGGCTAAGGGAGGCGGCGGCGTGGGTGCGCTGGAATAGTCTAGAAAATGAACGGAACAAAGGCGGTGTGACTGGTGAGCCTCTTACAGATCCTCCTCCCTGATAGAATATGCATGATCCTGCACGAGTCCTCGCCCGCCTGGGAGCAGGGAGGCGTCCGAGGCATCGGCGGGGAGCGCACGCCCAGACCCATTCTCCGGGGCTCGGAGTGCGAGAGAGCCACGCGGCCGCGGTGTGGACCCGGCGCGGGTGATCATCCCGCGGGCCGGGCTCGTAGAGGTCAGCTCCCGACCCCTCCAGCACCGTTAGCGCTAGCGCCCCGGCCAGATCCTAGCCAGCTGGCCAGCTCCCCTTCCCTGCAGCGCGGAGGCGCGGGGGTCGCTCGGAACCGGGAGGGGGCGCGCGTCCGACGGCGGAGGCAGCGCGGGGCGCGAGCCTGAGCCTGGTGCCCACGATCGCCCTTCGGGGACCGGCGACGCGTTCCGTCCCTCCGCGCCGCGGTCGGCGAGCAGCCGACGGGGTCCGGGCATCCTCACGGTCCCGCTGGGCGCTTCCCCGCCGCGCAGGCGGGGGCCGGGCTGAGCGGGGCTAAGCTCGGTGGGCGGTGCGGGCGCCCGGACACGGGGCGAGCGGTGGGCGCAGCGCCATCCCGGCTGGCTCCGGCAGAGCCCGGCGCTCTCGCCCCCGTCTCCCTTGATGCCCTGCCGTTTGTCCAGCAGAAAATACTAAACCTTTGTCTTTAAAAAGTATGTATTGGCTCCGCGAGTCGTCCCCGCATCCTTTTTAGTTGGGAGTTTGCGGTGGGCAGAGGGAGGGAGGAGGAACGCTTGTTCTGATCAAAAAAACACCGAGAGACCAGGGCATCTCTTTCAGCAGCAAGGAAGAGAAGCCGTCGCAGGATCTACACACATCTACAACTCTCTATTACTTTTTGTGCAAATTCCTAACTCTGCCCGACGACGTTCATCCAAGGGGGCAGGCATGGGGTGTTTGGGCAACAGCAAGACCACAGAAGACCAGGGCGTCGATGAAAAAGAACGACGCGAGGCGAACAAGAAGATCGAGAAGCAGTTGCAGAAGGAGCGACTGGCCTACAAAGCGACTCACCGCCTGCTGCTACTGGGTAAGGGCGGTGGGCGCGCGGCGGCTCCGGCGCGAGCAGAGCTCACAGCCCAGACGGAGCGCCGAGAGCGAGCGCGGGCCCGGGCGGGCTGGGAGGGGGCCGTGCGCACCGCCGGCGACCGAGCCACCGCCAGCCACCGGGACCCGCTCCCCAGCCACGCGCGAGCTGGCGTGAACTGGAAAATGTCTACGCTGGGTAGGGTAATTGCTGGCCGGGTTGGCAGGAGAGATGGCAACGGAATTGGTCTACAGATCACAGCAATCTTTTTATTTGTTTGCAGGGGCTGGTGAGTCTGGGAAAAGCACTATCGTCAAACAAATGAGGATCCTGCATGTCAATGGATTTAATCCTGAGTAAGGAATGATCGATTTCGCTTTCGTTTCCAAACTGCATGCAAACTTTTTTACTTCTCTCTAGCCTTTCCCAAAGTGCTTTCTTTAAATAGTTAATTTGATCATTGAGTAGACTTTTGAGAGGGAGGAAAATAGAAGCCTGTTGTTGAATTTGTAATATTTAGGTGAATCCTTTTGGTAGTGTCTAGATCAAAAAATAAAATAACTTGCTTACCAAAATATGATCTATTAGATATTCTTGAGGTATTGGTCTATGTGATTGGTATTGCTGAGCACACTTAACCAATATGTCGCTATATACTTTTCTCTATATCCTTTGGCTGCCTTTATTTCAATTCATAACTATCAACATAGGGATAATTCAAATAAAATGTATTTACAAGTGTAGCTGTATAGATTTTATATGCAGCTATTCATAACCACTTTGCCATGCTGTGTGTAGCCTGTGTAGTTTTTTAAAACTATGTATAGATTGTAATGTGCATTCAAGTTTCCTTTGAGTACAAATTAGGGAAAAAAAGCATGTTTTCCTTTATAAGGTTAAAAAGATTTGCAGCTGTTGTCTTGGGGGTTGACATTGACCCCTAGAAAAATCAGTCTAGCCCCATGTTACAGCTGGAAGTTCCAAATCCCACTCAACTGATTCAAGTGAGCACTAAAAGTAACTAAATTAATAACAATTCTCTTTTAATATAGGGAAAAGAAACAGAAAATTCTAGACATCCGGAAAAATGTTAAAGATGCTATTGTGGTAAGGACTTTTTAAAAAATGTTTGTTTCGTATATTTTAGTTGTCATACATGGAGCCTAAATGCTGTATTTATCCATATACGTTTTTCTTTGTTCCATTTTAGACAATCGTTTCTGCCATGAGTACTATCATACCTCCAGTTCCGCTGGCCAACCCAGAAAACCAATTTCGATCAGACTATATCAAGAGTATAGCTCCTATCACCGACTTTGAATATTCCCAGGTAAGTAAATCCTTCTTGAAATATTTTAAATGATTCAAGAGAGAACCGCTTTTAATGAGATTGCTTGAGAATCAATGCTAATTTTATTTTATTCTTGACTTTCTTCAAAATCTAGCTCTCTGCCTAGAGAAACGCTTCCCTTCATATCAGAATATTAACATTTGTTAAAAATATTAAAGACAATAGGATTGTAAGAATTGCTCTTATGAAGTATTCGTGAGGTCGGTAATCGGGAAAGTAGCATACCTTTAAGAAATAGCAATAGTACTTTTTCCTAAATGTGTTTCTAAATTAACAACTAAGCAGTTTCCAAGATAACAAAAGGATAGAATTTACATGAGTAATACTTATGGTAAGTGATCGCTTCTGTGGGAATAATAGAACAAAATTCAGTCCACTCTTAAGATGCACATCCTGTATCTCAAACGAGAAGAGAAAGCATGCTGTAAATAACATGGATCCCTTCTGAATGTTTATTCCGTGATGGAAAAATGTAGTCTGCTTCACATCTGCAGTGTTTACGGGTGCTTTCCTAGCCAATTGGATGGCAGTATTTATTGCTCATGTGAAAGGATGAAATGAATTGTAATTTTCTTTTTTTGGTGTATATACACATCTTCAAACTATTGTTATGTGGTGGTAATTGGATTAAGCATGTGTCAAAGGAAAATATATTTGTTAGATTTCTCAGAAAATCATTTTTCTTACAGCTGTGCCAAAAGAACATATTTGTGTGCGTACCTGTGTGTGTGTGTGTGTGTGTGTGTGTGTACATACACAACAGTAACAGAATTTCAAAGTTTTTATTGCCCGGCATAGGGCTCTTGAGACATTTTTCTTTCTCAGAATCCTCTCTTCGAAGGGAAGGTGATGCAGAAAGCAGTGGGTACAATAGACAGGGTGTAAAATGCTCTGACTGAAGTCTGGGCCGCTGTACACCTGCTACCCCCTACCCTGTCTCTTCAGCAGAAGCACCCTGTCCTATAGGCTTTGTAGCATGATGGCAGATAGGGATTACCCTTTTTTTAAAAAATTTTTAATGTTTTTTATTTATTTTTGAGAGACAGAGAGAGAGTGCAAGCAGGGGTGGGTCAGAGAGAGAGGGAGATACAGAATCCTAAGCAGGCTCCAGGCTCCAAGCTGTCAGCACAGAGCCCGACCCGGGGCTCGAACCCATGAACCGTGAGATCACAACCTGAGACTAAGCCGGACGCTTAACTGACTGAGCCATTCAGGCGCCCCTACCCTTTTTTAAAGCTTTTTTTTGCATCCTTTCATTTGATTTTTGCTTCTGAGAAGCATTCCAGTGTAGCCAGTGAAAGCTCTAGAATTTCTAAAAGGGAGGGTTAGAGGTGGCAAACTGGCCAGAAAAGGGGGCTAGGGTGTCTGGCACTGCAGGCACACTTTTTTACTGAACGTGTCTTTTTTATTGTTTTAATTATTTTTAATGTGTATTTATTTTTGAGAGAAAGACAGACAGACAGACAGAAGGGAAAATGTGAGCAGGGAAGGGACAGAGAGAGAGAAGGAGACACAGAATCCGAAGCAGGCTCTAGGCTCTGAGCTGTCAGCACAGAGCCCGATGCGAGGCTCAAACTCATGAACCATGAGATTATGACCTGAGCCGAAGTCGGACGCTTAACCGACTGAGCCACCCAGGTGCCCCTGAACTTTGTCTTTAACTGGATGGCTTGGAGGGGGTAAAGGAGATGACGGGGGAGGAGCGTAGGGGATAGGACCAAAGCAGTGATTCAGCCAGCTAGAGCTATAGGGTGTCCCCTAGTGCTGTGCGACATTGTATGTAACAAAGAGGTCCCCCAAAACTCCAAGATCCTACCTCAAATCACAGATGGCGTCCCCATGCAACTTCAGATTTACACATTCATAGACCTATACTTAAATTCTCAAGTCTGTCTGGTCATGTTTGCTTGAAAGTAATTATAAAACCTCTCCTGTATCATTCTGATTTAGGAAAAAAAGTGATTCTTACCATATAATGAGGAATTAGAATTCAGGTGTGTAAGTCACATCTCTTCTTTCTTCACATGATAGATTCACACCTGATAAGGGATTTCATATTCAACGCCAAGTTCAGAAACAATCAGTAATTCCTGGGGGCATTACTAAGGAATCCAAAGCACCTAACTTGTGAAAGTGTTTTTGAGCTATATCATGAATATTTTTAATAAAAAGAGAACATTGAAGTACCCATTTCCTTTGAACACATATTTTTTCACATAGGTGTGTTAAGGCTACTTAAAAATGATTATCAGAAACCGTAATTCATTACAAACAAAGTAAAAGAGCATTAGAACCCAGCAATTCTGGGTCAACTGGGATGAATGCCATTATGCTCTTTCAGAGATAATACTTTTTTTTACTTTTGGTAGATTTTAAGCCTAATATTCTGTTGTCTTGTGTGCCTGTGGTGTGTCAAATGTGATTATGTTTCTAATAGAGTCTACCTTTATATAAGTAAGGAAATTAATATCTAAATATATAAATGTTCCTTCTGAAAATGCTATTTTTATTTTAATGTGCACACATTTTTCAGTAACATGTATTCTGTCATGCTCTGAAATAGTCATCACTTATGTTACTAGCTTGAATAGTTCTTGGATTCACATTTTGATGATCCTCACTGAAAAAGATATTAAGACAAATCTCTCACATACTCATAACACTTGGTACATTTGGAGAAAATTAACTTTTATTTAAACAAAATGTATATCATTGTAAAAAACATAAAAATAGAGCTAAATCAAGTACCTTAATAGTAAATATAACACAAATTCACTAAGCCTAGGACTTTTTGAGATTGAATCCTTGAGAAAGTCTTTCAGTGTCACAATCCAATTCTTTAAAGGTCTTAGGTTCATTTTCTTATAGATACAAAATAATTTTGTCATAAAAAGTTAATTTCAGAGGTCTTTAACTTAAGAAGGAAAAAATCAGAATATAAATGTAAAATTACACGAGATTGCCCATTATCATGAAAAGTTTAACCTTATCTTGAGGTATCTTAAGGATTTTCTCTAAGAATATTACACTTCAGTTTACCTTGTGGCTTTTTTTCTGTTCGTATTGCCTTCCATTTGAATTGCAGATGAATTCCTTGAAACCTAAGTTATAACAGAGAAAGCCGAGGTGAATAGTGGATAGTATCTCTCCAGCTAACAGTTGCTATGGGGAGGTGGGGGAGTAAGGGAGAGCGTTCATGGCCAGCCCTCCCCCTGTTCTGATCTGGAGGGCCTTTGGAGAGCTCTGAGCAGTGGAGTTACATGCCAGGGCTGTGTTTTATCAGGACCACTCTGGCTGTAGGTGGAGAATGGATCGTAGGAAGGCAAAATTGCAGAAGGGCAATTTCGGGAAGCTATTGTAGCAATCCAGATGCAAGACAACGGAGCAGTCTGGTGTAGAGTGGTACAATTCATTGACAGGTGCCTCGTTCGTTCTTTCCTCATGCCTTCGTCCAGACTTGTCTTTCTGTGGACCGAGGTCCATCCAGGAACCCCTTCGCTAGTTAGCACCAATGCCCTTGCCTCCAGCTCATCTACCCATGAGGCAATTGAAAATAGTCTCAGGTGATCATTGTGAGAGATTTCCCCCTCCACCTCCCAAAAAACTCTTAGCACGATACCAAACCAAAATCAATTGATTAAATTAAATTATTGATTTGTGTGGTTCCTTTCTTCTTAAAACGTGGGTATTTTATTAGCTGTTTTAAAATTGTGGTTTGCTAGGTTTTTTCTAAGGGGAAGCTGATAAATACGGCTCAAGGAGAAATGTGAAAGCAGTCTGATGTGTTGATCAGTGCTCTATCATTCCCACCTGCTATTTCCTAAGTCGACGTTTTATCAGAATTGCAGGTCAGCATAAATCCTTTCCTCCCAGGTAAAAAAAACACGAGGCATTTGGATGAGGAATAGCCTGGTTCCCTGCAGTGCACAGGGGTAGGGCCCTGGGAGCTGCCTGCCTTGGGTCTTAGATCCACTGCTCTCTAAAGACGTGACTCCGAGCAAGTGGCCTGCCACTCAGTGAGAACAGCTGTGGGAGCACGGAAGGGTGCACGGAAGGGCTGAGAAGCATCCAGTGCTGAGGCTGCTCCTGACTGTGTGCTTGTCCTGTGTCCTCTGGGGAATGTGTGCAGAATTCTAGAACTCCCATCACCCAGGTTAGTGGGCCAGTGTTTTTTAACCAACTGAACTCTCTCTCCCCCCACCACCCAGAAAGTCTTTGAAGCCCACAATATATGTCAGGTAGGAGTAAGTTTTCCGTCTGGAGCCCAAGCTGCAGTACCCGCTCTGGGTCCCCAGTATTTGCCCCCAAACCTCATCAGGGCCCTCTGGGCCCCCCAGCACTGTCGGAAAATGACAGGCCAGTTGTGTTAGCTCCCAGGGAACAGGCGGCTTCTCCCCTGGCTGTCCTCCTGTCCTCTCCCTCAACAACTCACACCCCATGGCTGGGTACACAGAAAACAATTCCCAAGTGCCTGTTAGAATATAACACAATCCTTTGTCCACTTCACTGGGGAGCTGGGGGTGTAATAAGTCAGGGGACTGGCCACCCGGGCCATCACGCTACGTTACAGAAAGGAAGGTTCCCCTCCATACAGCGAAATAGTGAACCCTCGCTTTCACTCAAGGTGGCATTTAGATCCACGTCCCAGGCAGGTACCCTGTTCTTTGCCTTTTGAGGGAGTGAGGTTTACTCTGTGTTGTAAAAGAGAAAGGTAACATTAGGAAGTGTAAAAAGTGGGAACTACTAGGATGTGTTCCACAGTAATCTGAAACTCTTAAAACTCTGCGTATTTGGCATCCAAGAGAAAAATCATCTTGGATAATTTCAGATGTAAGTAACAAAAGGGGATTACTGCACAGGGGCGCCTTGGGGGCTGCACCCTTCCCAGACCTCGGCTGCCCCTGGTGGGGTCCTCTGAATAGGAGCCCAAGCAGAGAACGGCCTTGTGGGGCTCAGGCTGTGTCTGCATTTTCAAGGGCCAAGGCAGGGCCTCGAAAGAGCATCCTCCTGGGGTAGGAAGTGGACAAGGTACTTCAGAGACACCTGTCCGGGACCTCGGAGTCTATGGACTGGACAGTGTCCTGGTGCTGAGGGAAAATACTGGAGGCACACCACCTGGGTTCAGATTCTGATATCCCTGCCACTGCTTGATCTTGAGCAAATCACTTCATTGCTGTCTGCCTTTTCTCAACTGTGAAATGGAGGTGATCACAGTACCTACTTCGTGAGATTGTTGAGGATTGAAGCAGTGATCGGTGATGGCACATGGGAGGGGCACCATCAGAATTGTCATTGCTGCCATGTAAGAGAAATCGGGAGTTCCAGCATTGATTTAGTGCCGGTGTGCCTGGCCAGCCCTCCTCACCACAGCCCTGCCCTGGTGGCCTCTGATGAACACCCAGCTGCCTGAACACTGTTCGTTCCTTTCTGGGCGCAGAGGGGAGACGACTGAACCCTCTCACGATTCCCCCACCAGCCAGTCCCACACTGCAGCCCTGCTTTGAGCCAGCACCGATAAACCATGTCCTCTGTCCATGCCGAGTGCTGATGTCCCCAGTGCCTCACAACATACCTGGGAGGAGGTGTCTCTGACTATCCCCAAAGAGCCATCAAGCCATCGACTGGCTCTGACTGCTCAGGAACCCTGGCCTGCATGTCTCCTTACAGCATAGATGCCCAGGGACAGGAGGAGCTCTTTCAGCCACTCTCCCACCTGGCCTCTGTCACCCACGACCCCGGCGTCTCAGCCCTGTTCCTCCCCCTCCATCTTACTTCCAGTCAGATTTTCTTGAAGTGACTTCCGGCTTCCTCCTTTACCACCATCTCTGCCCATCTTTGTCCTCCCCTTCTGTTCTGTGCCTTGCCTAGCAACCGGTTCTCTGAGGCCAGCTGGAACCGCCCTAGATTTGCCAGATCTCTGTCAGATTTTTCACCTTCCTCCCTGGGGCTACACTGTCTAGTTTTGCCACACGTTCCAGCAAGCTTCTGGCTAATTCTTGTAACCCAGTACTCACCCCAACACACACTTTCCAATAATAGAAAGATGAGATGTATCCTGAAGAACCCCCTCCTTCCACAAGGGGAGTTAATACTGAAATACATCGCATTTCAAGAATAGGTGCCTCCTCAGGAAAGTTTTCAGCATTTGCCTCTTTCTAAATAAAATATTTTAAATGTCCTAGGGTGTGTTTCTCTAGTTTAAAAAAAATCCTAGAAAAATTATTTTTTTAAAATAATAATCGTTCTTTTTCTCATTTGCACACCTGGAGTTTTTTCCTTTTCTGGAGTGTTGTGGAAGTGGTGAGTGCCTGTGTCTCAGAGCGAGGCCACCATATTGATTTTACAGGGTGTTGTCAAAGTCGTGTGTGTTGAAAACAGACTATTGGTGAGGTCTTAGAGACCATCTAGTCTGAAAGCTCCAGCTGAGGAAACAGCAGGAAAAGAGGGAAAGAACTTGCCAGGGAGGCAGAAAGTTTGATGATTTCCCGCTGTGCGTGGAGCACCCTGGTTGTTGGCAAAGATGGAGCATGGCTTTCCTTTCTCTCCAGTGAGAGGCTTTTTCAACAGAGTGGTCTGGACAGAGTCTTCAGTGGGATAACATTGATGGTCCCCAAGGCTTTTTCTGCCAAAAGTGAATGTGAGGGTGCTACTGAGGGGGAAGGGTGGATGCGCAAGAGGTCACCTTAGCTCCTCTTGCTTCTTCAGTATTTAGTTAACAAACTTAAGTGTCTGTGGATACCAAGGTGAATAAGGAGCGCTACTTTTCCTCTAGATGCTTTTATTGTGTAGAGGGAATATGACTTCTGAACAAAGTGGATGGTGTTGTATAATGCTACACTAGAGACGTTTATGGGCCGCTATTGGGAATGTATGGAGGGCCCCACCTGACCAGCTTCCTGCTGAGCTAAGGCCAGGGGATTTGGGCCTCCTCCTCAAGGTTGTGGAAAACCATTCAGTGAGTCTAGTCAGGGAGTGACAAAATGAAAGTTGTCTTTGGAAAGGCTACTCCTGAATTCATTAAGAGCCCACTCCTGCATGTCTGCCCTTAGCAAGGCACTCTGATGGTCCATCTGTCATTGGACAGAAGGCACACCCCCATCAGAAACCTACCTCCAAGCCTCACTTAGCTTGTGTCAAAATGCTAAGGAGGAATGGAACCCCCATACTTCATTCTGCACATCTGGTATAAAATGAAAGGAATTGCTGTTACTTCAATAAAATATTTTGGTTAGATCCATCAACTAGACTAGAGCTTCAGTGAGGATGCTTTTTTAAAATTCCATTTTTTTTCTTTGAAACGTGATCATAAGGGGCATTTCTAACAAGTAACTTTTTATTTTGAAACAATTTTAAACTTACCCCCAAAATGCAAAAGTCATACAAACGATTCCCTGACACTCATCACACCATTTCACCAATAGCTGGTTGGTCATATTTGCCTCCCCATTCTGTCTACACAAACACACATTTTCTTCATGAACCATTTGAGAGTTGGTTGCAGTTGGTTGCAGGCACACACTCCGGTGTGTATTCCTATGAACAAGGACAGGCGCTTTTATAAACACAGTACAGCTATCAAAATTAGGAGATTTAACATTGGTATGATCTTGTTTTGTAACCTACAAATGTTATTCAAATTTAACCAATTGTCCAAATAATAATATAGTGAAATTATAGTCATCATCATTGTCATCATCATCATCATCATCATAGTGATAACTCTGGTCAATAATCCAATCCAGGACCAAGCACTACATTTCGTTTCCATTTTTTCCTTTATTCTGCATCAGTTCCTCAGCCTTCCTTTCTGTCATGACATTGACCAGACATTAATTTTGTGGAGTGCCCCCACTGTGGCTCATCTGATGTGTCCTGACCAGATACAATTAATGCTTTGGCAGCAAAAGCCCAGAAGTGACCTTGTATCTTTCCTAGTGCATCACGGACGTTAATGCTGAAGCTCTTAGTGAAGGTGGGGTCTGCTGCCCTTTTCCTCTTTGTAATTCCTACATCTGTTCTAGGAATGTGTTTTTTTTTGAGGTCATATAAATATCCTGTTCTTATCAAAATGGTCACACTCTGATTTTAGCAGACTAATAAATTTTATCCACAAAAAATATTTAAGAGGGCAAGCTGTTACTAAGTTTTTTTTTTTTTATTATTTCTACATCCTACAGTGAACACCAAATGGAATGTAGATCATAATGCTGCTCTTCACATAATTAAAAGGGCATCATTCCGTGCTCTTAATAATAAAAGTGTGTGGAGCAACCTGTCATCTACAAAACACCAAGAACTCCGGGCTTATGCCACCAGGCAGCTCTTCCCTAGAGTGTTTTTCCTTATAGAAGATACATTTTCAGGGTCACAAAGTAAAGCAACATATATTTTTTTAATTCCTGATACACTTTAAGGGTCACAAAGTAAGGCAGCATGTTTTTTTTAATTCCTTGAGTAAGATGTCATTGAAACTTCAAATCCTTTGAAACTGTGAGATTTTTACTGTCAAGTCTCACCTCAACTTTTGATACATTGGGAATTTGTCACTTGGCTTACCAAAGCAGAAGTTCACTTCAAAGGACACTTGTTCTTTTCAGGAGAATATGACATTAAAAATACCTTAGCATTAGAGCATGTTGTCCCTATCATTGCTAGTTTTATGTAACTGTGAGAGAAAACATCTTGAACTTTATGGCTCTCTCTCAGGAAACGGTGGAAGGAGCAGACAAGTAGGCTGTACTTATGTCACATCAAGACTTGAATGAGTTGATGCATGTGGTTTGTGAGAAAGGTACACTGTGGTTTTAAGAGGCAGAGCAGTGACTTTACTCCTGGAAAGATTCCTTTAAGACACTGACGTTTAAAATTTTTTTTAGTTTTGCATGAGAACCTCAGCCATAATGCGTGGGGTGTTTTCCTCACCTCTTAAAATAATCCTGTACATTTTCTATTCTGCCTTTCTTATAGCATTGGATTAAATTAAATCCACTGTCTATACAACATTTTCACTACACAAAGCAGTTTCGTTTTCTAAGTTGTATTTGTATTTTTTTGAATAGGAAATATTTGTATATGGCACAAAGTCCAAAAGATATAAAAGGGTGAAAAGTCTCTCTCTCACTCCAGCCCCCAGACACCCAGTCTCATGCCCAGAGACAGCAGGTATAGCACAAAATTGATTTAGGGCTCTCAGAGAGCAATCCTGTTAACATATTTTTATCTCACAGTGAGTACTCACTTATAAAACACAATGGCAGTTGATCTTTTAAGTATGGAGAAAATATCTAGCCTGAAATGCCAAGCAAACGTTTTTGAAATAAAATTTGACGTTAAAAATTTAGCATTAAATCATAAGGAAACGGTCTTGGTGTTTAGATCAAATGCCAGAGTATTTGATTATGAAAATATAGAAAGGTTTTATTAGGCATCCATTAAATATCCATGTTTTATTTTTTTTCTTTGAGAGTAATAGTTTTTTTTTTCTTAAATTTTTTAAAATAATTTATCGTCAAGTTAGCTCACTTACGGTGTAGTCTTGGCTTCAGGAGTAGATTCCCGTGATTCATCACTTACATACAACACCCAGTGCTCATCCCAGCAAGTGCCCTCCTCGGTGCCTATCACCCACCTCCCCCACCCCCATCCACCCTCAGTTTATTGTCTGTATTTAAGAGTCTCTTATGGTTTGCCTCCCTCTCTGTTTGTAACATTTTTCCTTCCCTTTCCCTATGGTCTTCTGTTAAGTTTCTGACTTTCTCTGACTGACTTACGTCACTCAGCATAATACTCTCCCAACAACGTGGATGGACCTGGAGGGTGAATAGCCATGTTTTAAAGTGTAGAAGCTGCAGCCTTCATCCCTCCGAGGGGAACATTACAGTATACAGTTAACCCAAGCGGAACACCTGGAGGGCATTTGACCTTTGGGTTCTGGGTGGCTAATAACCTGACAGAGCATTTGGTAGCACTCCGGGGCTATTTCTCTGACCATTTATAGTTGGGCCACATGTCCTGTCTCAGAGGAGTCTCCCGTTCATTCTGTACCCAGCCTGTAGTATTCCTTCTTGGCTTTAGGGCATTCTGTCCCTCCCACACTTCCCAGTCCTTGAAACTTCTGCATTAGGAAAGACTCCTGGTTTCCTCCCATGTGCCATGCTTACCTCCATCTGCACATTATACGTGGTCCCTCCTTTCCCACCAGTTCTTCCTTTGCCACCTGCAAAAACCTGCCTGCTGTTTTTTAATTCCTCTACCTGAGCAACCAAGATTCCCAAAACAGTTTGTGTGCTATTCGTCTTTACTTAAATAATGTTTGTCAGAGGTTCCTTTTGAGTACTTAGTAAGTACTCAGCTAATGCTGAGTGACTTAAGTAACTAAAGAAAAGAGTTATTTGTCCCCTCGAAGTCCCTCTGATTAACAAGGCTTAAATTCACTTAGAAAGCGGGTTATGTGCCATGATTTCAAATGTTTGCCTGTCCTTCTTATTTAAAGCTCACGTCATGGTCATGTTGTGTTTTGGCAATAACCATGTATTTAGTGCGGGTAGGAACCATCTCCTCCTTGCTTGCCATGGCATTTGCCACAGAGTTCTGCTCCAAAATGTGTGCTGAAGTCACCAAAGGTCATTGCCCTGCGCTCAGCACTGTACTTAAGACTGTGAGTGACACAATTACACAGACTTGCAGCCTCAGGAAATCTACAACTCAGTGAAGAAACAGAATGTATGTACAGCAGTCTGTCGTATGCGCTATAGAATTAATGAGCAATACCGTGTCGTGTAATTTAATGCTACATGCGGGATAGACTAGAGATTCTGTAGCCACTCGGAGAAAAAGATTCCTAAGGTCAGTAGAGCTCAGACCACAGGCTTTGTGATCACACCAATGTGGTGGGGCTCCTTCCTGGGAGACTAGTGTTTTCATCAGCAGAGCAGCAAGAGCTCAGGACCGTGTTGGGAAGAACCAGCTGAAGTCAAGGTGGGTGTTGAAAGGAGACGGAGAGTTAGGGAGAGAGGACACAGACTGCCAACCCAGCTGGAACACGTACTGTTCATCTTATTAAAAAATGGGCACACTGTGGATTTGGAACAAGACTTCTGGGAGACTGAACAAAAGAATGCAGACAGGAAGAGACATTGGCACTCCACGGAATCACACGTGCACTCACCTGGTCAGGATGTGCACCCCCATCACAAAATCAAATCAGGATCCATATACCAGCATAGCTCCTTTGTTGTCCTTCAGGACTGCGGGAGCCATGAGCTTGGCTAAGGTGAGCCCACGGTCTACCGACTTGGCTTCGTGGTGTTCAGAAAAAGAAAGAATGTCATCTTTTAGCTTAAATAGTGAAATCACAGTTGTGGCAGTCAATTTGTTACACACGCACATAATTAGTGTTTAAAGAAGTGTTAGTAATAAAAAACTATGCTCAGGCTAATTATATTTTTTTTCATTCTATAAAGCATGTAAAATGTAGGCAAGAAAAGATAAATGGCCATTCATTTCCACTTGAACTTTCTCATCCCTTATGGAGAGGAAATGAACCTTACCAAAATCTTGTTTATCCTATGTATTTATCCACATACACATCTAAAACACACACACACACACACACACACACACACACACAGAGACTTATGGAGGCTCAATCATGCACAAAATATTATGTAAGTTGTGAACATTGTTTTCAACATATTAGACTTATGAGCCTGGGTGGCTCAGTCAGTAAAACATCCAACTCTTGATTTCCACTCAGGTTATTATCTCAGGGTCATGGGATCGAGCCCCACGTCACGCTCCGTGCTGAACATGGAGCCTGCTTAAGATTCTCTCTCTCCCTCTGCTCCTCTCCCCCACTGGTGCACACACACACACTCTCTCTCTATATGAAATTAAATGAGATGAGATGAAATGAAATAATGAAATAAAATATTTAGTTCAATAATAATTCTTCAAAAATATCTGAAAAAAATAAAAGATGTTATCACAGCAAAAACTCCTTTTACAGTCATCTCTGGAAAAGGAAAACAAGCATTTTCTCCTTATTTTTCCCCTTACTACTATCATCCATCAGATAGGAGAGTGATGTTTCAAAAATGAGTTTTACCGCCCATGAGTCTTGATTGGGTTCTAGAACCATCTACATAATCTCAGTCAAATGAGTATTTGTAGACAAACAAGAATTGCGACTTGAGTTTTCATTTTAATCAAATATACTGTTATCAGTTTTATGGAATTATTACCAGGTTTCATTTATTTTTATCCATAGCAGCATATTCATTACCCTGAAGAATACCTTTAGTGAGAATATGACTGATTTGAGAAATTATTGGGAGAACCATAACCCCTCTTTCTCAAGCTTCCTCTCCTTACCCAATCTCCTAAATTTTTACATTATCTAAATGTTCTATTGCTTTGCATTTTAAATGATGACATATCATAGCCAAGTACTCATTTTTAAATTTCTTTAGGTTTTTTAAAATAATTCTTAAAACATTGTATTTTTATTTGTTTTGGTTCAACTGTGTAATCACCTACCCAAGAAACTACAAGGACACCAACTGGCATCTTTATCTACTTCAAAGAATTAAGCTGATAAAGATTATCATCATTTCTTAATTTTACTGTTAAAAAGTTATCTTTAATAAGTAGTACATCATATCATCATCACGTGAATTTCTCTCATTTAGTAGAAGAGAATTATCTTTCAAATTAACCATTATCAGTTTTATCTGAATAAGCATTCAATACAGTTTTTCAAGAGTGGTTACCTGGTATGTCAGGAATAGGGGTAAACACTGGAAATACCAAGGTGAATTTTATTGTGTCCAGAAGGAGTTTAAATAAATAACTAGGACACACTGAAGTATGTTGTCCATGCAGCGGAGGGTGGGATTGGCCTGTGAGGGAGCAGTTGGTGGCCCTGTCCCAGGGAAGGTAAGACCTGGACCACACTGAAGAATGAACGTGTTTGGCAGGTAGACCAGGGATGGAGGGCATTGGAGCCAGAGAAGTGCCACGTACGAATTGTGAAACATCCGCAGAGTCCTGCTCACAAAGGGAATCTAGAAAGAGAGTCTAGCCCTGCAGAAATATCCTGGTGAGACATTCTTAGAGTCATGGCTATCTTGGAGCTGAGTTTTAGGTAATTCAACTGGAGACTTTTATCCTTACTCCAGTGTAAAATTTTATAGTATAAGTATTATGGTAGAAATAAATAAAAACAGCTGTACAGATAATAGAAAAGAATTACAATACATTTAGAAAATGTATGAGCTTCATTGAAAAGATTGCTTTCAATGGTCCAAATTGGTTTCTTTGAGGATACAGTTGAAACTACGTTGTATTTAAGCCAAATTATTATTCATGAGACCAAGAAACTTGGGAGATTAACTCTTCCCAGGGTGTCTGTTTTAAGTACTTGCTCTGTACTTGGCACTACTCTTGTCCCAACAGATCATGGGTCGTATGCAGTTGACTTCTTCACCTCATTTTGACCACACCTCCTTTTCTCCATTTTTTTTAATATTTATTTTTGAGAGAGAGAGAGACAGAGTATGAGTGGGAGAGGGGCAGAGAGAGAGAAGACACAGAATCAGAAGCAGGCTCCAGGCTCTGAGCTGTCAGCACAGAGCCTGACTCAGGGCTCAAACCCATGAACTGTGAGATCATGACTTGAGCTAAAGTTGGACACTTAACCAACTGAGCCACCTGGGTGCCCCATGCTTCTCTTCACTCTTATCTTGATTTCTCCTTAATTCTGAGCATTTCAGCCGGAAGTGGACCTACGTGTGTCTAGTCTAGCCTTAAGTGTGGACTTCCTTTATAGATGAGCAAGATGTGACAGCAGAACCTTAAGAGACTTGTCTAGGGTCTTCCAGATGTGTTGACCCGGAAGTCAAGCCAAGACTAGAACACAGAGTCTCCTAATTCCTCATTTGCTTCTCATCTCATTGTCTTCATTAGGTATGGTCCAGATCTGCATTTATATAGAAGGCTTGTATTACCTATCAGATTGAATAATAAGAACTTGCCAGGGGGACAGCATCAAACTGAGAGGTTTTTACATGTCAAAGGAAACCATCAATAAAACAAAATATTTCAACAAAATGAAAAGGCAACTAACTGAATGGAAGAAGAGATTTGCAATTGATATAACTGATAAGGGGTTAATATCCAAAATATATAAAGAATTAACACAACTCAACACACACACAAAAAATTAATTAAAAAATGGAAAGAGGATTTTAATAGACATGTCTCCAGACACATCCAGATGGCCAGAAGACACGTGAAAAGATGCACACCACCACTCATCATCAGGGAAATGGAAATCAAAACCACAAGGACATCACCTCATACCTGTCTGAATGGCTATTACCAAAAAGACAAGAAATAACAAATGTTGGCGAGGATGTGAAGAAAAGGGAGCCCTCATGCACTGTTGGTGGGAATGCAAACTGGTACAGCCACTGTGGAAATCAGTATGGAGGGTCCAAAAAGTTAAAAGTAGAACTACTCTATGACCTAGCAGTTCCACTTCTGGGTGTTTATCTGAAGAAAACAAAAACACTAATTCAAAAAGAAACATTCACCATTGTGTTTATTGCAGTGTTATTTATAATAGCCAAGACATGGGAGCAACTTAAGTGTCCTTGAATAGATGAATGGATATACAATGAAATATTACTCAGCCATGAAAAATGAGATCTTGCTATTTGTGACAACATGGATGGATCTAGAGGGCATTATGCTAATTGAAGTAAGTCAGAGAAAGGCAAATATCATCTAACTTCACTTACATGTCGAATCTAAACAACAAAGCAAATAAAACAGAAACAGACTTACAGATGCAAAGAACAATCTGATGGTTGGCAGAGTAGAGAGGAGGGAGGTGAGGGGATGGGCGAAATAGGGGAAGGGGGTTAAAAGGTACAAAGGTTAAAATAAATAAGACAGATTACAAGAAGAGGAATTGCCAGTATGTGGCCATTTTTGACCTACAACATGCAGTGTCGTGTGGTTTAACCTTATGGATTGCCTGTGCCACCGACCAGCCTTCAGTACCTTCGTGCCCAGGTACTCGATGAGGGGCACCATCAGTGGCCAGACTGCAGCAGGCCAAGGCTCTTTCCTAAGCCTTCCAAAGAGCCATCTCCCTCGGGAGCCTCCCCACTTGTGAGGTGAGAGGTGGCAAATCCTCCGTCCCCCCTGGCCCTCTCGGTGTTCCCGTTTCCCACGCCCTGATGCGTTTAGTCAGTGCTGCCTCCGTGCTTGTTTGGTCGATGGTATACATTCTTGGTGGCTAAGGATGTGATGTGTTTGCTTGTTTACAGTCGTAACAGCGAGAACTTCAGGCAGTCAGTGTAAAGGATTTTGTGTGATGTCACCCTTGAAGGAGCCTCAGTACATGTTGGGGGTGAGAGATAAACAGGATGGTGCACTCTGTGTAACCAGTCTCTGAACTGGTTTCCTTACTCAGTTTGGTATCCTGTCTTCAGGCTCTTTTTGTTTTTTGAAGAAAGTAAACAGAATTGCACCAGAAATTTAATAATAATAACTCTATATTAATATATTAATATTATTATAGTTATATTAAATATAGTTTAATATTATTAATGATACTAATTTTATATTATATATTCATAGTAAATAATATATTTATTATATATAATAATATTTATTCATATTCATATTAATAATAATTAATACTATATTATTATTATGGTATTAATATAGTTATATTAAAACAGGGGCACCTGGGTGGCTCAGTCAGTTAAGCCTCTGACTTGGGCTAGGTCATGATCTCACAGCTCATAAGTTAGAGCCCCCTGTCAGGCTCTGCATTGACAGCTCAGACGCTGGAGCCTGCTTCAGATTGTGTCTCCCTCTCTCTCTGCCCCTCCCCTGCTCATGCGTGCATCTATGCGCTCTCTCTTCCTCTCTCTCTCTCTCTGTCTCTCAAAAAATAAATAAACAAAAAATACAATTGTATCTAACTCATTTTGGGGGCTAGAAGAAAGATTCCTTAAACATTATGGAGATTCTAGTCTTATCTCTGCCCTCTACTGTAGAAGCTCGGGTGAGTTAAATGACATCTCTGTGCTCAGTTTTCTCATCTGTAAAATGGGGATAACATAATAATGCCTACCTTGTGATGGAAATTAAATACACTAATGCATTTCAATGCTTGCCATTGTCCCTGGCACCATGCAAGATTCCAACAGATGTTAGCTATTATCTAATCGCCTTTCTGGTAACATTTATTAGGTGTTGCCAGGTGCCAAAGCTTTGGAAACTTCATTTAGGGATTTTGCTGTCAGATACATGTGTACCAGAAACATACAGAGTACTGTTGCTCACGGGGGAGGTTGGGAGACACTCCCCCCACCTCTCCCCAGAGAGACAGTGCAGTGCTTGGGATCCTTGCTGAATTCCTGAGAACAGCAGGGCCCTCAAGAGCAGGAAGCTGGGAGCTGTCACTGACATGGGACAGCGCCTGTGCCTCCCCATTGTCAGATGCATGCACTGCGCCCAGGCTACCTGGCACTTCTGGGAGCAGCCCCAGAGCCAGTGTGGTTCCGAATAAAGGGTCAGGCTGTGGTGTTTGCAGAGGACTCTCTCTCTCTTCTATGCCTTTTCAAGGCTTGGGGTTGCATGGGAAGAGCTAAAAATACTGTATTCTGCAGAAAAATGTTTTCATCTGGAGTAAATTATATAGTTTAGATAAAAATATAAGACAAACCAAATTGGAGTCTTAAAATGCATGAGACCCTATCAAAAAAATTTTTCTACCCCTCACTTTTCATCTTTTGTGTGTTTTTGTGTGATAGTGGTAAATTGAGTTGGTACCAATGAAAATAATGAGTAACGCTCACATAGCTCTTCACACCAGGTGCTGCCCTAGGTGGTGTGTCCACAGCAGCGCTCTGGGGTGGGCACTGCTGCCCTCACTTCACACGTGAGGACACACAAGCACAGAGAAGCAGGCGACGTGCCCAGGGTGGCAGAGCTGGTGGGCCCGTGGTTCAGGTCAGGAACCCAGGGGGTCTGACTCCAGAGCCTGTTATGTCACCTTCCTGGGCTCAGGGACCACTGGTCCATGTCACACGCTGAGTCAGCCTGATTTCAGCAGCAGGGTGCGACTTGGGCAGGGTGTCCCTCATTTTGATCTTTATTTTCAGAGCTGAGGTCAATGAAAACTACTGATTTCATTTGTATGTCTCGGATAAGAAATAATCAGTATACAAGCAGGGTCCTGTGTCTGATTACATGATAGTCTGTCTGGGGGTGGGCAGGGTTCGCCCGGCTGGGGCCATCATCCTTCAGTTCCTTATCTGAGAGAGACAGCTCTTCCCACAGCACAGGCCTGACCGCTGTCTCTCAGGAGAGCCCAGGGTGTAGGTCGGCAGAGAGTCCTGCTGAGTCTGCCCTTGACTGTGGCTTCTTTCTGATTCTTGATCACTAAAGACGAACCTTCTGCCTTGAAGGGGCTGCTCTGTATCATTTCCCCCTCCCAGGGAGGGGTGAATAGCCAACTGCTGACACTCACTGTGGGTGACCGTGAAGAGGGTGGCCAGGCTGCTGGGTTTGCTCCAAGTCCCCATGGCTTATCCATCCTCACATGAACTGTCATTTGTGAAAATATCTTCAAGCCATTAGTTTGGGTGTCACTGAATATTTAGCTGAGGTTTCACATGCATTATCTCATTACACACACACACACACACACACACACACACACACACACACCTATGAAGTAGCCACCGTTACAAATCCCGTGAAGTGGAGGAGGGGTGTCAGGGAATAACTGGCCCCACATCACATAGCTGGTGCTCGGAGAGCTGGTACTTACCGCGAAAGCTTGTACTCTACGCTCTAATGTCTAAGGGTCCACCTACAACTGAACCCCTGAGCCTGTATCAGATTGGAAATTATAAAGGGGCAGATGGAAATTATGAAGGGGCAGAAGAGGCACCTGGGTGGCTCAGTCAGTTGAGCGTCCGACTTCAGCTCAAATCATGATCTTATGGTTCATGAGTTTGAGCCCCACATTGGGCTTACCGCTGTCAGCTCAGAGCCCACTTCTGATCCTCTGTCTCTGCCCCTCCCCTCTTGCTCACTCTCTCTCTCTCTCTCTCTCTCTCTCAAAAATAAATAAACCTTTAAAAAAAAAAAAGTTCTACAGGGGCACGTGGGTGGCTTAGTCAGTTGAGTGTCCGACTTCAGCTCAGGTCATGATTTCATGCTTCATGGGTTCAAGACCTGCACTGGGCTCTGTGCTGACAGCTCAGAGCCTGGAACCTGCTTCGGATTCTTTGTCTCCCTTTCTCTCTGCCCCTCCTCTGCTCACACTCTGTCTCTGTCTCTGTCTCTGTCTCTGTCTGTCTCTCTCTCAAATAAACAAAAAAAAATGCTTTTAAAAAAAGCCCTTTTACTTTTTCTCATCATTAGGAATCAGAAGGCCAAATGCATTTTTATTCACTCTTCTTTTCTCTTGATCCTCTTATAAAAACTCAGTTTATGGTGTGCATGTGTAAGGTTAGAGAATGCCGGAGAGTCAAAGATGAGGAGCAGGAATCCTGGGGAAAGGGTAGAGATCTCCCCAAGTTCACGGCACGACTAACAGTGACAGCCCTTTCTTCTGGGATCAGCATTCTTACTAGTCGTGTGTCAGATGGACACAGAATTAGTGAGAATTTCTTGCTTTAAAGTACAATAAACCATACAGCTTAAAATCACACCAAATTCCCTATGATTCCAGCTGACCTACTTCAGGAGCTCTGTCCATGCGGCACCTTCTGTGCCTGTGAAGGCCTGGGCAACAGGGGTTCAGACGGCTACTGTTCCGTTTCGTACTTTCATGTATTCAGAATACAGCAAATTGTCACGAGAACTTTAAGAAAGGCATACAAACAAGGAGATCTACGAATCTAAGCAATGTGTTCATCTGAACGGTGCAGTTGGAATGGGAAGGGTATGCTCACGAAAAGCATCTTCAAATTCTAGGAAGAATGATGAGACAATAGAATAATATATCGCTCTGCCTATAATATAATTAGCATTTGGAAATGTCTTTCCCCACATCCCTTTCTTCAGTCTCTTCTTTGTAAGTTGCTGAATCAAAACCCAGTGGGCAAGCTAGATGGGCATGTTCCCCTTCACGTTGGGGAGGTTGCTAAGGAATTCAGCCTTCCCAGAAGAACAGACTCTTCTGTGTTCATACAGCACTCACTGCTCACTGGGGGCTTCAGACACACATGCCCACTTAATCCTCACAACAACCCAACAGGGGGAACACTTGGTGTCCTATCTTACAGACCAGGAGTCTGCAGTGCAGAGAGGAAGACCCCACCACTCGTCAGTGGTGGGTTCGGGTCCAGAGTCTGGCTCTGGAGTCTATATTCTGAATATCCTCACACTGCTACCTCTGGACCCCAGAGTCTACACCTGCCTACCAGCTCATCTGGTACCTAAGATTCCCATTTACTGGCTTGCTTCCCACAGATGCCTGTGTTGCCTCTGAACACATGCTATTCAGGAAGGGACTGTCACCACCACCCATGATATATAGAGTGACTAGTGACTGTTGAGGCAGGGAGAGGAGCAGCTGTTTGATTACCTGCCTTCGGCATTGAAATTCTTTCTTTTGACCATCCTTGGAACAGATGGACATAGTTCAGTATCAAAGAAGAGTTGAATTCCCTGGAATGTCTGAACCCATCTGTGGTTCTATAGACAAGGTTACTTTTGTGTCCAAATTAAGTCCCATTTATTTTCCCAATTATTTTAATTTATTTTCAGTTATTTCTTAAAAACTTCTGCTAACTGTAGGCCGAGGGAGCATCCCCTAGATCGTTATGCAAGTCTTCAGAGCCCAGAGTCACATATGCAGCGGCAGGGTGATGTGACAGAGAAACTCTGTAGGAGGGGACTTGGCTTCCCCTCCCCTCAGTGAGTACAAGCAAAACATCACTCAGTATCTGTGGGTTTTGTTGCATCATCTGCAAAAATGGATGCGAAGCAAGATGATCCTTGGAAGGCTGGTTCAGCTCTGAGAACCAGTAGAATTATGACAAAGATACTATTTAACCCATGCAATAGGAACACTGGTGAAAATTCATAAGGAAAGTAAAAATCGTTTTTCTCAAGAACCTATTTTTATCAGTTCCCATAATGGATCAGGAGATACATTGACTATTGAGTATGGAAAGAACTGGAAACAGTGTGTAGATGTCACAGAGGGACCTGCTCTTCCTAGCCTGGTAACCATGGCATTGGTGGCATGGAGACAAACATGCTATGGGTTGGAGAATGAAGTCTCATGCTGTTGCCAAATGTATGGCAAGAGATTACAAGCAATAGTTATGCCAGAAGCAGCTTTCTTGGTTACCAAACTTGTACCTTTCTAGTACTTTGCCGTTACATCCTAAGTTTACATGATTAGATCTCTTCAAGTTTCAAGTATGTGATATCCTTATTATGACTCATTACTGCCCTTGACAGATAGACAGTGCGATTGATTGGTGGACGCTGGCTGGAATAAGTCATCTGAGGAAGTGCCACTCTTACACAGAGTGACCTGCTGACAGGAATTTGTGTGGCAGGGGCCCTACTTCCTGTAAGAGCCTGAAAAGGGGGAAATGACCTGAAATCACAGAGCATTTCTGTTCACTGTGACCTACCTCCAACTATTCTGTAAATAGTCAGATCTAATGGTCACTCAGGGTTTTTTTTTAGGAGCAAAAATGCAAGTAGATGAAAAGGGAAGTGTGGGAATGACTGGAAAATTCACTCATTCAACTAGAATTTCCGGAACGCCCCTTAGGGAGTCTAAGATGGCCTGGAAGCTGGACTATCACAGTCCCTGCCCTGAAGGACAGTTCATCAACCAAACTTTTGCTGAAAGTCAGCCATTTTCACTTGAATACTCTTGCCGTTTTATTCATTTCCCTGCATCCTACTGGAAAAATTTAATTGTGCAGTCAGGAACAGAAGTCAAGGGACAAAGTATCAACCAGAGATTCTTTTTCCACTCACTTGGAGTATTCTTCAGCTTACTGCATCCGTTGAGAAAGGTCTTTAATAAATATGTTGTTGTTGGAATACATACACCATTAGAACATAGATCGTTGGCTCACTTCGTGCCTTTTTACAGTGTTTGGTGGTGTAGTCTTTTTCTTACTTAGGGTCTCAGGGGGTTTGTGTTACTTTTTCTGGTTGTACTATAAAAATGTCTCTGTAATAAGTTTCTATTTACAATTTTTTAAACTTATTTTCATATGCTGTTACTAAAATTATTCTATAGGGACTTGAACCCAGTCTCTGAGGTTTAGGGATTTTGCTTCATCACATTCCTGCTCTCTTATCCAGCAGTTTAGCCTTGAATACTGTTTTTATATACATGTATCCTAATAGACAGACCTTCTTCCAGAGTGCATATCTAAAATTTCTTATTAGGCCCCTTCTACCTAGAAAAGGATATGTTTTGTCAAGTTTAAGATGTGCTAACTCTGGATCTTTAAATATTTCAAGGTCTTCAAAAAAATAAATACTTATGGTTATGTTGCAGGAAACTCCTTAGCTCCTTTTTTTTTTTAAGTTTATTTTTTCTTTTGAGAGAGAAAGTACACATAAGTGGGGAAGGGACAGAGAGAGTGGGGAGAGAGAGAATCCCAAGCAGGCTCTGCACTGTCAGAGTGGAGCCCGATGCAGGGGCCAAACCCACAAATCGTGAGATCATGACCTGAGCTGAAACCAGAAGTTGGACGCTTAACCAACTGAGCCACCCAGGCACTTCAAGGAAGGTTTAGCTCCTTAAAATAAAAATATTTTAGCTCTATGGATAATGAATGCTCTTTCCAAAGAGTTTTTCAAAATGATTCCAATCAACCCCAGTGAAGTGTGGTGCAGCGGAATGAGCCCAAGATTAAAAAGACTTGAGTCAGTTCTTGGCCAGACACAGCCTCTCAGTCAACTTGCCTTTGGATTTTCCAATCTGTACAATGGGGCTAGTAATACCTACTTCATGGAGTTGAGCTGGGAAATGAATGAGATCCCAGGCATGGAAAAGTTTGGTAAGTTAAAAAAAACGCAATAGATGTAAATTATTACTGTTAATTACTGTTGGCCAAGTTCAAATACCAGCATCAGAAAGGGACTTGAATTACAATAAAAATTAGCAGGAAACACAAAGACGTATACATTCCTGACAACTCCATGCCAAACCCGGAAGACCTAAGTAAGCCTCACCAAGGTGTCAATGGCTGATAAGAGACTACTAACATGTTACCTCTACCAGGTATCTTTGCATTTTAACCAACTGAGAGCCCGTGGTACTGGAATGGTATTCTACAAGTTAAATTTTAAATATCTACCAGTAAATGACTGAAACTTATGAGTGATCCTTAGGGCCGTTTCAAATTAAGACCTTGGGATGGGAGTGTGGTTTGGCTATGACACCTGTCACCCCACAGATCCCCAAGGTTGATGTGGCTGATCACACTGGCTAGGGGCTGTCCCTTTCCTCCCTCACCACTCTATGTGCATCCCTACTTATCACAGAGGACAACCTTCTCCCATAGAGGAGGACCATTCTTCGGTCAAGGGTATACAAGCATCTGTGCTTTTCTGCTAGAACCTCCAAACAAGTTCTCAGATTAAGACTTTCAGTGTAGAGAAAAGGTGTTTTGTTTTGCCTTACCGACATTTACTCTTATATGCATTTTTTCAACATGCCATATCTGTGGTCCCAATAAATAAAACATTCCCTATCTTATACATTTAAAAAATGGACTTAGAGGGGCACCTGGGTGGCTCTATCAGTTAAGCATCTGACTCTTGATCTCGGCTCAAGTCATGATCTCATGGTTCTTGGGTTCGAGCCCCATGTCGGGCTCTGTGCTGACAGTGTGGAGCCTGCTTGGGATTCTTTCTCTCCCCCTCTCTCTCTCCCTCCATCCCCCACCCTTTCTCTCTCTCTCAAAATAAATAAACTTAAAAAATAAAAAATAAATTTAAAAAATTGGACTTAGAGGGGTGCCTGGGTGGCTCAGTCAGTTAATCGTCTGACTTTGGCTCAGGTCATGATCTCACAGCTTGTGAGTTTGAACCCGGCATCGGGCTCTGTGCTGACAGCTCAGAGTCTGGAGCCTGTTTCAGATTCTGTGTCTCTGTCTCTCTCTGCCCCTCCCCTGCTCACATTCCATCTCTCTCAAAAATAAATAAACATTAAAAAATTAAAATTTGAACTTAGAAATACCTAACCATTGAACTATACAGCTCTGAACAACTCAGGGTTCCTTTGTGTCACCCATACCAGAGAGCCCAACCTGGGATTGTGAGCCTTACCATACATCTCTTAAAAATATAGAATTTCTGGGGTGCCTGGGTGGCTCAGTTGGTTAAGCATCTGACTTCGGCTCAGGTCATGATTCCACTGTTCATGGATTCGAGCCCTGCATCGGGCTCTGTGCTGATAGCTCAGAGCCTGGAGCCTGCTTCGGATTCTGTCTCTCTCTCTCTGCCCCTTTCCCGCTCACTCTTTCAGAAATAAACATTTTAAAAATTTTATTTAAAAAATCGTAGAATTTCTGAGGTTGCCATGTATCTTATAATAGATATGCATATTTAATGTGATAGCATTCTTCTCCCGTACACCCCCATACCCTCAAAAGTCTATTATTAAAACAGTAGAACATCAAGAATGGAGAAAATGCAGCATTTTGTGAAAAATTAAACATCAGATTGTTTTGAAAAAAGGAAAAGAGCGGTCGTAAACATTTCCCTGGCTAATTGCATAATTCTTAAAAAAATATCATTTTACATAATGAACAAATTACTGAGTTCTTTGAAGATAAATTGTGTCTTTCATAAGGATGGTAAAGGAGTTTGTGATTTATATATAATTTATATTTTATATATATAATGTGATTTGTATGTGTTATATTTATAATTAAAGGGACTGAAAAGCTTTATCTGATAAGTAACATGGATAGAAAATTATGAGTTGGGCACAATAGAATCATCAAACTCCTGGGTCTTTGTTTACTCCACATTTTTAAGGAAAATCTAAGAAATACTACTGTCAGAAGGGCAAGGATGACAGTGGATTTCAAAGTTAAATTTGTTTTAATAAATAAAATAAGTGTTATCATTAAGAACGTGTAACAGGAAACATGTTGAAGAATAAATAGTGGTACTGTTAATAAGAACAAAAGACTGGCAATAACCAATGCCCAGTAACAGGACAATGGATACATAATATGTGGAATAGCCATACAATGAAGTATGCAGCAGTGAAAATGAATGAATCACCCCCACACCATAACAGATGGATGGATCTCAGTGTCTTAATGTTGAATGAAAAACTACGGTGTTGAAAGGTTATATATAATACAATACCTTTCTGTAAAGTTCAAAAATAAGCAAAATTAAATATCATATTGTTTCAGTATGCATATTTTTGTGTTAAAATTTTTTAAAAGAGGAGAGAATGGTCATCACACATTTCAGGGTAGTGGAGAGGAGGCAGAGAAAGGGCATATGGAAGAGCTCCTGGGTAAATGTCCGTTATTGATTGTGTCTAGTGTGGGGGAAGAGAGGGCGTTCATGGTGGTCATTGTATTATTAAACAAATAAATAATAAGATTAAAAAAAGACCAGGTGAGAACTAACGATGACCTTGTGTCATTAGCCAGTGCTATTTACCTGCAGTCCGCATTAAAAAGAAATTCGAGTTTTCTTAATTTATTAACATATATTCTTCTTTGTGTCATGTCCTCTCTTAAAGGAAAATTTTACATAGATGATATTGAAGGGGCTATGTGAGCATACTGCACCAGAAAGAGAGTCATAAATCTCAGGAATTTTATTTGAGATCGGTATTTATTGTGATAGATGACAATGCTTTCAGATTCGCTGGCACAGTTACTGAGGGTATTACCTTCATGAAAACAGACTCCGATCATGCGAAGATATGATACAAAAATCGATGTTTGTAAAAGTAATTAACTATCATTGTGTAAATTTCATATCACTTTCGAGCAGTCATGCTTGCAGTTAATCAGACTCCAGTTCCAGAGATGGATGCATCTCCCATTTCTTCTTTATTATCATTATAATCCAAATTATTTTAAAAGTAATTTAAACTTTCAGCATTCAACAGAAATGGGGGTGGAGAGAAGGCCGCTCCCTGGAACCAGGCTGCCTAAGTTCAGAATCCAGCTCTGCCCTTCCAAGAGGAGCTCCTCGGTATGCCTCAGTCTGTTCCTCTCGAAAATGGGTCCTACCTCACAGAGTTGCAGTGAGGATTAAATGAGTTAATATACATGAAAGATTAGGCTCAGTGTTTGCACATTGTAAGTACTCCATATTTGCTGTGCAGAAGGAAAAATTTTGAATCAAACTTTTCATGTTATGTGTTTGCAAAGCCAAGACAGTCTACTGATCTCAAAGTAACTGCATCAATACACGAAACTCTGGCCAGCACGTTTTTCATGAACGCATTCTCTAGACCTGCACTGAGCAAATACAGAAAATGGAAATATCATGTGAACCACACATGCAAACCACATATGTAATTTCACATTTTCTAGGAGCCATACTGTAAAAATATGAAAAAGGAACAAGTGAAATTTAATAATATATTTTACTTAACACAATATATGCAAAATATTACTTCAATGTGTAATTTCTAGAAATTATTGAGATATCTTAGAATCTTTTTGTGTAAGATACGGGGTCAGGTGAGAAGCATCATTTGCAGCTGTTCCTTGTGCTTCTCCAAGCCCCGCTGAACCCTCAGAGGGTGGAGGCTGTCGTGAAGGGAGGCCCATCTTGGGTGGTGTTCACTAAGGAGTGGGCACAGCCTGGGCCTCGTAGCAGTGCTTCTTTCTTTGCCCTCCAGGTGCTGACAAGAACCTCTTACTCTTGAAGAGCCTTCTCTGCAACACTTTTCTGTCTGCAGGTCCGTGGGTGAGGTGTCCAGCCAAATGGGCATGACCCCTAATCCAGCTGAGTGCTTCTCAGTCTCCTAGTCCATTGCCATGGCCTGACATTGGGACTAAATCCAACCACATGGCCCTTTTCCACAGTTACGGGCAGTGTTGCTGACAGCCTTGTTCTCTGTGTATATAGCAGGTGTAACTGCGCCACCTCGGTTACTGAAAGCTGCAGTAAGCCTAATGCTGTGCTCTCTAAATGTATTCTCCTTGATGCCTTGGCTCAGAAAGAACCACATGATTATGTGTTGCTAGAGCAGAAACAGATTGTGTTGTGTAGTTCTGTTCTTTTCATTTTCTTTTGTGCATGCACTTTTTAGGGCATTTAGTAATTCACTGGAAACATACAGATTAGTGTTTTACTTCTGAGACAAGAAATTGGATTCCAGTCTGCATGTGTGTAAAAAGACTGCATTGTGAATCTGGATGGGATACATGAGGGAGAGAAATAAATCTTTTTCAGCCTCAGGGGAATCGGGAGAGAAAATAAGCTGGTACCTGATTTTTAAGCCTTAAAGGAACTCACTGTGCGTGTTCTGTTGAATTCCAAGGCAGCTGCGCGGGCCTGGGTGTCCTGTACATGAGGGAGTCAGAAAAGTGGGAGGAAATAATATGATTCACGGTGTACAGAGAAGTCAAGTTTAGAAACGGGGAATAAACAAGAGGCATTACTCAGTCACTACTATTTAAAACTAAGAACCAGAAGACAATTAGCACAATAGTGTTTGAGGAGAGAAAGTTCTAGATATTGTAGCATTTTTAGTTCCTCCAAAGTCTGGAATTACTGTGATTCATACTCTTTGTCAAGCCCCACGCTCGGGTCCCATCTCTTATCAGCCATTTGAAATTTCTTCTCCTGCTTCAATCCAGGGAAATCTGCTAGATGGGTTTTTGTAAGATTTGCCCCAGTGGAATTTGGAAATTAAGTCCAGAGAGGTGAATGGTGAAAGGGTCTGTGGAAGCTGATGCGAAGCTTATGCAGGTGCACCTGGCTTCTGCCCGTCCATGTGGTCCCAGCCCCTGGAGGTGTGGGGTGGGTGTCCATCCAACAGATGGAAGTAGGGATGCTCTGCAGTAAGCATGAGTGCCCCAACACTCCCAACAAGTACAACAAATGGAAAATATAAAGGTCCAACAGTTAGAGGAAACAGGATGGTGGGCCACTCTGGAATTGGCAGCGCCGGTGCCCAGGAGCACTTCTCCCCGCAGCTCTGACCCAGTGCGGCCATGACCCTTCGAGAATCATCATCCAGAGAACACCCCATCCAGCCTTTCTAAGGGTTTTGTCTTTTCCCTCCTTAGCATACAATCAGTTCTCTTAGGTAAGAGAAGTCAGTGCCAGGGAATTTAAAAGCGAACTGCATTATTTTAGTTTTGTTTTTTTGCCATGGGTCTTTCCTAAATTGGGTCCGGGTTGGTGTATGTGAAGCCCTTAAGGGGTCATTCCGACCAGAGCCCCGGGTTCATTCCCCGCCTCCAACAAAATGCCAGAGATTGCCTCGGCTCCGAATGGGTTACAGTGCCAGCTCAGCTCTGTGTCAAGCTGTTATTGAAGGTCTTTAAAGATTTCCACCCACCTTCCTCCCACTCTCCTGGCAAGTGAAAGACGTTTGAATTCCTCTCTCAAGGGAGGAAATTATGAAAGCGAAAGAAAAATGGCTGTTCCCTGTTCTCAAAAGGAGAGAGAAGAAAAGTGGGTTCTGCCCCTCCTTTATTATTCCTTACCTGTGAAGGATGCGATCAGAAACAGGGTGAAGAATTCTGGCTCTCAGAAATCAGAGGGGAAGTTTATCCCATCTGCCTTTTGTGTGCTTATTCCAGCTTATACTTCAGAGTCTGAAAACACAGGACACACTCTAATACAGAGCACGTGCTCACCCTAGAGCGGGTGTCCATGATGGTGGGCTTATGTCCCCAGAGGGCAGTTTACTCCAAGACCCCAAATTACTGAAATACAGAGAAGAATATGTAAAGGGAATAGAAACTCAGTTGATTTTTTTTCCTATCCCACTGAGCACTAGAACTTCCACTGAGAAGAAATCTATTTGGGGGGTCAGATCTGAATGAGAAAGTAGTGTTTGGTAATGATTGCCATGTGACTAAGGAAGTGTAGTGGATCGATTTCCACAAGTGTCCATTTAAATCTTTTTAGATTTTTTAGAACATCATTTCTGAATTTCTCTGTTAATTCAACCCACTTTTGTACATACCAGGCTAACAAAACTGTATCACATATGTTCACTTCGCTCTGGTAGTGTTCAAGAAATCGAGTTAGGGGCTCTGAGGCTTTGAGGGATGTGGAAAAGATTTTTTAAGTAAGTCCTGTTCTAGGGCCTGTGGTTTAATAAGGAAGATAAGACCGAAATTCGTGAGAAGCTAAAAACCAGGAGATCATGGCATTTAACAAAGTTGTCATTTAGAATTGTCTCTACTTCCTATGGCCAAATAGAAAGGTAAATAAGAATCTGACAACAGCAAAATCTGTTCTGTACAAACTTCAAAACAGTGGACTTACAGGTCTATGATGTATAGATATTGGAACTAAAGTCTGTGCTAATAGCCCATCACTTGTTTGGCAACCGCTCTTGCTGCTGGAGGTGACGATCTGATATTCAGAAAGATGAGCTGAAGCTGTTCTCAACATTTACAGCATCATCTGGTTTTATCATTAGTGACTTTTTGCAACATTGACATAAGATATGGATCTAGAACACTCCAGACTTTGGCATCATCTGACAGCCATCATTTAACTCATAAACGTTAATACTGGTTGGATGATTTCCTGTATTTGAGATCTATCAGCCTTGGTGAATTTTACTTACCTCATGAAGGCTTCATGTGTACCTAAGAAATACCAGCTTCATAGGATCATAGGCAACCTGCACTAGATTGGCCTGATTATAAAGAAAGGCACAGAGTGGATTTTAGCACCTGGTCTCATTGAAATTGCCAATTTCCCTCTTTCTTCTGCAACTTTTTATTTCCTTCCATCCCCATTATATTAATCCTTGATCAAAGCTGGAGCCACTCCCCTAATCAGGCCTTTGAGATCTTAGAGAGCCCTGAGAACTTCTCAGCCACCGGGTCAGTGCATTATTCCCAAACCAGGCTGCACCTCAGAATCATCTGGGGAGCTTTTAAACCAGGATTCCCAAGCCTGCCCTCTGAGATTTTAATTCAGGAATTCTTGGGGGAAGCTTTGAGGAATCTATTTTAAAAGCTCACCGATTGTTTCTGCTACGCCCTCAGGTTGCAGTGATGACAGAAGAGGGTGCGGCTCTGGGTGCTTGGTCAAGCGAGGCTGCGTTCAGCAATGTTCAGTGGATGTGCAGGAACTTTCTAGTTACTGTGATGAGTAGTCACCAGTGCGGGTTGCCCTGCTTTCTCTGCAGGGACCGTTCACAGTCACAGTCATAACTGTACTTGCCTATAGCTCTTTTTGTACTTACAATTCAGAATACATCTTGATTCATTACAAGTCATCAACAGCATTTTTGCTAAAGCAGAATGCATGTGGTAATGTAAATGCTCAGGATTGGTAATAAAGAAGACTTGAAGCCCCAGTGGCCCCGCCAGCCCTGTGTCAGTTCAGGCACCCGCCCCGCCTCTCCCTGGGCTCCAGTGTAGGGGCAGGACCTGGGCCTTCTGCCGCCTGACCCTTCCCTCCCCACCCAGGCGGGCCTGCCAGACACAAGGGGCCGCTGGGGCAGGGTTTGGTGGGAAGCTCCCAGCTACAGGTGCAAGGCCTGGGGTAATGCTTCAGAATGCCAAGAAGCCGGCCAAGGCAGAACCCCAGGCAGAACTACGGAACCCATGGAAGAATGGCCAAACGTGGCCCCAAACAGCCCTGTTCTTTCACCATGCATCTAAGCCTGGGGGAGCTGCAAGTGATAACGGAGCTTAAAATAGTGGTCAAAATTCTGGCACCAGGAAGGGTGTCTAGGTTTAGAGACTCTGAGTGGTAGATTCCCACCATGTCAGCATTGCTGCCAGATGCTTTGCTGACCCCTGTTTGACATTTTCTCACAGCCTCACGCTGGCTTGGGGGACTCCCGAGTACAGGTAGCACCAGGTGATGGCACTTGCAAAGCACAGGTGGGGAGACTCTGTACAAACAGGTTCCCCACGGATCCGATAACACAACCGTGCTCTTCTGGATTACAAACATAAACAAACATATCCTTTTTGTAAGTGTCCTTTTTTTACTAAAGTACTCTGTGGATCTCCTTCATCCCACTTACATTTCATCTCCATTTTTATCTTGGCACTGACTACCATAATTTGGAAGCAAGCTTACACTGACACAGAGTTTCACATGCTGTTTATACAAATAATGCTCATCTGACTTTGGGTTGTAAATGGAAAGTTTAGACCCAGGAGCTATAAAAGGCCCTGTTCTAAAATGCCAGTGTAACGAGATGTAGCCTGTGACCCAGTGACCCTACTGTATTTTTTTTTTATTTCACAAGTCAGAGTTTATAAATTCAATGCAATCCAAATCCTTTTGAATGTAAAAGCCAAGTTGAAACTAACAGGTCTATAAACTGTTACTTTTGGCCTTAAACAGTACCAACTCTTGATCAAAAAAGGCCACAACAATTAAGATTGTATTACTTGATTTTATTTTACACTAGGTGGTGGGCACAAAGCAATCCTCCTTAATAAAGTTGACAATTAGCTTCACTAAGAACATTTTTAATAATGCACATTTTTAAAAAATATTCATCTTACAAATTGTTCTGCAATCCAAATATACAATAGCTTGGAAAACAACGTTTAGAAAACAAAAGCCAATGTGAAAGGACAGATTAAAACAACTAGAACAGTACAGGTGACCCTGCTGTATTTCAAAGGAAATATTTTGTTTGAAGTACATCATCAGTCTGATTACTCGTAACATATAGCAGTAGTTGAGGAAGGAACAACTCACTTGCAATATATAAAAAATCAAAACAGTATGTTTACACCTGAAACTAATATAATGTTATATGCCAATTGTATGTTAAATAAATAAGTAAGAAGGAAAGGCTCAGGTCACTGGTATTGAAAATGATAAGAAAATTCTAGAAAACCAAGCTCAAGGCTTCCGTTTTCTAAAGCTCTCCAGTAGCCCAGGAATGGTGCTTTTACTTTATTTTATTTTAGAGAGAGAGAGCAGGGGACAGAGGCAGAAAGAGGGGGGAAGTGGTGTGAGGGAAGAGAGAGAGATGGAGAGAGAATCCCAAGCAGGCTCCACTCTGGGCATGGGGCTTAATCCCACCGGATCATGATCTGAGCCAAAATCAAGAGCTGGATGCTCAACCAGCTGAGCCACCCAGGCGCCCCTGGTGCTTATATTTTGAAGTAATGAGATGCCAGATGTATTCAAAGTAAAATATTTAAGTGGAAGAATGGGTTTTGATAGTTTAAATATAAGTCACTTAAGCCATTCCTGTGATGAAGAGCTGAGCACCGGGTCTTGGGTGGGTGGTGTGATTGTCCCCCTGGTACCTCACAGCACCGTTCTCACTGGAACGGGAAAATTCTCCAGGGCATTTGTTAGTGCATCATGACTCCCCAGTTTCCAACAATCTGACATCACTGTGCCCCTTGGGTGGTGTTGTTTATGATAGTGTGGCATTCACGCTCGAGAGAGACCTCATTGTTAGTGCAGATGTACCAAGAGTTTGTAACATTTATTTTAACTCTGCAGTTCTTAACATTACAGTGGCGCTCAGGGGACATGCTGGGGGTGGAAATGAGTCTGTTAACACGTTCCATTTTTATGTCTGAGGCCCCTTTGGCATTTAACATAATGTAAAATTCTGTGGTTTGCAGCCTAGTGATTTTTCTATCAAAACTATTTCAATCCTTAGTACAAGAGATAAAACTACGACTCAGAACATATAGAGCAAGGTATCCTGACTTGGGGAGGATGATGATCTCTAACGGAGCTGTCCCTTTGGTGACTGTGGAGAAAAGCTCTGTTGTTGCGAAGCTCGCGTGGATTCGTTAGCCATTGCCGGCATCCTAATGAAGGTTTCCAAGAAAATGATGCTAACACTCTGCAAGAGATCTCCTGGCCCCCAGTTATTTTTAAATACCCTGTCCATGTGTATCCTTGTTGCCAGCCACAGGAGTGGGACCAGCTAGGTGTTTTTGTGCAGCTCCCTTGTTGGGCGACGGAGACACCCAGGCAGGAGAGGTGATCAGAGAAGCCATAGGGGACTCTATTTGCCTTCTAAACAGAAGGTTGATTACCAAGAGATCATGCTTGTTTGTTTGAAATAAATGAAGTGGTTTCTCTCCTGGGTGTTTTTCTTGGTAAAACATTTCAGAAGCTTTTAAAAATGAAAACGAAAAAAACTATGATCAACTCCGTGCTATCTAAATAAGATAGATACTATGTCCATATAGTAGGCACACACACACACACGGAAATCTATCTACCATGCATGTGACACATTTAGGTAAAACATCGTTACTGGAGGAAAGGAGGTTCGTTTCTGGGTGCAGTCACCGGACTCTGGAGCCCCACCAGCAACACGTATGTATAGAGATTTCTGCTCCGTTGGGTTTAATAACCAGGACACAGAGGATGATGATACAAAGGACTCTGGGGTCAAGTAGCTTTCCATGCCTGTCCCTGCAGTAATCCAGGTGTGCAGGGCTCTCTCCAGCCTCCACGGCAGCACCACCAGCCTCACCCTCACGGCTCCCTGGTATCAGTGTTCCCACCCAACACGTTACACCAGCCTATTCAAAGGCTCCTGACAATTCCCGCCTTTGTTGTTCACATCCTGCTGATTCTCTGAAGTGTAAGCCTGCCTTCTTTGGAGACCTTTCCGATCTGATCCCTCCCTTTCCCAAATCCCTGCAGTTTTCACTTCCTGTGGCTGCCCTGGGCACTGTAAATGTAGCCATTGTATTTTTTTCAGTACTTCACTGCCTTTTATTATTTTCTGACTATTTGGTATAGCTGAGCACGGTCTCCCTACTAAGGAGTTAACTTCTTGAGACCAGGGGTAGGGGCTTATACGTGTGATCCATCTCCCCAGCACCTAGCCTTGTGCTAGGCACATAATCTGCAAAATTTCAAATTATTTCTCACTCAGTATGGTCTCCCTAACCCCTAACACAGTACCTAGTACAGAGTTGGAATTCAGTAAATGTTTGTTGAGTGACTGATTGTTGGCACTTAGGGAATACTTGAGCAGTGAAGACAAGTTTTGAGGGAGAAGGTAATCCTTGTTTCAAAATGTCTTTGGCAAACTACCATCTGGGTGACATAATAGTAAAAATTCTGTGTGAGATTCTTCATATTCTCTTTGTGGGAAAGAGGGCACTACAAAATTCCTTAATAAAGTTAGGTATGTTTATGTAGTGTGGACTTGTTATAGTATTGAAATATGTCACTTTCCAATAAATGTCCATGTGGGTTTGAGAAATAGTCTAGATTGAACTACCTTTTTAAAAATTTATTCATTTTGAAAGGGAGAGAGAGAGCATGGGGGAGGGGCAGGAGAGAGAGAGGAAGAGAGAGAATCCCAGGCAGGCTCCATGCTGTCAGCCCAGACTCCGACTCAGGGCTCCATCCCACAAACTATGAGATCATGACCTGAGCTGAAATCAGAGTCGGATGCTTAACTGACTGAGCCACCCAGACAACCCTACACTGAACTACCTTTAAACAATGTTTGTAGCCTCACGCCATACACAAAACTCAAACTGGATCAGTGCCCTAAACATAAGAGCTAAAACTATGAAGAGATTTAGAAGATTAAGTCTTCGTGACCTTGGATTTGGCAACGATTTCGCAACGATTTCTTAGCTATGACACCAAACGCTGAAAACAACAAAAGAAAACATAATTAAATAAATTGGACTTCATCAAAACTTAAATTTTTTGTGCATCCAAGGACATTATCCACAGAGTGAAAAAAGAACCCACAGAATGGGGAGAAATATTTTCAAATCGATATATCTGATAAAGGTGTAGTATCCAGAACATCTTACAACTGAGTAACAAAAAGATGAGCAAAAGACTTGAATAGACATTTCTCCAAAGAAAATACACAAATGACCAATAAGCATATGACAAGATGCCCAACATCACTGGCTGTTAGAGAAATGTACATAAGAACCACAGTGAGATACCACTTCACGCCTACTGGATGTGCTGTCATTTTTTTAAAAAATTACTGATAATAACACATATTGGTGAGGATGCGGAGAGACTGGAACACTCGTATACTGCTGACGGGAAAAGAAAATGCTGCAGCCACTGTGGAAAACAGTTTGGCAGTTTCTCAGAAGGCTAAAAGAACCACCACGTGACCCAGCAATTCCAAAATAATTGAGAGCAAGGACTCGAACAGACAGCCATAAATTAATGTTGATAGCAGCGTTATTCACGATAGCCGAAAGGTGGACGAAACTAATGTCCGTCAGCGGATGAACAGATGAACAAAACGTGGTCTGTGCATACGATGGAATACTACTCGGCCGCAAAGGAGCAAAGCGCTGACTCAGGCTGCAACATGGATGGGCCCTGAAAACATTACGCTGAGCGAAAGAGGCCAGACACGAAGGCCACACGTCGCAGGATTCCAGCGCTGTGAAATCTCCTGGATAGGAAAATCCATAGGACAGAAAGCAGACCAGTGGTTGCCTGGTACTGGGGAGCAGGGAGAAAGAATGGAGATTGATTGCTTAACGGACACAGTCTTTCTTTTGAACTAGTGAAAGTTCTAGAACCTATTTAAACAGAGATGGTGGGTACCCAGCCTTGTGAATATACTAATACCACTGAATTGCACGCTTTAAAATGGTTAATTTTATATTCTGCAAATTTCAATTTTTAAAAAACATTTTAAGAGATACATAAACAGGCACCTAACAATGTTTGTGCCCACCATCAGGAAACATTAGCTTTCTTAAATTTCTGTTGAGTGAAAAATAGATTAAAGCAATTTAAAACACGGCTGTTTTTCCAAGTACCGTTATGCTAAACTACAGATTGATGGATAGGGACAAAAAGGCAAATACAGTGAAAGACCTTATACTTAAAATCATATAAATTCCATCACGGGAAAAGGTTAGCTGAGATCTTTTTAGGCAGCTGTTTCCTTGAAACTTGAGCTTGGTGTAGCTCAGGGCTCCGTCTGCACATCTGGGCCACTTGGTTGTGTCGGGAGCTGGTAACAGCAGGACCTGCCACTGCTGGCCAGGCCTCTGGTCTCCGACACACTTCGGTTGCTTGGCTGAGAAGAGCAGCCCTCTGTTGAAAGTCTGGGTTTCACGTGGGTTCTTTGGATCTCCTCAGACTCCAGTAAGGAGGAGAACAGCCTTCTCTCAGGAGAAGGGGCTCCCCACGGGGTAGGGGTAAAATAGTTCCCATTTCATCAGCTCCAGGTGTGTGAGGACCGTAGCATTTCGTCCTTGCGGGAACCGAGGGGCCAGCAATGAAGTTTCTCAAAGCTGCAGTCTGCTAGAAGATGCCAGAACATTTCCCTGCAAGGACGCTGTTACTGCATTAGAGGAAAACGATCATCCCATTCTGCCCCATCACTTCTGGGCAGACCTGCCGTGTATTCAGAAAGGAACATAATTAAGCAGAAAGCCAGCGAGAGGCCCACCCACACAGAGACAGGCAAAACAGAAGGGTCCCAGTGGTTTTGGACCAACCATGAAGCAACATCATGAAGTGGAGTTGGAGAGAGGAGTTAGAGAACCAGTCACGCAGTGCTGGTAGAAACATCGTAACCTAAATGAGTAAACTAGGTTTTCTAGCACATACTTTCCCGTAACAGAGAATGAGCAGGTGCAGTGTTTGGCAGCAGACATACACAGCACACTGGTGATACTCCTGCCCTCAGGTTAGTGTCATGTGCCCTGAGACCTACTGCGGGACCTTTGGGGTTGATGACGGGGGCTTCGTGCACATCTCATTCCACAAACTACAGAGAAGTTCAGCTTTGTGGTGGCAAAACACAGAATTGGATGGATTGAACCTCAACAGGGCCTTCCCCTACATAGCTAATTCTCCTTACTCTTTGGGCCTTGAAAGTAGTTAGTATTTAAGGGGTGCCTGGGTGGCTCAGTTGGTTAAGCATCCAACTCTTGGTTTCAGCTCAGGTCATGATCTCACAGTTTGTGGGTTCGAGCTCCATGCTGGGCTCTGCACTAACAGCATGGAGCCTGCTTGGGATTTTCTCTCTCTCTCTTTCTCTCTGCCCCTCCCCTACTTGCTCTCTCTCTCTCTCTCTCTCTCTCTCTCTTTCTCAAGTAAATAAATAAACTTTAAAGTAGTTAGTATTTAAGTCTTCCCATCTTCTGTGATCTTTATAAGAAAAGGCAAATACTGATCCAGTTCCTCAAAGATGTATAAATTGCGCATTTACAACATGCATACGTAAAATGGTTTGCTCATATTTGTCACATTCAGAATTCTATCCTTTGAATATAACTTTGATATATTTATTGTTAAATGCCTTCATGGATTTTAAAGACATTCTCTTAATTAGCAGTGTTTATATCACAAAATGGAACATTTAGAATCAAATGTGGATGTCGAATCATTAGCTAAAAGCACTTAAGTAGCTTAACGTATTTTAAATGGATATATCCTTTCTAACAACATCTTTAGAAATTACACCTCAAACTAATGAGCCCTAGGCTCCCAAGCCTATTTCCCCAGGCACAGAGGCCTTCGGTCCCTCTGAGACTGTGCTTTTGGGAGAGGTATCTCTCTGGCCCAGGAGCACTCTGAGTGCTATGCTGTGAGGACCATTGTCTTCTTCGGACAGATGTTAGGGCATCATTTTTAAATGTCTTTTGGCATCTTTCGGTTGCCCTGTCTTACACACAAATGTTCTGTTATTTCTACAGAGAGGGTATCTCCGTGGTTTTATACAGGAACACAGTGATAACACAGGGCCACCATCCGGCCCATTTAGGCTCTGTTTGTCACAACTGACCTGCCCTTATAGTACTACTTTGGCTTATAGCTTTTTTTAAGCACTGGTTTTAAAATTTTAGTAGTGGGGCGCCTGGGTGACTTTAGTCGGTTAGGCATTCAACTTCAACGCAGGTCGTGATCTCTCAGTCTGTGGGTTTGAACCCCGCGTCGGGCTGTGCTGATAGCTCAGAGCCTGGGGCTTACTTCAGATTCTCTCTCTCTCTCTCTCTCTCTCTCTCTCTGCGTCTCTCTACCTCTATCTGCCCCTCCCCCACTCACCATCTGTCTCTGTCTCTCAAAATAAATAAACGTTAAAAATTTTTAAATTAAATAAAATTTTAGTAGCAATGTCTGAAAATGACACAATTTACAAAATGTCCCCCTGTCTCCATGCTGCCAGGGGTGTGCGAACCCATGTCTCTCTGCACCTCTGAGTTTTTCTCTTTGCTTCTCGTCCTATCTCCTATCTTCCCCTCCATCTGCGGCTATCTTTCTGTCTCTGATATGTGTCTGTTTCCTCTGGCCCCTTCCTTTCCTTTTCTCCCATCTCTCTGGACTCTTCACAGGCCATGAAACGAGAGTGCCATTATTATCATTATTATGGTTGCTTGTTATATTTTGTAAATTGAATCTAATATCCAATGTTCTCATTTTTCCCCTGTGGACCAACAGCCTTAAAACTGACAACTATACAAATGTATATATATGTCCTTATTTCTATATATTTATTTCAAATATAAATATATGCGAAATGGACAGATAGATAGATAGATGCATGGATGGATGGATGGATGGATGGATAAAATGAAAAATAGCAGTGTCCTGTTTTTCTGCAGTGAGGCCTGGTATTTAAGAATCACGTGAGGATTGTGTGACCAGCTGTATGGAAGCATAAATTGAGGGAATAACTGTGCACATCAGTTGTTTGTTACCCATGAACGTTGCTGGTCATAATTAGGAATTTGACAAGCATGGAATAAACGGCTCTTGCTGGACATTCTGGGGAGATGTGTAAGTGCCAAGGGGCAAATTTACTGCCATGTAGAAACAGCATTTGGGAAGAGGAGTTATAAATCCTGGCAGAAGCCAACAGAAGGAGAGGGACAACCACCTCAGAATGTCCCTCCAGACATAGGCCCGGGTAGAACTTAACCATGCCAGATGACGTGGCCGTGGGTTAAAACCCTCAGGGCAAACAGTGAATGCACTGACAACCACCCTGAGGGTCAGAGCTCGGCCAGGAAAGGGCTGGGCAGCCTTGGACTTGCAGGGCGCATCATGGTGAGACTCCTGCGTGGAAGGCTGAGCTCTGTCTGTCCTAGAAAAGGAAGCACCTTCACCTGTGGTGCTCAATACATTGTCAGTTACATGAGTTCTTTATAACTTTCTGAGCAGTAATGTTCTTGGGTTCAAGAAAAGTTACTTTTTAAATTATTCACAGGAGAGAGCCAGAACAAACATGCCTTTAAACGTCAAATTATAAAACCCACTTGTAGTCACAAACCATGTTTCCATCAATTCAGTTACTAACAATGTGTATGAATGTTCAGCTTTCTTTTTTTAAAAAGCTTTTTTAAAGTTTATTTATTCTGAGAGAGAGAGTGGGGGAGGGGCAGAGAGAGAGAGGAGAGAGCATCGCAAGCAAGCTCTGCACTGTCAGGCTGGAGCCCGATGCAGGGCTCAAACTCTCGAACCATGAGATCATGACCTGAGCCGAAACCAAGAGTCAACTGACTGGGCCACCCAGGCACCCCAAATTTTCAGCTTTCTTAATTAGCATTAACTTTAGGTATGGAGGTGAACAGTGACAATAAGTAGAAGACAGAGCTAGACAAGAGGAGTTCCCAGAACAGTTTATCTGTCCACTTGCTCACAAACCAACTACTTCTCGAGCTCTTAGTGTGCATCAGGACTGTCACAAGTGCTTGATATACATCAGGGAACAAACCATGAAGATCCCTTGCCCTGTGGGGCTTATAGTCCAGCAGGAATGCAAGGAATAAGTAGGACATAATAAATACATTTGTTAAAGAATATTTTAGGAGGTACTGAACACTGCAGAGACAAGACCAGTTGGGGCAGGCTGAGGGGAGCGGGAACCGAGGAGGGAGAGGGTGTGGTTTTAATGAGAGTGGTCAGTGAGGGTTTCATTGAGAGGTGGGGTAAGAACAGACCTGAGGGAGGCGAGGCAGCAAGCAAAGCAGGATCAGGGAAGGACTTTCCAGGCAGCCTGAGCAGCAGGGCTAAGACCCTGCCCCAGGGTGGGAGACCCCCAGGGGTGCAGGGAAGAGTAGGAGGCGAGCATGGCTGGACAGTGAGCAGGAGGAGGTTGATGGCGTGACACTAGAGAGATACATGGAGGGAGGGGGGGCCAAAGAAATAGGGTCTTATAGTTATTGTGGGGACTCTGAGTGAGTAGCACCCCATAGGAGTGACCCGAGCTGACCTTCCTTGTAAAAGTGTCATCCTGACTGCAGTTTCAAAAGACACTGTAGGTGGAAGCAGGGAGACCAGTGAGGGGAGTCTCGCCATAATCTAAGTGGGGGGTACTGGTGGTTAGAACCATGCACGTGGTGAGATATTCAACCCCAGCTTTAGTTTGAAAGCAGAGTCACACTGATGGATTCCAGTGTGGTCAGTGAGGAAAGAGGGGCATCAAGATGACATCATGCTTGGTCCTGAGCAACTGGAAAGACAGAGTTGCCATCCACTCAGATGCGAAGGCTGTAGAGGGGGCAAGTTTGGAGGGGGCGGGGATCAGGAGTTCAATTCTAACCACATGGAGTTCAAGACGCCCACTAGACACCCAAGGAGAGACATGGGCTCTGCTCTTCTCCAACTTTAAATGCCAGCTTCTTCCGAGGACAGTGCTCTGTGGTCAGGGAGTAAGGAGACACTGTCAAATAAGTGATACACACACAACGATAATCAATGCGATGCTGAACCGTCATCTATAGTGTTTATTTTTTCAAAGCTTTTCCAAATACGAACTTGGTTACCTGTTTTCCTGAAAGCTGATGGACATTTTTCTTGTGGTAGGAAGAAAGGTGGATTTAGGATAAAGATTATATGAAAAATATTTCTTCTTCCTGTAATCTGTCAGCTGCCTTAATTTATTTCCTCTTACTATTCCATTTGGCAAGAAAATATCATGTTCTTGATATTTGGAGTCAAGGTAGGAAAAAAACTGATAAAATAAAGATCATCCTTCTTTTGGACTTCCCCCTAAAATCCTGTTGCTGCCTGGTCATTTGATCGTTTGGCTCTAAGAGATTCACTGAGATTAAGAACGGAACTGTTCTGTTCGCTGAGTTCCTTATGTCTTGCATAGCCCCGGGAAATTGCTTTCAGTTCTTACTGGAATAACTGAACTGATTCCAAAGGAAGCATCTGTCTACCACCTTGATACCCATGGTTTTTCACTTTGACCTTGGCAGTCAGTTGAATTCCACCTCTGCTAGTGGCCCTGCCCCCATGACTACACCTTGGTTTTCCTTTATGGTACATTTTTATATCTTCTCCTGGCTCTCCTCTTCCTCCAGCCCTCCAATCTGAGGTCCCGTCCTTACCATCCCTTCTTGCTTTCTCGCTCCCTCTGTCCCCTAGCAAGCTCACTCCAATCTCGCTGTACACAGTGGCATATTCCCTGTCATCCCTGAGTGAGTGCACATTCCTAAAGCAGAGCTCTGGGGTTCTCTTGATCCAAACCTCCGATGACTTCCCATCCATTCATAGATTCCAAAAATAGCTATCAAATGGGTATGTGCCAGGCACAATTCTAGGTGCTGTGGATACAGCAACAGACAGAGGAACTTACATTCATGGAGCTGACATTCTAGTGGGGCAAGCGAAAGTATTGGGCCTCACCCAGGAACAGCCAAGCCTTTGTGTCCAGAGAAGACACAAGAAGACACAAGAAGGCATAACGTCAGGGAATGGGGGAGGGGAGTCAGATAATGTGGGGACTTCGAATCTTACTCTGAGATGGGAAGCATTGAATTGGTTTGGTTTGGTTTTCTCAGTAAACTTTTTTTTATTGTGGTAAAAGATACAAAACCTAACATTTACCATTTTAACTGTTTTTAAGTGTACAATTTCTGTTGCATTAAGTACGTTCAGGTTATTATGCAGCCATCACCACCATCCATACCAGAACCTTTTCATCCTCCCAAACTGTAACTCTGTACCCATTAAGCACAAACTCCTCATTCCCCTCACCCCACCCCCCAGCAACCACTATTCTACTTTCTTCTCTATAAACTCGGCTACTTTATGTACATCATATAGGTGAAATCATTCAGTATCTGTCCTTTTGTGTTTGGCTTATTTCACTTAGGCTAATATCCTCAAGGTTCACCCATGTTGTAGCATAGCAGAATTTCCTTCCTTTTTAAGACTGAATGCATGGGATTGTTTTGAACCCAATTGTAATGTGGTCAGACATACGTTCTCAAAAAAAAAAAAAAAAATCCATGGCTCCAGAGTTAAAGAGACTGTGGTAAGAAAGGGTGGAAACAGGTCCAGTGGGATTTGGTGTCAATACCTTCTGGTCCTGGGTGACGCCTCCCTTCAGGAATGCAGCCGCGCAGGTCCAAGACATGATCAGAATCTGGGTGTATTCTGAAGGTACAGCCATGGGGATTTCCTTAAGGACCACACGTCAGGTGTGAGAGAGAGGGGTCAAGGATGACTCCAGGGGTTTGGGCCTCCGCAACTAGATCGTGGCATTGCCATCCTCTGGGGAAGACTTCAAGTAGAGCAAGTTTTAGGGGGATAATTAGGCATCCCGTTTGGGACTTCCTGAGTTGCAGTCGCCTGTTAGAATTCAGGTGTTGACGTCAGGCAGGCAATGGATGTACACGTGCAGAGTTCAGAGCAGAGGTCCCAGCTGGAGACATCAATGGCAAAGTCACTAGTATGTTCATGGTATGTAAGCCACAAGATGGAGGAAATCACCAAGGAAGCGAGCTTGGCCAGAGAAGACAACCCAGGAGGATCCGTGCATCCGTCCAGTGGTAGGAGGCTGGGAAGAGAGAAGGACCCAGCAAAGAACACCAAGCAAGGGTGCCCATGGGATAGGAGGAGAGTCAGGAGAGAGGGAGATGTCTTGGAAGCCAGAAGTTCAGAGACTCTGGTCAGCTGTGTTGGACGCTGCCTATGAGAGGCCAAGTATGATGAGACTGAGAACTGACCACTGAACTCAACAGCTGGGAGGTCATGAGCCTAATCATCACCTGCACAAGAAATACCCTTTTCTTGCCTGCCAGGCCCTTTTTAGTCTTTTTTTTTTTTTAACTTTGTTTTTTGTTCCTGCCCCTCACAAATCCTACCCATTCCAGGCTCTCGATAACATTTGCTGAGTCAATCGATGAGTAATAAATACCTATTGTTTGAGTCCACAGTGGAGGGTGTGGAAGGAATAATCACTCCCTCCACCGCACACAGTTCTCCTTGCAAACACTAACTTGGTCACTGTAAGCTCCAAAGGAATAGAGCTAGCTTTGCCCTTCCCTCATGCCATGGCCCCAAGTGAGCTCAGGAGGTGACTGCTGGCCACTGCAGCAGAGCACAGATGTGGGGCTGGCGGGAGGAGCTGGGGCCTTGGGTTATCTTTGAGTCTTTTTTTTTTTTCAATTGTCAGGAACTCAAGAGTCGCAGGTCTGTCTGTGTTCAAATTTAAATTTGTTTAATGTTTATTATTTATTTTTTGAAAGAGAGACAGAGTGTGAGCAGGGGAGGGGCAGAGAGAGAGGGAGACACAGAATCCGAAGCAGGCTCCAGGCTCCAAGCTGTCAACACAGAGCCCGACAAGAGGGTTGAACTCATGAACCGTGAGATCTTGACCTGAGCCGAAGTCGGATGCTTAACTGACTGAACCACCCAGGCACCCCTGTCTGTGTTCAAATTAAACCTGAAGTACATTCAGAAGCTAGAGAAGATTGACCATCTTGTAATATCTGCCACACTGTCAGCCTCCATTAGGACACATAACTGTTGGGTCATTAAATTCTGAGATGAATTTAACACGTGCAATTAGACATTCCAATTAGTAATTCTTGTAAATGGTTCCAGATGTTTCCCTTGGGAAAGAAAGGAGGCCTATTGCTAGGTATGTGCCCAAGAGAATTAAAAACAGGCGTCCACACAAAAACTCACGCACGGATGTTGATGGCAGC
>CM053566.1:29148489-29204199 GCA_028646485.1 Cryptoprocta ferox | reverse complement strand
AGGGTGTCATGATAAGTGAAATAAGTCAGGCAGAGAAGGACAGATACCATATGTTTATACTCATAAGTGTAACAGGAGAAACTTAACAGAGGACCATGGGGGAGGGGAAGGGGGAAAATAGTTGGGGAGAGGGAGAGAGGCAAGCCATGAGAGACTCTTGAATACTGAGAACAAACTGAGGGCTGAGAGGGGAGGGGGAGAAGGGGAAGGGGGTGGTGGGCATGGAGGAGGGCACTTGTGGGGATGAGCACTGGGTGTTACGTGGAAACCAACTTGACAAAAAACTATAAAAGAAAAAAAAAATAAAACCACAGTGCCCGCAATTCCTGTTTTACTACTGCTATGAACACGGACCTCAGAAATCATGTATCTTGGTTCTTAATTCAAGCAGTTCTCTGTAATGCTGTCCTCAGAGGCTTCAGCTCAGACTTCTGAAGGAAAAAATGATTGTGACATTGATAAAGACAGCAACTTTATTCAAGAAACTATTGCACTGGAGGTTTGCAGGAGGGGAGAGAGATGGGGCTCAACTCCGAACATTACCATGACACGGGGGTTATCACAGTCTTCCAAGACCAGACCATCTTGACAATAGCAAACAGAGTATTTCTCATTTGGTTGTGTGTGTGTGTGTGTGTGTGTGTCTTCCTGTGGCTGTCAGAAGGAAAAAAAATGTTTATGGATGCTGATAAAAACTCTGTCAATGGAGTGACAAGAGCAGCAGTGGGAGATAGCAGAAGGAGCCACAAATCTAGGGAGATAAAAACGGAGACGTTCAGCATCTCTCCTTCATATGGAGAGCTCCCCTACGTTGTCAGCAGTGGATAGTTCGAATTTGTTGATGACGATAGGCAGCCAGACAGATGATAGGTGTAGAGACGTGGCAGACCTCTAAAGATTGTCCCTGATTCTAGGAAGTCAGAACCTCATGAAGCTTAAGCTCAGGGCCCCTCAGTCCTACTGCCCCTCCTAGGGTTTTGTACCGAATTGCATACTCATGATTTTATTCTTCATTTTTCAAAGAGCCCCCCCCCAGTACTTGGATCCACCTTGTATGGAATCGTGAATCTCCAACAAAAGAACCAGCCCTATATTTTTTTTTCTCCAAAAACTTGATGCTGATTTTTAGGGAACATGGCAGCCACAATGAACATAAAGCATCAGAAGCCCCAGATCCTTTGGTGCAGAACAGAGATGGGAATGGGTGCTGCCTAGGGCTGCCGGGAGGGGCTGAGGACTGATGTGGGAAGGGATATAAATGTTCTAATGAACGGGTTTGTGAAAATTTACGTAACTTCTTTTATATTTAGCTGCTGATGTGTTGTCATTTGGTTCCATAGCACCGCTAATTTAATTTGGGTAATTTTGGAAATAGGAATTCATAAAGCCACCTCTTACTTTGAGAGAAAGAAGAGTTCTTGGCCTTCCTTTCAAGGAGGGTGCTCCTTGCCGTAATGGATGCAATTGAGCTTTGCGCTCATGTGGGCTTGAGGGAACCAAAATCAGAGTTCAACATTTAACTCGTGGTTTAAAAAAATGCCAAAAAACAGTGAATTAGCATCTCCGACGAGTGAAATTTCCTTCTGTTGTACCTAATGCTTCTGAGCCGAATTTAACCCACCTGCTCAGCCATGTCCATTCATAATCATGGCTCACAGAAGATTTAAAAGACAACAGCTAAAACAAACCTGCCATTGTAATAGGCATGATTTTTCATTGCTGAAATGGCATTACCACTAGACAGGTAACTGAGTACTAAGAACTTGAAAATTATTCTTAAAATAGCTATCGTATGTATAGTTGGTGAATGCCATAAAATTACTTTTGACTTGTAATTTTCATTTGGGGGAACATTCTGGAACAACAAGAATGTTTGACACGTTGATGTGACACAGGTGCATGTTTTCGTCACACGGATCGCAAGCCGTATGCAGTTTATTGCGTGTAACGTCGACTCCTTCAAAGAAAACAATTCATGTGCTAACCCGCAAAAAATTTTTTGGCAGTTTCTTTTTACTTTTACCTTTTGAAAAGATTATAACGCATGTGCTATCTTCTTTGTAACTTTTTCCAATTTTAGGAATTCTTTGATCACGTGAAGAAGCTTTGGGACGATGAAGGCGTGAAGGCATGCTTTGAGAGGTCCAACGAATACCAGCTGATTGACTGCGCGCAATAGTAAGTCAGCTTCTGAGCAAGGCCTGGCCTGTCTGAAGCTACCCTTGCACCCACAGTTAGCTGCCCTCCCAGGGTCAATGAAGTCTCTTCAATGCAAGGAACAAAGCGTTAACATCGTACTACAGAAATCAACTTTTAAAATGACACGCATTTGGTAGATGGAAAACTAAAAATCCAATAGGAATCAGAAGCAGGTGTATTCATTTTACCCTGATCACTGTTTTCAGTTCTGTGCATTTTCTTGCTTTCTATAAAATTGTAGGCATATCTGTAAATTAGGCTGTAGATATTTGCTGTTATATTTTCATTTTGGAGCAGGGTCTCCAAATTAAATTTTAAAATAATATCAGGGCACCTGGGTGGCTCAGTCCATTGAGCATCTGGCCTTTGGCTCAGGTCATGATCTCACGATTCATGAGTTTGAGCCCCACATCAGGCTCTCTGCTGTCAGCTCAGAGCCCACTTCGGATCCTCGGTCTCCCTCTCTCTCTCTGCCCCTCCCTGCTCATATTCTGTCTCTCAAAAATAAATAAAACATTAAAAATTTTTAATAAATAAATAAAATAATATCAACGTCTGCAATTGAGCCCAAGCTCTTAAAGTACTAAGTGATCATCCTATACAGTTACTAGTAGACTAGAACCTTGAAAGTAGATGACAATTAATATAATAAGTAAAGGCTTGATGAAAAAATTATAAGAAGAGAAATAAGAAATAAGGAAAGGACTCTGGTGCCTAGGCTGGCTCACTTTTTCCCTGAAATGCTCATTTTCCTATTTCATTTTGCTATTTTAGACTCATTCTATAACTGTTAGTCAATAATGGGCTTAATAAGGTTAATCAAGAAATTCTAGATATGTTTCCTATTTTGATAAAAACTGTATTTAAAGTTGTTTTATATAACTCTTGGGGCAGCAAGAAATGAGTGCTTTTACATTTTAAGTCTATAAACTCTAAAAATTCATACCTATGGAAGAGATTTCATAAGCATACAATCTGGGAATTTACAATATTTGGCACCCACTGATGGAAGTATTCTGTGAATACTGATTTCAAGGAGAGGGTAGTTGTGTGTCCGCCCATAGGAGTTCAGTACCAATCACCTTGTGGCGGACACTGAAAGAAGCCAATAAAAAGGGCCCAAGGAGGGTGCTGGGTGTGTCCCAGACAGTGACGGGAAGCCAGGCTAAAGGCAGATGGGTAATGGAAGGGTGGCCGTAAACAGATGAGAGAGGTTAGTGGAGCCAGACCTTCCCAAGTGCAAAAGATTATGCCAAGGGACTTGGATTTCTTCCAAATGCAGTGAGTGAACATGACTCAGTGAGTGAGGTTGTCAGGGTCACTCTGGCTGCTGTGTGGAGAATTAAAAGAAGGAAACAAGGATGCCTCGGGTCATGGAGGCGAGCCCTGGGACACAAAGGGGCAGATCTAGGTGGTGGATCAGAATGCAGGAGGCGGAGGAAAGTGGGGATCGAGGATGACAACAGGATAGGTCATGACGCCATTTATTGGGATGGAGGGACCTGAGACATATTGCTTATGTGAGGACAAGGGACAGTATCAAGTGCTGGTTTGGAGAAATTAAGTTAGCAATCCCAAAGGGGGATCCCACGACAGCGTTAGAGAGATGGAAAGAATATCCGAAGTTAATGCTAGCAGTGGGAATTTCAAGCACAGGTCAAAATAATTTTAAAATTCACGTACGTTGGCATTTACAGTTGGCGTGAATATGTGGTTTGTCATCCTTTTCCTGTATTTCTTGAGCAGAGACAAGAGCGAACACCACTGCTACTCAGTGTCAAATTAGGAATTTCTCTTTCTTAAAAAAAAAAAAAGAGAGAGAGAGGAACGGGCACTTGGGTGGCTCAATCAGTTAAGCGTTCGACTTCAGCTCAGGTCATGATCTCCCAGTCCATGAGTTCGAGCCCACATGGGGCTCTGTGCTTGCTGACAGCTCAGACCATGGAACCTGCTTTAGATTCTGTGTCTCCCTCTTTCTCTGCCTGTCCCCCCTCTCGCACTCAGTATCTCTCTCTCTCTCAAAAATAAACATTAAAATTTTTTTTAAAAAAAGAGAACCAGACAACTTAGTCTCCTACCACTTCAGGAACAGAAGTGATGATTGAATTTAAGGTAGAATATCAAATATAAATTTTTTAAAAGGAAAAAGTAGTATGAGCCTTGACAATGGGCAGGATTCAGATCTCAGCTCTGCCACCTACCATTGTGTGAGACTCTGGGCAAACTCATATTTATGAGTCTCATTCTCATTCAGTTCCCGTAGGATTAAGTAGGTATATATCAAAGTCCATGTGGTGAGCCCCACAAAACCCCCACATCTTAATGTTAGGTCATCAGTGTGGGAGCTGAGGTCCAGAGAGGTAAACTAAGGCACTTAAGACCACAGTTTCCCAGAAACAGGAGGCACACAGCCACGACGTGGAACTCCTTCTTGCCATCTTTTCAGATTACTGAGAGCCATGGGACAAAGTGCCTTGTGCGTGAGGTCAAGACTCAAGGCTCGTCAGGAATGAGGCACCAACACTTCATTATGCTTTCTTGACTTGGGGCCTGGCAGAATCACAGAAAGCAATTCCCCTTCTAGACCTCACTAATCCTAACTTCTCCAACACTGCTTCCTTTATCTATTTTAATACATGTGGGAATCGAATCGGATCAATAATCTTTGTCTCTTAATAGCTGTTGCTTTTCCTCTAAACTCAGGTTTTGAGATGGGGGTGAGAGACTTAAAAAACAAGTATTTCAATAACATTGGTTAGACTCAACATACGGCTACCAGATTCCATGTTGCCAAATTGGATGTTAAAGGAATAGAAGCTGCCTCCATCAGCCATCCCCATCCCTCCATAAAAGAAAGCACATTTCAGCATCAAAACAATGAAGGGACATGATCTCAGAGGAAATCCCTAGGACCATGATCCTCAGGCCATCTTGTCCAACCCACTCCGTTTTTAATTTCTCAAGGAATGTGTCTTATTCATCCTTAAATGCCCAGCTCTCAGGTGAATATTGTTTCATGAAGTCGCTGCTCCGTAGGGGCTATTTGAAATAAATGAGTTAGCAAAATGGGAGCCTGGTGTTCACTATGGTACTGATAGGAAAAGCTGGCCTGTCCCTTTAAAAGTATACACCCTACCCTGGGTTCAAGCTCTGTGGCCTCCTTCTTCCCCCTTGCAGACCCCCATTGTCCTGACACATTTTCTTTTTCTCCTCTCGTCAAAATGGCTCGGAGAAAATATCGGACTTCTATCTTGGTGTGAATTGAAGTCACTATGTTACCTTGCTCAACAGAATTGCATTTTGAACCTTCATGACTGTTACGAAGGGAATAATTCTAAGCCTGGTTAAAGTAACCTCTTCCATGGCAGAAACCATGGGAATATTTGGGGGGGGGGAGAGGTGCTTCTTGGTGCTGCTGAAATTCTGTTAAGGCTGAGCTGCCGATGAAGAATCTGGAAACAGTCTGGCGGTTCCTAAAAAGCTTAAACACAGAGGTAGCCAGCAGTTCCTCTCCTGGGCATTTACTCAGGAGAATTAAAAACATGCGTCCACACAAAACCTCATACACAGATGTTCATGGCAGTGTTATTCACAATAGCTAACACGTGCAAACAACCCAAATGTCCCTCAACTGATGCACACAACCTGATCCATCACACAGTGAAATATCATTTGGAATAAAAAGGAATGAAACATTGATTCATGCGACAGCATAAATGAACCTTGAAAACATTCTATTAGGTGAAAGAAGTCAGACACAAAAGGGCACATTTGATATGATTCGGTTTATATGAAACATCCAGAATAGGCAAATCCGCAGAAACAGGAAGTAGATTAGTGATTGCCAGGGGCTTGGGGGCAGGGGAAATTGAGAGGGACTGCTACTGCTAGAATTTATCTGGGGGACAATGGGAATATTCTGGATATTAGGATAGTATTGATAGTTGCACAACCCTGTGACTATACTAAAAACCACTGAATTGTATCATCAAAATGGTGAATTTTATGTTATGTGGGTTATATTCAATCCAAAAAAAGAAGAAGAAGAAAGAAAGATTGCGGAAGAGGGAGGGATTCAGGGCAGGAAAAGCAAAGGGAACACTAGTCAAGATTGGCCAGGGGGACAGTCTCCTTGATGAGCTAGGGGTCCTCTTGTCAACGACAGATGAAAGTCTATACATGTGCTTACAAGGCCTGCTTTTTACAAGGCCTCAGTCAATCACAAATGCGTACCACACTCCAATTCTGCAAACACATATGAGCAAATGGGAGCCCCCAAATTATAAAGTGCCTATGGTATAAAAACGAAAAAAAGCTATGATGATCTATATTATGCTATTTGGCATGCAAAGAGTGGTAACTTGCTCAGGCTTCTTCAAAAAAAGGGGAATTTGTTCTGAGTTTCTGTCGGAAACCACTATTGAGCCAAAGACGCTGTGGGGAGCAGCTTTTCTGTTCCTGCCATGTGGACATTTCACCTTTGCTTTCCCTGTCTCCTCTTCTCATCCTTTGCTCCTAATGGCAGGTCCGCTCTGCAGTCTGCAGGCCAGGTCCCAGAGGAAGCAGAGAGATCAGCTTTGCTAAAGGGGAGGCAGCCTGCGTCTGGCCATGATCCCAGCCTGCTCACATGGTGGCCCCACCTGCTGTCCCTGGGTGGTCAGTGGCCACACCCACATCCCTGAGCAGTGGCCCCGGTGAGGCAGGGCAGCAAGGCTGCACTGTCTAATGCCAGGACGGCCCGATTTGGCTAGAGGATTGTGGGAACTGTCATTATAACTGAGCATTAAGTATTGTACTTTGGGTAAAAATGAATGTCTCTGAAGCACCAAGCAAGCTGTGCAAATAACTAGAGATTATACTTTATACATTTATCCAGTTCCCACTGTGAAAATTAAAAGACAATCTCTACTGCATTATCCCCCCAAATGCATTTCCTCTAAGTCCTAATAATAAGTGATTATGTAGCCATGGAAACAGCTATTTTGGGAGAAAGCAAATCAGAGAAAATTGGATCTTTAGAACAGGTTTATAAAATCAGACTTCGCTTAATGTAACTTGAAACTCTGTCGCTCACAGTGTAGGTCCTAATGCTTTGTACTGATTGTTTACATGATAAGCACCTCTGGGAGTGCATCCATTTGAATAATGGGTTTTAGAATACTGTCAAAGAGAGAGAATATTCCAGAAAGAAAGGAAAGAATCGCAAGAAAGGTACAGTGATTTTCTGCTTCGTCCCTGTCTGCCTTTGGCCATCTCTCAGGCATCTTGGTGGCCACATTCACCACATTTACTCTCTAGCACTGATTTCGTTCTCATGACTCCCAAGTCCCCAGATTTAAGCTTTCAGACAATCAGGAAATTATTAGCAAAAATGAAGTTTCAACTTCAAAGCTGTTTTTTCGCAGGTCTTTTTAAAATCAAAGAAACTAGAATTTAAAATGTCCATGTTACTACTGTTGACTGTTGAATTCATTAAATATATAATCAACCACCTGGGGGCACCTACACATTCTCCTTAACACTCATTTTGATCTTTATTTCTCACCAAATTTATTGTGAGATTTATTTTCTTGACCTGCAGAATTGGAAACGTTCCTGTTTATGGGCATACAGTCCATTTTTTGTAGGTATGAAGAATGGGTTTGGCGGGGCAGGGCAAAGTAGATGGACCAAATATCCCAGAGTAAGTCGGTCAGCCCCTGGTTATGTTCATTTCTTCCCTGCCCATTTGGAAACCCTGCCCTGAGAAGGAATTTTTAAGAGGGCTTGCTTAACACAATGCTTCTGTGTGAGTACGAAGCCTCCACCTCGCCTCCTGTGTCTCCTTCTCACACTCACCTGATATCACACACACGACACTTCTGACAGCAGACATGCGGGGTGTTTTCCCACACCAAGCGATTCACCATGACACCAGCTGGATGTCCTACAATTTAACTCAGTGTGGATGTTATCTACCCGGAGACCGTGTCAGATCCCACAGGTTGAGGGCTCAGTCCCACGAGGCTGCCTCCCACTTCAGATGCCAGTCTCAAGCGATAGGTCTCCAGGTTATCTACAGCTTCTGCTCTACTACTGACAACTCACAGAATTCAAAGATGCTTACTTATATTTACTGGTTTATTAAAGGAAATGATGAAGGATACACATGGGCAGCCACACGAAGCGATGTGCAGGGAGAGGTCTGGGAGGGTCTCCAGCACAGGAGCTTCTGTCCCCGTGGGGTTGGGGGTGTCGCCCTCCCAGTTCATGAATGTATTTGCCAACCTCTCCAGACCCCATCCTTTGGGATTTTTATGGAGGCTTCCCCATGTAGGCATGAACTGTCCTTAACTCCAGCCCCTCTCTCCTTCCTGGAGGATGGGGTTGGCAGGAGCTGAAAGTTCCAAGCAGATTCTAGACATGGCTTGGTCCTTCTGGTGACCAGCCCCATCCGGGAGCCCACCCAGAGTCACCTCATTAAAACAAAAGACAGTCCTATCACACAGGAAGTTACAAGGGATTTAGGAGCGCAGTGTTAAGAAGGGGGGCCACCGACCAAATACTGGAATGGAAAATGCTCCCAGTGCTTTTATCACTTAGGAATTTATAAGAGTTTCAGAAGCTCTGTGCCAGGAATCATGATCAGAGATCCTGATTATCTCACATGTGTAAACAAATGTTTTTAAATCTTTCAGAAAAACGACTCCCTTGAGTGGAGGATCCTAGTGCGTTCTCCATCATCTCATTGAATCCTCAGGCTTCCTTTAAAGAGAGGATGCTGAGATGGGGCTCAAGTCCTGTCCCTTCCAGCACGTCACACTAGTTTCTGGTGTTTCCCATTCAGTAGATATTGTTAGATTCTTTTTGAAGCTGTGAAAATCAAGCCTTTGAACTATATATGGTATATATATATATATATATATAATAAGAATGTTTTTGCTGCTTTAGAGCTGTATTTCCCCAATTATTTCTTAGAAATAGAACCTTTGGCAGTGTCTTGTGTGGGGTGCCAGTAGTAAGGAGGGTAGTCAGCAGCAACGAGGAGCCCCACATGACCCTTAGCCTCTCCCGTGCTCCTTTCTGGTGGCTCAGTTGGTCCCAAGAAACACTCCAGGGGCCCACTTTAAAGACTAAGGCCACTTTCCAAAGTTGTAGTAGCAGGACCAAATAAAACTTGCATCAAATACCAAATCAAAGCGGCATTTATTAGAATAAATATATCCAACCAAAGTGGTATTTTCTTAGAGTGAAATTTATTTTAGATGTTCACATTGATAACATTTATGTATTATAAGATAATCGGAATTCAGTGCACATAGATGACCATTGAGTCTTTCACGAAGGCTCAGTACCCAGTTTCTTCTTGCTGGGAGCGGGGTGTTTGGAAACACCCTGGTTTATACAGATGAGTAATAACAAATAGTAGCAAAAATAGGAGGTTTTTTTTATTTGCTCTGTAATCACAGGAAACGTTTTAAGTTAAATGACGCAGCATGTGAAAAGGAGAAGAGTAAGAAATTCTCTTCCAAATTGAATTCCTAACAGCCTCCCTCACACTTCTAAAACATGAAGTCTGATACTTATGTTTTTGGACTTTTTTAAATTTTTAAGTGCACAGATACAGTCTTTGAGACAGAAATCTATTCTGTGCCACATTTTCGCCTGTGATGGTGCCTGTGTGCTGAGAGCCTGGGCTCCCCTGTGGGGTAAGCCTTGCTGCAGCAGGGCACTGCCTTATCTGTACCTCGCAGGGACCTCTCTTCATGGCTATACTGCTGGACAGGTGCTGTGCCATCTGCACAGTGGCCAGTGCACTGCCACAGCCCCTCTCCCAGCACAGCAGCACATCTGCAAGAAGTTGAAAATGTGTGCATAATGGCTTGATGGGAGATGGGGTCACACAGGTGTTCACAAGTATCAAAACTCAGCAAATGTGCGTGTAGGATTTGTGTTTCTTTGGACCTAAATTGTCCATCAACAAAAAAATGTGAACAAATGCTGGTCTCTAGACAAACATCTGCAAGCTGAGGTCTTTAGGAGGAAGTGAACTGGTGTCTGCAATTTCTTTGAAATGTATCAAAAATAAGAGATAGATGATTTTTTCAGTATCGTAAAATGGTAATTGCAAAATCTAGATGGTGGGTATTCAAGCATCCCCTATAAAATTATTTCAGGTTGTGTGTTTGAAATGTTTCATAGTGAAATATAGGTGGAAGGAATATACATGTGTACAGATGTGATCAGAAGTCTAGAAAAAAATAAATTACCTAGCAACACAGGTTAACACATCAGTGATACTGCACAAGTATTATATGCCACATAAGACATTTGCCGTATGAGGGTTTTTATTACAATTCTCTTAAGTGTTTGATGAATTCTTTGAAATATTTCCAAAGAACCCAAGGACTTCAGACTGAAAACCCGTAAATACAAGTATTAAAAAAGTATACAACTTCAGAAAGTCTTAGAGGTATGTCTTGTATTTCTAAGCCTCAAAGGGTAGCTACAGAATAGCTCATAGTTATAGACATTTACCATGTGGGGCACTATTCTGTGCACATTACACAAGTTAACAAATTAATCCTCACTCTAACCCTCCAAAGAGGAGGAAACAAGATCACCTAAGTTTACACAAGACTGTATCATCCCAGATTACTACTTGATTTATCCGGTATTTCAAATCTGAAACCTGAAGATGTGATGGGGCGCCTGGGTGGTTAAGCGTCTGACTTCAGCTCAGGTCATGATCTCACAGTCTGTGAGTTTGAGCCCTGCATCGGGCTCTGTGCTGAGAGCTTGGAGCCTGGAGCCTGCTTCAGATTCTGTGTCTCCTTCTCTTTCTGCCCCTCCCTCCCTAGCGCTCTCAAAGTAAGTAAACATTAAAAAAAAAAAAAAACTAAAGATGTGAGATATTATTTCTTAAAAATTCAAGAAATATTATGTGAGCATCAAATGTGTGCCAGGTGCAGCCACATGCTACATTTTAAAGATGATGAGGCTTGGCTCTAAGCTTATAAATAAGTGGATTTTCACAAAGGCACCCATTTTTTTCAGATTCTGAAGCCACTGTCATTTACCTTACATTTCCATCCAATTCCTGTCATGAGCATGGTTTGCAAATGAAAGGCAGGATAGCTTTTTATAGAGGTCCTCATGGTTCAGGAAAGGGAAAGAAATTCACCGAAGGGGGGAAATATTTGTAAATCATGTATCTTATAAGGCACTTGGATCCAAAACACAGAAATAACTCCTACAGCTCAATAACAAACATAGAAATAACTTTAATATTAATTTTTTATCAATTTTAGAATGAGCAAAGGAGCAGAATTAGACATTTCCTCAATAAGGTATGTAAATGGCCAATAAACCCATAAGAAGATGCTCAACACCATTGGCCATTGGGAAATGCAAAGCAAAACCATAATGAGATACCACCTCACAGCCACTAGGATGGCTATAGTAGAAAAGTTAAAAAAAAAAAAAAAAAACATTGGCAAGCACGTGGAGAAATTGGAACCCTTATATATTGCTGGTAGGAATATAAAATGGTACATCTACTTCAAAAAGCAGTCTGGCAGTTCCACAAAAAGTGAGTCACGGAGTTACCATGTGACCCAGCAGTTCCCCTCCCAGATATATATTCAAGAGAACTGAAAACATACTTCCATACAAAAACTTCAAGACAAATACTCATGGCAGCATTATTCGTAAGAGCCAGAAAGTGGAAACAAACGAAATACCCATCAGTTGATGAATGGGTAAACAAAATGTGGTCTATCTATACAATGGATGATTAGGTAGCTATAGAAAGGAATGAAGCACTGATTGATCTATGCTGCAACATGGAAGAACCTCGAAAACATGATGCTAAGTGAAAGAAGGCAGACACAAAAGGCCACATGCTATATGGTTCCATTTATAGGAAATGTCCAGAATAGAAATCTAGAGACAGAATGTAGATTAGGGTTGCATAGCATTGAGGGAGGGTGAGGGGGCAGATGAGGAGTGACTGCCTAAACGGTACAAGGTTTCCCTTTGGAGTGATGAAAATGTCCTAAAAGTAATCATGGAGATGGTTGCACAACTCTGAATATGTGAAACACCATTGAATTGTGCACTTCAAATGCACTTTAAATTCAGATCCCCTGTTGCAACTAGCTTGTTACATCTTAACTTGGACTCCTCAGTAAAATTAATTTGGAGACTGCTGATAATTTGAAGTTCCTAATTTCAGGGCCTTTCTATTTAATTTCAAGGCAAGGGGGAGAGACTCCACCAAAAGTAGTGAACAATTGCTCAATAGAAGTTCATATTCCTTGCCCTATACAATGAATTCCGGCATATCTGTTCGCTTGAATTGAGTGTGGTGATGGTAATTACGTTGTGAATAGTATTCAGTATAAGACTCATAACATTCCACATTTTGAGTATTCTTACTTTTTGAAATCAGTTTAAGAGAGCAAAGAGAAGAAGAAATGAAAAAGCAAGAATACTGATTCAAAATATGATTCTCGTGCTGAAAATATGTCTTAACTTCTCTAAAAAATAATCATCTTGGAAATTGGCAGGTAATTTTACCAAAAGTTATTTCCATGGCATCTTCATACTCCTCTCCAAGCAGGGCCTGATATGGTGACATCTCATTAAATGTTTGTTGAATGAATAATAAACCTAACCAAGTTTTTTAAAGTCTTCCTTATGGATGGTTCTTAATTCCACTACTGTGTTCACATGGAATTATTGCATACCACTGTGCCTGGAGCTGTGCCTGTCTCATAGTAGGTGTTCAAAAAATAGTTGTTAATTGAATGAACTTTTCCTTCCCTGTGTTCTCTGCCATTTATAATCTACCATTCTCAGGTATACAAAATTAATTTTCCGGTAAAGCTCAGGTAAAGGCACAGTATCTGTTCATGACAGCATTATTCAAAGTAGCCAGAAAGTGGAAACAACACAAATGTCTGTCATATGAATGGAGAAACAAAATGTGGTCTGTACACACGATGGACTATGACTCAGCCCTTAAAAGGATGAAATACTGCTAGCTACTCCTTTAGGACAGACGTGCTCACTGTCTCAGAGAAAACTATATATGTCATGGCAGAACCTTGTAGAACTACTTCCCTCCACCCAGTAAACAAGGAGAATGTGTTCACAATATCAATAAATTTAATTAAAGCCTTTAAATCGGATTTAGCCAGTGAGGAAGCTGCCCTTTGACAGTTTCACATCAAAGAAAGCACTCAAAGCAGGAAGAATGGAAAAAGCCTTTCTTGGGCTAGTGCGTGGTGTCAGTGGTTAGAATTACATGTCTTCCTTACACCGGACCACATTGATCACGTAATAATTGGAGTCCATGATATCAATGAAAAGCTACCTTTCAAATCCAAGTTTATTCTATTATTCGATTAGATTAAGGAAATCTAAGCACAAATAGAATTTCCATTTGCTCACTAGCAATTTTATTCATATAACAGCAATTAAGTGCATGGTGTGCCATTGTTTCTTAATCTATTTTATACTCCTGTGAATCTGGAATTAATATTTTGCATTAATGTGACTATTATACGAAGAGGAAATGAGTCTTCATACCAGCTACCTAAGGCAGGTGGTAACTGCTAAGAAAGAAATCACTTTGCTATACTCTGCCCAGATCCATGCAGTGACTTAATAGATCTTCTAAAATCTACGAGACTTAATAGGTCATTTTTGCGAAGAAAGGAAGGAAGGAAGGAAGGAAGGAAGGAAGGAAGGAAGGAAGGAAGAAGGAAGGAAAGAAGAAAGAAAAGAAAGAAGAAAGAAAAGGAAAGAAAGAAAGAAAAGAAAGAAAGAAGGAAGGAAAGAAAGAAAAGAAAGAAAAAAATTTTTATTATCCTCCATTGAATATGTTTAATGACATCTCAGATCTCTTTTAAGGTAAGAAACTCAGTGTCAAGTGACTGTAGATTGGAAGGTCCGTTTTATCATCCCAGTTCTTCCTCTGACAAATGGTGTGTTCTGAACAAATGAGCATATACTTGGTCTCTGAAAATAGAGAGCCCGGGGGGCACCCCTTCTCGGAAGGCTCACCTCGTCTGGAAGTCCCTACAGCTCCTTTCTCCACCCTTGGTCAACCACATGCCTCCACAGTTAGATTCTAAAGGTTGGCTTTCTTGCAAGGACCTGGGGCAGATAGCGGGACCCGCCAGGATGGTACTGTTACAGACATACCATCATGAGCTGCTGCAGAAGAGAAACCCTAGGATGCTTCCAGTGAACAGGAACCATGTTGACTGCAATTTGTGGTTGTTTCCTTGTTCTATTTCCCGTAAATGACATTGAAGAATTCACAAAGTTTCACACTGTACAGAAGTTGAAATTCAGTTAGCTTTGAATTCTCCTTTAACCCCTAAACTACTCATAAAAATACATTTTCCTTTTCCTGTAGTATGCTAAGATTCACTATTAGGTCTTGGTTTCCAGATGTTCATCTTGGCTGGGACTTAACTATATTTAGGACATGGTTAATCATGCCCTGAGGCGGTCTGGTAGTTCTGGAAAAGAAACCACCACATGTTGAACTTATCTTAGAGGAAAAGTTCAGCCAGCACCTCGATGCCCCAGTTGTGCAGAACCTTCCACGAGAAGAAAAGCTAGGGGAAATAAGTACCTCTGCTTTATGGAACATTATACATGCATCACATTTGCTGATTACTTACCTACCATCCCTGAGCCATGAACTCACTAAATAGTTGTGGGATACAGGCATGAGCTGGAAGATTCTAGCCCAACCCCATCAAAGATGATAGAACAAGAATGCATATACATTATATTTTAGTCGAGCTATCTGGCACCTGATGGCTTAGTTCAAAACCATTTTAAAGTTAACACTTAAAGGATATGTATCTGCCTTTGGCTTACTCGAAGTCACCAGTGCTCACTGTCTCAGAGAAAACTGAATCCTGTAATAGTACATTACAGTAGTAGAGAAGCAAAAGAAATATTCTGCCTCGCTATAGGGCTTTATACAATCTAAACAGAAGGGTTAAAAATAAATTATTTCTAGTGGGACTCCCTGAATTAAGTTATATTTGGTTTCTTTTTTTTTTCTTTTTCTTTCTTTCTTTTTTATTTTTTTTATTTTTTATTTATTTTTTTTTTTTTTTGAGACAGAGAGAGAGGAGCAGGGGAGTGGCAAAGGGAGAGAGAGAATCTCCTGCAGGCTCCCACCCAGCACAGAATCCGAGTCAGTGCTCAATCGCACAACTCTGAGACCATGACCTGAGCCGAAATCATGAGCTTAAACTAACAAAATCTTTATGCTCTGGCTCAAAAGCTTAATTGCAGCTCTTCCTTGACCAAAAGGAATTCCCAGGCTTAGCCTTGCAGGGGCACCAATAGCCGATGACTCCTTCCTTTTTGTATATAGTAGGGGTTAAACCAGAATTGAAAGGACTTTAAATCGTTCGCAGAATATGCTGTTGTTAGAACTAGTACTCTCTATTCTGTGGACAAGAGTATTCTAAATCACTTGACTTAAACTTAATTTGACTGTGAGATGACGTGACTTAAAAGCTGTGTCTCGTGGCAGATCAGATGCAGCACTGATGAGGGATATGAGTGCGTCACCAGCACACACTTGTTCCCAGGAGTAGCAGTAAAGACCCCACCCCCACCACTACCACCACCTGCCAGTACTCAGTCCAGCATAGCCCTGGGGAAGCTCCCAGCTTCTGATGAACTGCTTACATTACACACACAAGGTGCACCAACAGGAAGACAAGAGAAGGTTTTAATATGCAAAGAAGTATGCTGCCTCGTGGGCACATTAACAATTTTTTAACTCGCAGGCTGTAAGCTTAATGTTCAAGTTTTTTAAAAAGTGATGTGAGAACACCCAGCTTCCAGATTCCTGCAGAGTGGCCCCGCACACAGCCTGGGCAGGCCAGTGTGCCCCGCTGCCCATTTGCCCTAGATCTGTAGTTGTGAAATTGCTTTCAATCCGGCACCGTGTCTGCAGAATGACTTACCAATGTCCCATTAGACAGTCAGGCAGTGCTAGATATTACCGTGTGTTTCTATGGAGAGAAATAAGTTTTTCTTAAAAAGGAAAAAAAAAGTAGCATAATAAAGATTTCTGGTGAAAAAGGGGAACGGTGATTAGAAAAAGGAATATGTTGCTTGTTTCACAGGCAGAAAAAATTTCAAGTTTTTGTTTTCCTTCAGTAGTTTAGTTTCTACTCATATTTTTCTCTCCCTCTGAGGCAGGAACCCCCTCAAAGGAGTAGGTTTTCTTTCTACAGAACATTCTGTAAATGGAGGAGTAACACAGAAATAGACATAGGCTGCCTTCTCTGTTTCCCTGAATCTACTCCACATGTTCCCTGTGAGATCTGCAAACATCCATCACAAATTGCTAGGAAAAGGGCAATTTAGATAATACACATTTTTCTCTTAGTAAATTGTACAGTGAATCTGTGCAGATTGTTTCAGGATTTTTTTAATGAAGTTAAGCAGCCTATACCATTTTGGTCTGATTCTTTTGCTCAAATTAAGGTTTTAAGATTTATTCCTATGTTGTGTCTGGTTATAGTTATTTATTTTCATTACTACATAGTATTCAACTATAAAAATACACCACAACCCATTTTTCTGTTCTGTTCATGGACAATCGGGTTGTTTCCAGGTTTTGGCTATGACAAATAATGATGCTGTGAACATTTTGTTCTGTAACCTGGTTTACAGGTGCAAGAGTTTCTCTAGGGTGGATAATCAGATAAGGAATTGGTGCTCATAGGGGATGCATTTTTTAACTTTATTAGATAATGCTAATTTTTTCCCGAGGAGATTGTATCTACTGACACTCCCACCAGTAGTGCTATGAGAGTCTTCGTTGCTTTAGATCTTTGCCAGAACACACTATTTTGAGACTTTGCCTGAATTATTCTGAGGAATTTTTTTTTAATTTAGTAGTTTAGAACAGTCCTTCCTGGTGCCAAGACCTGATGCAGACATTATTACCCACTGTTAAGATCATAATTTCTCCCCTTCCAGTTTTATAAATGAAGGAGCTCCAGTGGCGCAATCGGTTAGCACGCGGTACTTATACGCCAGTTTTATAAATGAAGAAATGAGGCCCAGCAAGGAGAGCTGACCTGGTCTGGGTCACACAGCTTTGCCCAGGACAGGAAAAAAAGAGCCCCGTGCCCCGTGCTCAGTCGGGACCACACTGCACGCCTCTCCCTCTGCTTTCCCGTTGCTTCCCTTGATGGGAAGATCCAAAATCATCTTAAGATAAGACTGAACTAAAAAGAGTCTAGAGTTATGCTTTAACAAAACCCAAGCAGAAATTTTAATATTTTAGAGACGACTTAAAAAAAAAGAATTTCTGCCATTGACTTTTTCTAAATCCAGATCTGTCTTTACTGCAAAGAGGACTGGGAAGGAATATGGAGCCCCCTACCCAGTTCTGTGAATATCTAGGACAAGGTGATCATTGCTCTACTCAAAACCAAAAGAAATCCTGGACTATCCTTAGAAAGCCAAGAGTATCTAGATTTAATTTTCAGCCTGTCATCACACGGGTAAGTTATTCAGTATAGAGAAGGAACAAGAGCATCCCCACATCAGTGCAGTTGTAGATGCCAAATTAGACCATCAGGGCATAGGGAACTCGGGTACTCCTAAGAGTGCTAACTCCCTGCACCACCATCAGGACTGACAACCTAGGTGTTACCAGCCTGTACACACAGCAATGCAGAAGTCCACTCAAATGCAAATCTTCCTTGTTCTCATTTTAACACCTTGACACCATGTTAACATAGTTTGAGGTACAATGACTTTGCAACTTCCCAAGGTGTGAGGAGTCTCGGAGTTTTCAATTATAGCTGTGTTCCAAAATAAAAAGGTGATAGAAACAATTATATATATAACACATACAGTAAATACAGTATATGTAATGTAGTCCTTAAAATGGTCACTGAGGGTATATATATCCGATCCCGTTTTCTTTGAATGCATTCATAACATTCAACAGAAATATATTAAGCAACCAGAGGTTGACTGGTACCAGGTCAAGAAGCAAAATGTCACCATGGAAAGATCAGAAAGGATACACTGCTACTGAGCAAATCACAGATACATACATAGTTACAAATTGTGGGGAGTGAAGAGGAACTCTAAAAGAGAATTCAAGGCATAAGATTTCAACCCCCCTGGGAAACTACCTGTGAGAAGTAGTATTTTAACACGCACAATAAAATTATTTTTCATATATATTTAGTTCCTTCTTTTATTTTGGAATGTCTTTGGATTTAGCAAATAATTCTTTTCCAATGAACTCAGGCCGTACGACCTGCGTAAATATCTCAAGTTTAGCCGTTGGTATTGGTTCAAAGGAAGACAGAAAAAGAATAGGCCGTATGAGCCAAATTAAAACATCTTTCTACCCCATTTTATAGTAAAATAATTAACTGTCTCGACTCACAGCTTTCTAGAGATGTCTACACTCTAATCAAAATTTTCTTACAGTCCCTAAGAAGAAAGTTTCTACTTTGGATCTGGGTGTTATAAGGTAGCACTATTACTGCAGAAGTTTTGACTAGTCCTACGATCGATCGTAAACTGTTTACAGAGGGTCCGGGACTTCCAAGGTTCCAATTTAGGACTATTCGACTTTACAATGATGTGGGAAAAAATGCACGTTCGGTAAAAACCATACTTGGAATTTGGAATTTGGAATTTGGATCTTCTCCCAGATTAGGGATGGGCAGTAAGCTCCTCCCCGGAAATGCTGGGCAGCGGCAGTGACACAGCTCCCAGACAGGCACATGATCACGAGGATAATACACTTGTAACCATTCTATACCCATACAGCCATTGTGTTTGTCACTTTCAGTACAGCATTGGGTCAATTACATGAGCTATTCAACACTCGATTATAAAATAGGCTTTGTGTTAGATGATTTGTCCCAATTACAGGCTAATAGAGGTATTCTGAGCACGTTTAAGGCAGTCTAGCCTAAGCTATGATGTTCAATAGGTTAGGTGTATTGGGGCACCAGGTGGCTCAGTCAGTTGAGTGTCCAAATTCGGCTCAGGTCAAGATCTCACAGTTTCATGGCTTCAAGCCCCATGTTGGACTTTGTGCTGACACTGCTTCAGATTCTGTCTCCCTCTCTGACTCTTCCCCGCTCATTCTCTCTCTCTCTCTCTCTCTCTCTCTCTTTAAACTTTAAAAATGTTAAATAAGGTATATGTATTAAATGCATTTTCAACAGGATATTTTCAACTTATGATGGGTTTATTGGGATACAGCACATCGTAAATCAAGGAAGGTCTATATTCTTTTTTACACCACGAATTGAGTCCAGAAGATTCTCATGTGCAATCAGCATTGCCATAAGACAGAGGTTCCTTTGATAATCTTACATAAACTCAAAATAATCTCCCCTTTCCTGGATACACGAAAAATAAAGCATGCTAGTCTGAAACAGACCCTGAAGGCTTTCACCCTCGATGGAATGTTAAGAATGGAAAAACTTAGTGATAGAACGTGGATATATGTAGAGAAGGGGGGTCATCCAGGATGATTCTCCAAAAACTGGGTGAACAGAGGTTCCATTTAATAAGTAGGATGAGCAGGTTTGGGGGAGAAGGACTGAGTTCAGTCAGTTGGAGGAGTTGCCAAACAATCTGGCACCCCAAATTCTCCAGTGTCAGGAGACAATAGGGATACTGGAGCTCTAGAGAAGGAAACTTCTCTAGAAATGCACAAGTGTTAGCTATAGATCATACTGAACACAATGGGGATGGCTGAGGTATTGATAGAGGAGAGAAGAGGATGAGGCCTGAAGACTGCTGCTACCAAGCTCAGGGGGAGGAGGGGCACTAGCCGAAGGCAAGGTTGGCCCCTCCTCATTCCTGCTGTCTGAAAATACGGCTTCCGGAACTCTACCCCATGCCCTTTGCCATCCGTCAGTGACAATAGCTTCAGGGGATGTTAATTGCTTTTAGCAACCTTACTTAGGTCACATTAACCTTAGAGTCCATCCAACTCCTCAGTCTTCTCAAAAGAACAGCTAACTCATCTTCTTCTTTCAAGCCAAAGATGAACAGTCCTTTATTCTTATTAACTGATTGGAGTCTGCCTTGTTTTATCACTGTTCTCGCTATATCCATGGAATCTTATTCTTTTTTTTTAAGCTTATTTATTTATTTTGAGTAGGGGAAGGGGCAGAGAGAGAGAGAGAGAGGAAGAGAGAGAATCCCAAGCAGGCTCCATGATGTCAGTGCAGAGCCTGGCGTGGGGCTCTAACTCACAAAGTGTGAGATCATGACCTGAGCCGAAACCAAGTCAGTCACTTAACGGGCTAGCCACCCAGGCACTCCCATGGAATCTTATTTCTAACTCTCAGCAGCTGTGTGGTCACAGGCTGGTTGCTTACTTAGCTCACTGTGCTTCAGCTTCCTAACCTGTAAATTGGAGATGTCAGTAGCATCTACCCCATACGGTTTGTGAGGATGAGATGAGCTAATTCATGTAAAGTGCCTGGAACAATGCTTGGTACATCAGTACTTAATAAATGTTTGTTGTCATCCTCCTCCTCATCTATCAAAGTTTCTCATGATTATACTCCAAACCCTCTCACCTGATTAGAACTTGTCATTGGGCAAACTATGGAACATGTCAAGGAACCGTTTGGCTAACTGCAAAGAACCCAAAAGAAAGGGAGGGTGGGGTGAGCAGACGAGACGTAGGTCCTCTATCCCCACTTCAAACAAATTTCCTCCCTTTTATCTGCTTTTTATGTTTCTAGAAGTGTCTCATGTGAAGAAAGAGTTCTACCTTTCTGGGAAGAAAACTAATCTTGGCTAAGCTGCTAACTAGGATAATGTTCTAGCTCCTCTCAACCACAATTCAATTCAGCAAAGCTTTATTGGACTCAGTGCCTATTTTGTGAAGAGAGCTTGCTGGGTTCCTTAGGGGGAAAGGAATAAGACTGTTCTCTACTTCCGTGTGGTTCGTGATATAATAGTGCCCTGAACCCACAGACCCGGTACCAGCCCTGTGTGCTAAGGCAGAGGTCCAGAGTACAGAGGCAGCACAGAGGAGGGGAATCCTGGCAGGCTTCATGGAGAAGGGGGCTTTAAGAAGTGTCAGGATCTCAATAGGCAGAGGTGCATGGGGTGTACGCTCAGGCAGCAGGGACAGTATACACAGAGGGAGGAGCATCGAGCGTGCCTCATTCTTCACACTGATCAAATGACACAAGTGATTGTAGACTTCCAAGCTCCAGTCTGGTTTGACTGGCACACAGGGGAAGGAAAGAAAAGAAGGTGGGGACCCAGTATGCCTGGTAGAGAAGTTCAGCATTTTCACCCAGATTTTGGAGCAAATGAGTGATCTAATCAGAGCTGTGGTTTAGGAAGATGCATGTGACACGCACACTCCTTTACTTTGTGGTGCAGGACTGTTGGCGTGTTACCCCAGGAAACCGAACGGCATGGTACGACTCTGGATTAAAATTCTCTCTAAGCAGAATTAGCTCTCAGTATTCATTTTCAACCTGGCCCATTAGGTCAGGTTGGGCCTCCTTGTATTTTGTTATTGCTGTATCTGAGGAAATCTTTCTAAAACAAAAAAACTACAGCACACAATGCCACCATTTGAAAGCCTGAGTTTTTAAAGGGTATAATACCTCGTGACAGTTTTGATGTATGCCAGTGGGTGTCGGTTTCTCTGCCTGCATAATTTAAAATGACAATGTAGCCTGTCAAACTTAAATGCGAGTGAAGTTCCTTGGATATTTATAAAACATCAAATAGATAGAATTGTGTCAGCAAAAGATGGATGACAGTTGCTGGCAAAGCACCTATGAACTGAACTTAAAGCTACCGTATGAATATGGTGGTCCACGGTTTTGAAGGTATTTTCACCCACTGCAGTAAAAGGATATCACGATATTCCATCCCAAATTGTAGTCAGAAATTGAGAAGCACGTTTGTTTTGCTTCGTTAATGAATTAATGAACCACGGTTCAGGTTCCCCTGAGAAAGTGGAAGTTACCCAGGCAAATAAAGAAGGCGTTAGTCTGCAGACCTAGTTGACGGTTTGCTGGTTTTTAGCCCTCTGACCAGACACTTGAAGGCCTGCCAGGTGGACTTCGGAGATTTTTTTACGGGTAGTTCCTGCCTGCTTCGGTAGATATATTCCCAAGTGTTCATGGACACTCATTTTTGTCAATTCACCAGTGCTTAAATTTTTTTCAAAACTGGAAGTAGAAAACAAGTTCCATGGTCCTCACCGGCAGCGTCCAGCGCGACGCATCCGCGTCTGCGTGGTCCGGACCGAGCCCCGCCTCCGAGGGCGTCCCCTGGCCCCTGGGTCCCGCAGGCCCCGCCCCCGCCCCACCCCCAGCGCCGACGGTTTCGCAGGCCCCGCCCCGGCGCCGGGCTCTGACGTCACCGTCTGCGCCGCGCGCGGTAGAAACAGGAAGTGGGACCAAAACAAAGGAGCGGCGGCCGAGAGCGGACTTGCCTCTTTCTCCCTCTTCTGCGCTCATATTGGCCTTGGCCACAGACCCCTAGGAGCCGTTCAACTATGTCCAACATGGAGAAACACCTGTTCAACCTAAAGTTCGCTGCCAAAGAACTCAGCAGGAGTGCCAAAAAATGCGACAAGGAGGAAAAGGCCGAAAAGGCCAAGATTAAAAAGGCCATTCAGAAGGGCAACATGGAAGTGGCGAGGATACATGCCGAAAATGCCATTCGCCAGAAGAACCAAGCGGTGAATTTCTTGAGAATGAGTGCGCGGGTCGATGCGGTGGCTGCCAGAGTCCAGACGGCGGTGACGATGGGCAAGGTGACTAAGTCGATGGCCGGTGTGGTTAAGTCGATGGATGCGACGTTGAAGACTATGAATCTGGAGAAGATCTCCGCTTTGATGGACAAATTTGAGCACCAGTTTGAGACGCTGGACGTCCAGACGCAGCAAATGGAAGACACGATGAGCAGCACAACTACGCTGACCACTCCCCAGAACCAAGTGGATATGCTGCTCCAGGAAATGGCAGACGAGGCTGGCTTAGACCTCAACATGGAGCTGCCGCAGGGGCAGACCGGCTCTGTGGGCACGAGCGTGGCCTCGGCCGAGCAGGATGAACTATCCCAGAGACTGGCCCGCCTGCGGGATCAGGTGTGACGACAGAGCCCACTCTGAGGTTTTCTGGCCGTAGCCACCTTCTGAAATGCTCTGTATATTAGTGAGATACTACTATACACTAGAAACTCTGAACGTGCCAGAATGCTGAAATGCTCTTTACTTAAGATGCTTCTACTTTTGGGTTTACAGTGCTCTCCGGATACACTAAAAAATTCCAGGCTCCCTCCATCTTAACTGGATTTTGAAGTTCCGTATAGCTTGTGATGATGTGTATTTTTATAGCTGCCTTTTAACAGAACTAGTTAATTTGGTGTGTTTGAATCTTTCTCAAAAATTTGGTCAAAACTCTTGTCGTATATTCAGTTTTCTGCCTGACTTATCAAAAATTGGAGTTTGTTTTTTTTTTAGTGTAATTAGTAATACTAGAATTGACAGGTGGCCGTAAAAATTAAAAGAGGAGAATGATTATTTAGATTGATTACAGGGCTATCAACACCTCATTCAACTTACTTAATGGACAGTACTATTTCTGTGGGGGAGAGGGTGTTGGTGGATTTGTTTTTGTTTTTATTTTTGTATTTTGCCATCACATCCAGACTACTGTTCTGTTGATCTGTTCATATAACTTATACTAAAATTATGGTGGGATGTTCTGCATAATATTCTCTTACTGTTTATTTTCTATAAATTTTTCGTGTGGTAGTTATCTTTTTACAGCTGGAAAAATGCCACAATTTCATTTATTATAAGGAAAAATTGTTTGCTCATTTGTATTTTTATTTACTAAAGAGTTTTTCAAAAGACAAGGCTTAACATGACAGTTTCAAATGAACATCTTGAACACATTTCTAGTTATTTTCCTATTTCAACACTTTAATTAGACTTGTTATAAAGTATGGTAATTAGCATGGCAGTCATCTCTAACATTGCCAAAGAACTGTTGATTGGTTTAAGAGAACCCTGGGGTGGTGTGTTTGTAGGTTTTCTTTTGATTTTAATAACCAAAAATAGACATAAAATTAGAACCGCATTCTAAGTTCTAGTTACTTGCATTTATTATTTTCTTCTAGAGGAACAACTTGTTGAAAACCCTTGGAAATATAAGTTGGAATGTTTTATTTAGCCGCGCAAATAACTTAAAATATATATGCAGCCAGCTGGAAGTCTGGGAAAGAGAAAAGATGGAGAATTTGACACCAGGCTTGACCCTCTAAGGCTAGAGCCCATCTGTGCTGCCTTTCGTCTTTCTAGAACAGCAGTGTGTATTCGCTGGCTGCAAAGTAAAGCATGTAGCCACCACTTTCTCGTAGCCTCTGAATATGGAGAATAGCAACTTGCTTTTGGTTTGGCAAGTGTATTAATCTAAGTTAAATACTTAAGGATATTCACAATTCCCCCTGTCCTTCACTAGTAGATTTCTCCATAAGAGAATTCCAGTGTTCCAAAAAATAACTCACAGGGACTCTTTCAAGCCCCTTGAAAGATTCATGACCAAATAGTCACCATTACGTTTTCCAGTATGAATGGGTGTATTAAAGGGAAAAAAAAATGAACAGGTATATGCAGATGAGGACTGACCCTCATATTTAAGTGTCTTTACATTTGGATGTCGTTCCGAAGTCTTCCGTAAGGGACACCTGTCGATTGATTATCTGCCCTGTATCTTCTTTCTAGAACTCTCCCCTTTTGGGGTCTCTTCTCATCCACATGGTTGCACAGAGGCAGCTATGTGAGCATAGCATGAGTCATAACCGCCTCTTCAGAGTGGGAAAAATAATTACAACTTAAAATATAGCTTAGTGTTGAATCCTTTGGTAAATTAAAGACCCTTTTATAGTGCAAATACTCCCAACAAAATTAATATATTTTGTGAGATTAAACAATGCTTGTATATGCTTGAACTTTCTTAAAATATGTTCATTTCAAACTATATGAATGTACATTTTTATGAACCATAAATATTTTCAAAAGCATACCAGGCCCATGAATTATTTCCTCACTTTTGCAGTTGATGAAATGCTGAAATGTAAGCCACAGAAGTTTGTCAAATAAATCATTTTAAACTGCATGTTATTGCATGTGAGTGTGCATCCTATTTTAAAAAACCACTTAAAAAAGAATTCAGAGGTAGATTTGGTTTAGAAAGCATGGTATTCTTCCAAACTCCCCCTTACTACCTTAATTTCTGGTTTTTTTAGCATGGAATTTTTATGTATATTTCTAGAAACTCTAGCTATTACTTCTTTGCTATAATAGTTTCTTCATGGCAACAAAAATTGTTCCTCATATTGAAACTTCTGGACTAATGGTAGATATATTTTATAAAAGGCTCCAACTCAGACATACCAAAGAAATAGTAAGTAAATAATACAGGTACTAGTACAATTTTTACTTATTTCTCCTTTTAATTTTCTGCCTTCAAATGTACAGTTTCTAACATGGATTTGGAATATACTTTTAGTTTATTTTATGAAAAATTTAGCTTCCTTCATTTCAGATGATACACATGCAATTGGAGAACTCTTAACTAAAACTGTTTCTTCCAGAAGTGTTAATGCATATGTGCTTTTCAGATGGGGGCATGCTATGAGTCTTGTACACTGGGTGCCTACCCTGCTGTCCTTGGTTTGGAAAAGAGTCACCCCAGGGCGCCTGGGTGGCTCAGTGGGTTAAGCGTCCAACTTCAGCCTAGGTCATGATCTTGCCATTCCCGAGTTCGAGCCCCGCATTGGGCTCTGTGCTGACAGCTCAGAGCCTCGAGCCTGTTTCAGATTCTGTGTCTCCCTCTCTCTCTGCCCCTTCCCCATTCACACTCTGTCTGTAGCTCTCAAAAATAAACATTAAAAAAATTAAAAAAAAAAAAAAAGGAAAAGAGTCACCAAAAACAAGCACCCATCTGATAAACTTACTAACTGAACATAGTCTCAGGTCAGCCAAACCAACCTCACATCATAAAGCAGAAGTGAGGGACCTTGTGTCTTAGATGCCTCCTCTGTAATATGCACAACATTCTCTAAGAGGCATTTCTTTGGCCAAAAATCCAAAGCTCAACACCTTCAGTACTACTGGCAAAAAGGTCCAAGCCATGGACATTGAATAAACTGATGAGCAGGCACTTGTCATTTCTTTTTCTTTTAATCAACTGCCTGGCATTAGCAAAATGCCTGCCTGGTTTACCTAGGTTTGTTTTTCTACAGCTAGATGGTAAGACCGTGTCTGTCTTGATGACAATTACTGGGCCTGGTTTAGTACCCAGCTGAGTTGGCCCCTGGTAGTGTCCCTGGCGTAAACGCTTACTCCCTTGGGGCTCTCACCTGTGATCATGCCTAGAGCTCTCTAATGGCAACGTACACAATGGGTGAAGGGGGTGCAGTGGGCACTCGGCCAGAGCCCTGTTCTGTCTCCTCAGAAGCGCTGTGTATCCTTTTCTTTCAGAACATTTCCCCAAATTGAAATCTTTGCTCCTGCTCTTTGAGGTTTATACATCCTCCCTCCCTCTTGAATAGTATCAGGACAAACAATTCAGCAGTGTTTATTCAGAATGAATACAGTAAAAGATTTAGACTAAAGTATATCAGATGTTGACTAGATAGATCTGGGGCTTCTTTCTAGAGAAAAAAAAAGATATGTTTCTGCCTTAAACAGTACTCAATACATTTAGTTAGGTAAAGCATACACATGGAGAGAAAAATGGAGATGAGTGTATACGGAATGTTAAAAAGTCATCAAGATGGACACTAAGATCAATGCACTTGACACACATTATGTGTTTTATACGTCGACTTTTAAAAAAGGAATAAGTGGGGCACCTGGGGGGCTCATTCAGTTAGGCATCTGACTGCAACTCAGGTCATGATCTCAGGGTTCCTAAGTTTGAGCCCCGCGTCAGGATCTGCTGACAGCTCAGAGCCTGGAGCCTGCTTCAGATTCTGTGTATCTGTCTCTCTCTGTCCCTCCCCTGCCCACGATCTCTCTCTCTCAAAAATTGAATAAGCATTAAAAAAAAAGAAAAGAAGTCACAGTATAAAGCAGTAGCCCATACTAATAAAATCATACACATTAAATACACGGAGAATGGGATCATAGTGTCCATTGTGGTTAGAGTTGGCTTCTTGCAAGAGGTAGGGTTGAATCTGGGGCTTCAAAGAGAAAAATGGGAATGACACAAAGGTCTGAGAGGCCCAAAACCACACAGGGATTTGAAAAGAGTGGAGGGTTCGTTTGCCATCAAAAAGAGTGAAGAGATTGGACAGATTGTAAAGGGCGTGAAGGCTGGAATGAAAATGTGGACTTCACCCTGAGGAAAGGAGCAGGAACGTGAGTCATCCGAAACTATATTGTCCTGGTGACACGAGATGGAGCCTAGAGCAGTAGGCAGTAAAAACAGAGGAAAAGGTGTTCCTCAAACTTTGACATGTACAGGGGTCACTGAGTCACCGAGGATGCTGTGGGTCAGAACGACCTAGGGATGTGGCTCAGCTGTAAATCCCGATTCCCAAGGTCGGCAGGCACTGGCACCGCCTCTGATGCCGGTCTGAGGACCACCTTCTAAGCAGCGTGGGTCTCCACCTGCTGCACATCAGAACCGCCTGGTACTTTGTCACTGTAGAGATCATATGTTTCTCCTGCAACAGTATTTCTGTGTCTTATACATTAGCATCATGACGTAAATTTCACTAACACTGAGAAAAGTCACTCACTGACCCTTGACAGAATTCCAACTTGCCACATTTTTCACAAACAAAACCATTTTGAATGCATTTTAATTAAATATAGCTGGTGCTTTTTCTCAGCTCTCATTTAAAGTATTTAAACAGAATAGTTTTCATCTTTTCATGATCCTTTGTCCCGCTTCATGATCAGCTCCATGGTCATAAGAACTCTGTGACTTTTGGTTACAGTGGGGTAGCAGACAACAGCTGAGAAATAGACAATGAGCTGCTGTTTCGTGCCAGTATCAAGCAGAAAAGGGGGCTCTAAATGGAAAGCGTGAAAATGTTTCCGCAAGCATGAATATCCTGAGCTGTAGCAGGAAATAATGGGGGGGAAAAAGTAATTTGCTTTTTAACTACTTTTTAATAGCATGCATATCACAATGGTGACGTTTTATCATTATAGTTTGGTATTGTCTTGCAACTGTATCTAGTTGCAAGTGTGAGTGAATGGTCTCCAAGGTTGATTCTTAAATCTGGTTCATTTTTCCACTTAAGAGGCAGTGGCATATTTAAGAAGATAATTTTACTAATCCTTTAAAATGTAGTCATTTGAAATTCTGTGTATGATTTAGAAGACCCTTTTAAAACTCAGCTTTCTATAAATATCATCTTAGGAGCTCCAATTTGAAGTACTTCTACCAACATTCTGGAAAATACACTGATTGAACCAAAGATAAAGGCAAAAGGCTGGCAGAAATCTACTAGTATAGATTCTTCTTTGGTTCCTTTATGCCTTCCTTAGAGGGTCCTTCAAAGAACTGAGGGATGCATTCACATTCAGGGGGAAATTTTCACATTTTATTTTCATTGCACAAATTTGAAACGCATGAACTCACAATACCATTCAGCGTCAGTAACAATGCAGAAGATACTCTTGGAAATATTCACCGATGCCTCTCGGGTCTCATCATTAAGTACCAGAGCCGGGTGAAACTTTGAATATCCGTCCTGGAAATTAGGGCTGGGAAAGAACTCGACATCTTTTGCCTTTGTCGTTGGCACCTCAGAACTACTTATTTTTAATAGCGTTCGGTAAGGTACTCCCACGGCTTCCTTTGGAAGGCAGTCTTTAATCACATCTATCGAGAACTTTTGATGTATTTTTTTTAACCACATTTCATTGTTTCTACTTATACTAGTTATTACCATCTGAATTAATTCACCCACCTACCTCCACCCTCTTGCATCCTGTTTGAAATTGGTTGCTTCCTAAACTCAAACTATACCCAAAGGCTCCATATTTAGGTTCATTTTCTAGCCCCTTTCATCCGAGATGATTGGTTTTTGTACCACATGTTCAGTATCATATGTCTCCTGCCGAGAGGACAGACCATCTCTGAATCGAATTATTGTAGCCCATACGGTGTGGACGCAGCACTCATCTCCCCACCGGACCCGCCTGGTTTGGCTGGGCTACAGATCAGAGCCCCCTTTCCGGGAGCAGAAACCTGTCCCCCTCCATCAGCGTCTTTCTGCCCCTTTCCCAGTAGATGGTCGGGAACTCGGTGTGTACTTCTGAGACGCTCTTCACCGCACCACATTCAAGGTCAGCAAGGTCGGATCCAAAGTGCACTGTGGCTCTCACACCAGGCCTCAAGCAAGCCAGGCCCCTCCCTGGGGCTTCTGTGTTTCCCCAGCTCCCAGGCAGGCCCTCCTGCCCCACCTGCAGAATTGTCTGCATCCTGTCCGAACTCCTCCTGCTCGGCGACCAGCTCTGCCCCCGGCCAGTTCACCCACCTTCTGGGAGGCACAGAGGAACACCTATCGGGGCTCGCGGTGCCCGCTCCAGAGAGGCCACAGGCAGATCGGGGTCCCTTTGGCTTCTCAGCAGCCTTGCCACATGGCCATAGTTCTGCAAATGACGCTTGACTGCTGCCGTGGCAGGCAGTGCAGTCACAAACCCACCCAGCACCACCACTGCTGCCATTCAGGGGAGGGGCTGGCCCTGTCCTCCAGCTAAAATGACCCCATTCCTGACGCTGTCTGCCCACCACTTCCTGTCTCTGAATGGACATCCCTAACACAAGCAGATCCACTCCAGCCCCTTCCTACGCTCTGCGTGTGCTTACCTGCCACCGGGGGCGCCCCTGTTGCAGCTCTAAGCTAGGCCTTGATTGAGGAGCAGCTGGGCCTTGTGCACAAGGGTGCAGGGATGAAGGGCCCCCAACATGTCACCCCAGCACCAGGCCACTTCTAGGGCCACTGGGGGCTATCTGTAGCTCTCCGGGCAGAAGAAGACAACAAGGGGCAAGGGAATCAAGCAGGCTTAATGTGCCTTCGGCCTCCCTTTTGTCCAGGCTGGAAGCGTCTTACGGGCCTGCCATGCAGGCGGATGCGGGGAGCACGTGGAGATGGGGAGGTGATAGCGTCCTGCACTGTGCAAAATGCCCACAAGCATTAGAGCACTAGAGGAAGGCCTCGTAATGGAACCCAAACCATCCGGGCTTGGACAGGCAAGGAGGTCAACCGTGTCCCCCTAGTATGGGGCACATTCACTCTCCCCAGGGCTGGAGCCTCAGCTACGGCCAGGAGACCAGAGGCCACTCAGTCCCCTCCCTCTCCTGGGTGTCCTCCCTCCCTCTGAAGCTCCTGCTGCCCCTCTCTGTCCAGAAGTAGTCCTTGCTCACTAGGTAACCGGTCCCCAGGTCTTCCTGTGCCTTGAAAATCCCCACCGTGTCCATGATGGGCTGGGTCTCTCGGCCACCAGCTCACTTATGTCTTCCAGCTGCGGGAGGAGGAGCAGGGCAGACGTCCACTCACCGAACAAAGATTCAGGGGCCAGACCTGCGCTGGGTGCTGGGGACACCTGGGCCACCAAGACAAAGACCTGCCCTGGGGGTCTCGCGTTTCAGAGGAAGAGATAGATAAGAAACAAACAAATAAATGTAACTCATATCGGGCCGTGGCAAGTGCCACATAGAATAAAGCAAGGCTGGCGAGGAGATGGACAAGGTGCTAAGATGGACAGGGTGGCCTCTCTGTGGGGAGAGAGAGCAAGTGCCCATGGGGCCCCTCGCGTTCGTGTCTTCTTTCACGTGCACATACAATGTCATTTCCTTTCTCTCCTCCTTTCCTTTCATTTACTTCTCCCTTCCTCTGTGAGTCCCTCCAGGTGAACACACCAGATTAAACCTGCTGATACGTGCACACTCGCACCTAACTTCGATCTTATTCGGAGCTCATTATGCCAGAGGAACATCTCTGACCTCCCACGCTGTGTTTACATTGCTACATGGGCTTCTGCTACTAGCTTGGCTTTGAAGGATGCCCCATGCCCCTTCCCGGTTTCTGAGTAGCCCCTCACCCCCAACTCTAGGGCGGTGGGCAAAAGGGAAGAGGGAAGGCAGAGGTAAAAAAAAAAAAAAAAAAAAAAACAGAAAACTAAGCCTTGACCCCTCAATCAGGAATGTTCTGCTGTCTAGGAGGACACCTATTCAGGGAAGAAGGGGGAACTTGCCCCAGCTTCTCTGTCTGCCCCTGCCCTCCTGTGCCTGTGTGACTATCCCATTCCCTTAGCCCGCAGTCCAGGAGAAAGCCATCCGAGAACACTTCTGAGCACACGCTGACTTTCTTTTCAGCTTCCTGGAAAGAATCGACAGTGTCAGTCTGGTGGACTACACGCCCACAGACCAGGTATGTGAAGCGGGAGCCCGCCTGTTTGAACTTTGTGAGACTCGAGGAATTGCCAGGATCACTCACCGATTATTCTAACAGTCATTAAGGAGGGGGGAATCCAAAAAATAGCTGCTTCTTGCAGATTGTTTCCACTGTCCCTGCACATGCACGTAGTGTATCTGCCCGACCCTGTGCTGTGCCTCCCGACCTAGCTCTTTAAAATCTACTCGATCTCTAAAGTGCCAATATCAAAGTAATTTTCCCTGTGGAATAGGAAGGCGCCACTCCCATGCCCCTGGGAGCTGTCCGGGGGAAACTAAACCTGTGCTGCCCCAGCTTCGTAAACTCTGCCCATTCTGCTTTGGGCCCTGGCCTGGCTCACATACCACACGCACGCTCTCCTGGTGTGACCCAGAGCATCGTCTTTGGGTCGAGCTGGATAAATGTGTCCCACTGCACGTTCGTAAGTAGCAGAGAGGGACCTCCATGCCCCTTGAAACCTTTGGTGCTCAGGCAGCTGCAGAGACTTGGACGACCCTGAACTGCTCCGTTTAGGAGCCTCGCAACGGCCTCGAGAGCTAGTGAATGCCAGGAAGTTAGGGGGCTCCGTTGAAACAGCCTCTGCAGCACTCCCCCAGTGTCTGTGTCCCCTGGAGGGCCTTGGCGGTGGGCCCTCTCCTGGCGGCTCTCTCCTCTCTGCCTCCCCTGAAGGCCTGAGCTCCTCTCTCCCCCCAAAATCCATCTCTTTGAGGCTGACCCCAAGAGCTCAAAACCATCCAAGCCTTAGGTTTCTCACCCAGAAGGTCTCCACCCGGGGCAGGCGGCTCTGCAAGGAGCTGCGGCAGCAGAGCGCTGCGGGGTCTCTTGTCAGGTGCAGGACAGGCACGGAGATACATGCAGAAGTGAGAAATTAAAACAAAACAAAAACCCTGCTAAAGGAAATTAAAGCACAGCTATTAAGTCTCTAAGACCGAACCAATACATTAATTGTGACTTTCTGCTGGGGGTGGGGAGAGGTGGTGAGACAGAGCATTTGTCTGACTTTTTAATTATTATTGTTCTCTTACAACTGGAAGAGATGGTCATCTGAAAAACTCCAATATTATGATTGCATTCAGGGCTTTCCTTCTGAAGGAGAACAGTGATGCCACTTGGTTTGTCTTCTTGTTCTCAGGACCTTCTCAGATGCAGAGTTCTGACATCAGGGATTTTTGAGACCCGATTCCAGGTGGACAAAGTAAACTTTCAGTAAGTTGTTGAGAGCAAGCCTGCTACTGAGGCAAGGGCAAGACACCCCCCTTCCCCCCACCCCCACCGCCGCCACATCCCCGCCCCGGCTGCGTGCTGGTGTCCTGATGGGGTCGGGGAGTCCGGCCTTCCGCTCCTGGGCCCTGGGACTTCAGACATCCCAAATGTGCCTCGCTGCCCTTTTGGATAAGTCTGTACAGACTCTGTGGCCCTAAAGGGCATGCAGTAAGTTTAGGGCAGGGAGGAAGGTGGGAGCCAGAGCCACCTGAGAAGGTGAGAAAGATCCAGTGGCTCTTGTGTAGGTACAGAGCAGCCGCTCAGGCAGGGGGAGGCCAGGCGCAGGCTGCCGTGAGAAGAGGGGCCCAAGAAGGCCTGGTGACCACAGGGTGAGGGCTGCGACCCAGAGAAATAACTGGGTGTGGACTCCCAGGTCAGGCAGAACCTTAGAGCCTGCGGAGCAATCTGCGGGTGCCACCAGGGGGCAGTGCTGCAGCCGGGAGCCTCCGCAAAGGAAAACAGCACTGAGGTGTCACACCCCCAAGTCATCAGTGTCCTGTTGTTTTTCCACAGCATGTTTGATGTTGGCGGCCAGAGGGACGAGAGAAGAAAATGGATCCAGTGCTTTAACGGTGATTCCTGTGCTTTGAATCAGATCAGATCATCCATCAAATAACTTAAATGCGAACTTCATAAAGAATTTAAGCATCCCGGGGCGCCTGGGTGGCTCAGTCGGTTAAGCGTCCGACTTCGGCTCAGGTCATGATCTCACGGTTTGTGAGTTCGAGCCCCGCATCGGGCTCTGTGCTGACAGCTCAGAGCCTGGAGCCTGCTTCAGCTTCTGTGTCTCCCTCTCTCTCTGCCCCTCCTCCACTCACACTCTATTTCTCTGTCTCAAAAGTAAACATTAAAAAAAATTTTTTTAATTAAAAAAAAATTTAAGCATCCCAAATTTACATTTATCATTTGCTCATATGGGTACATCACTGAGACCACCACACACACAGTGCTTCTTTAAGTCATTCTCAGGGTCGCGGGGTGAACGTGAGTAGCGGCTGGACATGTACTTGATCATAACCACACAGTGGCTCTCTGTCTAACTAAGGGGCTTCCCTTTTTCTCTCTTCTCCCACAAAGATGTCACCGCTATCATTTATGTCGCGGCCTGCAGCAGCTACAACATGGTGATTCGGGAGGATAACAACACCAACAGGCTCAGAGAGTCCCTGGACCTTTTCGAAAGCATCTGGAACAACAGGTTATAAAAATAAGAAATGCAGTTGCACCTCTGGACTGCAAATTTTCTTTCATTAAAAAAACCACTCAGCTCGCTTTCATTTTTATTCTCCAGATATATTCATTCTTTTCTGACTTATTGTACGAATGGCTTGCTTGCAGATGGAGTGGGGGTCCACAAGATTGGTACATCAGATCATTCTAGATGCTATACATTTCAGGAAGATGGAAATGCTGTTCTTTTCACTGAGTACCTCCTCTGTTAGAGATACTTTCACGTACTAGCGGATGTGAAGTTTGTGTGTTTATTTCTCTTTTCAGGTGGTTACGGACCATTTCTATCATCTTGTTCTTGAACAAACAGGATATGCTGGCAGAAAAAGTCTTGGCAGGGAAATCAAAAATTGAAGATTATTTCCCAGAGTATGCAAATTATACTGTTCCCGAAGATGGTAAGATTTCAAAACCAGTTCTGAGTCAGGAAAAGAATCGGTTATTTTTTCAATAGCCTTGTAACTGTAGTTCAAACAGTTGTGATGAAACTTTAGGAAATTCAGTTAATTTGCATCCACTCTCTGGACTGCTGCCCCCACCTTCAAGTGCTAGAGTATAAAATGTCTTAGGATTCCATTTGTAAAAATGTCACGATTTGACTTTCCATTCAAACTGTGCAGTAGGACACAGGGCACTTTTGGGTGTAGGTCGATGAAGTTCTCTCTCTCGGTGTCTTGGTTGGGTCTGTCCTGAACTGGGCACTGTGTCAGCCCTTTACGTCGACCTTGACTCTCGCTGTGACCCTACGTGGGAGTTTGTTATTTGCATGTTTCCCTGTGGAAAGTGAGCTCAGGGAGGTAGTCAGTTGTTCAAGGTCACTCAGGTAGAGCCTGCCAGGGCAAGGCAGCCTCTGAACCTTCATGCCCAATGCCACGCTTTCAGCCACCACCTGTCTTGTCCCCAGCAATGACTTTGACTACCATTAGGGTGGCCTGGCCAATCAGGGGCAGGGTTCAGGGGCAGGGGGCTCTCAGTGCTAAAGCCTGGAAGGCCTGGCCCGGAGCACACCCCGTTTCCAACTGCGGCTCCTCAGTTCTCAGCACATGCTGGGCCACCTTGTAGGAGGGGTTTATTTGCGGTGAAATGATACCACTTCCTAAAATTTGAACCCCCAATTAGATAAAGCAGAGTGAAAGGGACTTTCCTAGAAACTTAGGTAAGAAATGAAGAAAATTCGTCATCCTCGTGCTAACATTGGCCAGTCTGGCGGTGAGCCCCTGGCCTAAGAGAAGTCGGCAGAGCCTGTGGTGCCCTCTCATCCCTGGAGTATGGCCTCCAGCGAGTCAGGCCCCCCTCCCCGCACTCTGGACACGAAGCGTCCCCCTGTGATGTGCTCTTCCTTCTTTCCCTCCTCTCTGTCTTGGTCCTGGCCCTGGCCCTCCTTCCCCTCTTCACATCTCTGGATCTGGTCAAGGTAGCATCCTACTCAGTCTCTCTTATTCTGCTCATTCAGCTTTCCAGAACATTCTTTGAATTTCTGCCAAAATCTCTCTGAAACACAACCACAACTCTACTTATGATCCCTACCAACACGGACTTAATCTCACCACATGCTGAGGCCAAATGTGGCCCGGCCAGAAAATATTACAAGCTAGGCTCCCCACCACAACCCTCTGTGGATCCTGTGCTCCTCTCTCTGCCTGCTCCTCCCTCCCCTCTGCACTGAGCCCACCCAGGCACCTGCCCTGGGTCAAGCATGGCAAGTCTCCAGATCAGGGCGGACTCAGCCCCTGTAGAATTCCCCATCACCTGTTAAGCGTGAGTAATCCTATAATCACAGTAGTTGCAATAGAGAAGGAAAAGAGCGATGAGACCACGCAGGGAAGCCCAGATTTTAGGAAGTTGGAATCCGCATGGGAGAAGAATCAGGTTACTACAGTCAATTTCATATAAGGGCTTTCCAAGCGCCTGAGTCCGTGGTAGGAACAGTGAAGGGGAGGCCTTCCCAGGAACAAGGCTAAGAGAATGTAGACCACGTGAGCACAACCACTGCTAAAACCACAGCCCCTGGAATCTTCTCTCTCCCGGGAGCTCCAAAGGCGATGGCAGCTGTAGGCTTGGTCAGTGTTCAGTGTCACGCTTTTATTTTATCTGAGTGGGAGTCATCCCCCATCGCCAGAAACAAAACCAAACTTTTATCAGCACTTTGATATCAAACTTTTATGAGAGAAATAAAGGTACATTTTAGCTTTTTGCCTTGCTCTAAGTGTCTTTTAGTGCTATGAGGATACTGCAGCCCTACTTTGTAATTCCTCTATTTTCCATAGAGTTGCAGCTTTGTTTCTCATTACTTAAACAAAATTCCACTTGTAATTTTTACAGCAACACCAGATGCAGGAGAAGATCCCAAAGTTACACGAGCCAAGTTCTTTATCCGAGACCTGTTTTTGGTAAGCAATTTTATTCTTTGTTTTCCTACCACCTTAGAGTTATATTGTTCTTTGCAATTTGCATATCACTTACCCTTTCATGATCTGATTTAATCTCCACCCAAATTATGAGAGATGAGGGAAGGCATTATTACTTCATCTCACCATTGAGCATACTGAGGATCAGAGAGGTTGGGCTTCTCACCTCAGGTCACACAGCACCCAAGCGAAAACAGGGAGTACAGCACAAGGCCCCAGAGAATGGCACTGAGACTAGCCAGACTGTGTTCACTTGCGTTTTCCTAAAAGGAAAGAGACCTTTAGCAGAGTCTGAAATAGCAGCACCCACACTGGGTGCCCCTCCTCCTTCATTCACTCACCACTAAGAGGCTGATTCAGACATTCAGACAAATTCAGATCTCTTTTTTTTTAACTTTTTTATTTTGAGATGATTTCAAATTTACATCAAAAGTGAAAGAATTATACAGTTAACTCCCAGATACTCTTCACCCAATATGTACATATTCCCTTGAATAACCTGCCGTGTGTAGCGCCTATGAGTTTTTACTAGCTTAACACTAATAGACGCCAGGACACCCGAGGATGTTTTCCCAGTAGTGACCAAACAGCACTGGACACGTGGACTGTGTGCTTCTGGAGAGGTGAGAATCAGCCCAGTCTGCAGAAGGGATGGTCCCACAGTCTGCCTTACATTTCTGACTCCTCAGGGGAATCTCTTTATCTTCTTCCCACCACAGCCCCCATTGGTTGCCTGCTGAAATCCTATACTGAGTGAGAAAGTAACAAGGATAAGAAATCAAGTCCCCAAAGTGAGTTCTGAGGAACAGTGTTTCCCAGGAAGTTGACAGGCAGCACGGGAAAAGGGCCCTGCAATGAGTAAATGTGGGAAATAAATAAAGCGAGACAGGTTTCTCCATCACCAGACTTTCCAGAACCTTTGCGATGCCGGTGTGCCTTGTGAATCTCTTTGATGAGGTAAATCGGTTTGTAGTTTATCACAGGCTCCCTTTTTGAGGAGCGTCTTGCAAGGCCATAAAATATAAAGACGCATAAAAAGCTGTCCTAATGAGGGGCACCTGGGTGGCTCAGTCGGTTGGGCATCTGACTTCGGCTCAGGTCATGATCTCACAGTTTGTGGTTCAAGTCCCATGTTGGGCCCTGTTAGCTGTGCTGACAGCTTGGAGCCTAGAGCCTGCTTCGGATTCTGTCTCTCCCTCTCTCTCTGCCCCTCCCTTGCTCATGCTCTCTGTCTCAAAAATAAATAAACATTAAAAAAAATTTTTAAAGCTGTCCTAATGAGAACTAAAAGTTAATTAAGTGTGCAGAGCTCCCCCCTCCCAAATGAATGGCCGTGTCACCACCATTTGATGTTGGGAAGAAACCTTTTATTCTCTAATAATGGGCGAAATCTGACTTGTATACAGTTCGCAAGTCAGGGAAATAAAAGCCGAGGGGTTATTGACTTAGGGTTTTTTTATGGTGGAATTTGCCTGGGCCAGTGAGTCAGAGGAGGTGTAGTTTTGAGTTGGAAGCCCTACCCCCAGATTTAGAAGGCAGCAGGGGCAGGTTAGAGAAATGGTTATTTAACCGCATCGAATCTGGACAGGAGCAAATTCTGGAGAAACAATAACTTTGGTGATAGAGCACCTCAAGACAGGGAAGGGAATTAAGGCCGTACATGGAGAGGGAGAGGTCTGTGGGGGGACCTGGCCTTGAGGAGGTAAAGGTGGGCTTGGGGAGAGAAGGTCAAAGGGCATAATGAGAAGGACCCCTCTGTAAGAAAGGACCACATGCTTGTCTGAGCGTTCTCCTTAAATGTCATCGCCCGAGGAGGGAAGTGACCACCAGGTTTGTCCCAGTTATGGTCACTTCCTTCTATGACGGGGGGCCCAAATCGTCCCCAGAGCAGGAGAAACTCAGAACGGAGGGAGCCGGGAGCCAGGAGGAGGGAGGGCCAGGTGGTCAGCCCCCCGTGTTCCCCTAGTCACCACCGTCGAGCAGTCCTGTCCGTAACACCAGCAACCCCCTGCAAGCCCTCGCCCAGACCCGGGCCAGAGAGTCCTGCAGGGCAAGTGTCACCTCGCCTTTTAAAGCAGAAGGTGGTAAGCACGAGGTCGGCACCCGTGTCCTGATGCCTTAGGCCTCTGTTAGAAGCCTGTATGCTTTCATCAGGCTTCTCTTCCTGGTGTTGTATGAGCTCCCCTCTGATTTCTTTAACCTTGAACATCATCTCCTGAGAGAGGACCTCAGAGATGGGCAGCATCCAGGGGACCCAGTCAAGCACGGTCTGGAACTGCCCAGTTTTCCTTGACAAGCTTATTGCGGTCATTTAAAATGAAAATCAGCGTGTTTAGAGACAAGCAAACCGCCACAACCTTTGTAATGACTCTGCCAGACATTTTTGTTGCCCCAGGCAGGGACAGACGGATCAGGTCATTACAGAAGAAAGCCCGTTTCTAATTCGCCCAGTCCCGTGTATGCGCTGCGGCTCTTCCACCCCATGCTGTACGGCTACAAAATACTACCCTACACCTTCCAGTGTCCCTAAGTTGTTTAAAAATTGCAATTGCTCAAGAGAAGCCTATTGCTAAAAATAAGTCTGTGTTCCCAGGAGTTTCATAACCTGATGAACATCTTTACCCCAGCCCAGCAGGGGTCTCATCTTGATTCCCAAGATGCTTTGCAGGAAAGGGGGTGGGAGGGGGGACAAGGAGGCCGTCGGGGGATCCCTGTGGGCGCCTATGAAGAAAGCTCCATATGACCTCTGCATTCGCCGGCTGGGGAGACCATAACAAAGCGCCACCAACTGGGGGCTTACACATTATTTTCTCACCTTCTGGAGGCTAGAAGTTGAGATCAAGATGTCGACAGGGTTGGTTTCTCCTGAGGCCTCTCTCCTTGACTTGTAGATGTTCACCTTCTCATTGTATCTTCGCATTATGTTGCCACATGGCCTTTCCTGTGTGTGTGAGTGTCCCAATCTCCTCTCTTCCTATGAGGACATCGGCCTTACTGGGTTTGGCCCCACCCATATGACCACATTTTAACTTAATTACCTCTTTTTTTTTTTTTGGTAATATTTATTTTTGAGAGAGAGAGAGAGAGAGAGAGAGAGAGACAGAGCAAGTGGGAGAGGGGCAGAAAGAGGGAGATACAGAGTCTGAAACAGGCTCCAGGCTCTGAGCTGTCACCACAGAGCCTGACGCAGGGCTCAAACCCATGAACTGGGAGATCATGGCCTGAGCCGAGGTCGGACACTTAACTGACTGAGCCACCCAGGCGCCCCTTAATTACCTCTTTAAAAAGAGATCCTGTCTCCAAATACAGTCACACTCAAAGGTGCTGGGGTTAGGGCTTCACCACAGGAATTGGTGGGGGAGGATACCAGTCAGCCCATGGCAGTCTCTCTCCACACTGCCCCACTTAGCTTCCCAGTGCACATGCACATATCCCTCCAAGATGTCCTCGTGAATCCTCATCAGTCATGCTTTTTCTCCTCTGGGAGAAAGCCCATGGAGCCCCCCACTTCTAACCAGGGGACACCTCCAGGAGATGTTCAGGTTGTATGTGGAGGAGGGCACAGTAGGACTGATGTGCCATCCACATGGAACCACTGGTCCTGTGTGGATATTTAAATGTAAATTAATTAAAATTAAATAAAACTAAAAATCCAGTCTCTGTTGCATCAGCTAGTGACAGTGGCTCCCGTAAGAGCAGGGGAAATAGAGAACATTTCCATTAGTGCAAAAAAAGTCCCATTGGACAGTGCTGGTTTGGGACTGACACTCATTTCTGGAGAGTTCTACTCTGATTTCTCTGAGAGGCTGCCTTTTAAATATATGTCCTGTCTCAACTGAACACTAAGCGTCTGTGGCCAGAGACAGGCGTGACGTTGAGTTTCCAGCAGGCTGTTCAGTATTTAAACAGTCACAACCCCAGCTCCTCTTGTCTTTGATCAAAGTATTGCCTAAATTCTTCTCCAAGAATTAATGGAGTGACAGCAGTGTTCCCTTGTACCCCTGGGCGTGGTGGCCAGGGTCCCACATCATAGATGGCCTTTTATTTTTTTTCCAGAGGATCAGCACAGCGACAGGGGACGGCAAACATTACTGCTACCCACACTTCACCTGTGCCGTGGACACCGAGAACATTCGCAGGGTGTTCAATGACTGCCGTGACATCATCCAGAGGATGCACCTCAAACAGTACGAACTCTTGTGAGGCAGCCCTGGGGCAGGTGGGCGCGCCTTCTGGCACCTTCTCTCCGCCTGCCTCTCCTCCCTTGGCCGCCCCACCAGGTGGAGCATTTATTCCAGGATTGTCTGTCAGCCCCAAGCCATGGTAGAAAGTAGGGAGTTCCCGGTTTCATCCGGCTGCCGCCCTGTCCTGTTCTGTGTTGGCTCCTGTGTGATCACCAAGCCTCTGGCTACCTCTGTTCCCCTCAGGTTTGGTTTGTAGCTTTTGTTTTCACTGAACACAACCTTCCACGGCCTCCCCACCCCCACCAATTTGTGTCGCTGCAAACCAGCACTTGGTGACACTGCAGTGAAACCCCTCTGGGTGAGGGCCCCTTTTAGGCATCCGTTGAGTGATGGGGGAGAAACGGCACTTTTTTTCTGAATTATCAAGCATGATTGTAGTGGCAGGGGTATAATGCGGTGAGCCACATGCTTTGTGATTCTAGCTTTATGAAGCTGCAGGTGGGCAAGTGGCCGCCTCTTCGGAACGGCACCGGTCCAAGGGCGAGGCTAGACCTCAAGTCACAGGATGGAGAGAAACCCCTTTTTAGTCATATTTGAGTCGCTGCCAACCTCAGGCATTAAGTTAGACCTACTCCGAGCAGAAAACCTACCACATTCACCACTGCAAAGTGTGTCCTGTCTGAACATGGTTCTCTAGAGTTTGACATGCTTGGACAAGCGTCTCCCCTCATATATTCTTGTTGTTGTTGTTTTATTGCTGGTTTATTATAACTGTACAGACCACAAAATGTAATATTATTTTATATAATTACTTAAACATCCTTGTAGATCTTTGTGCCTTGATGATGCTGTATCTGTAAAAAATGTGTTTTTATCGTGCTGAACAGCTAAATGTCAACATTACCCGCTGCTTGCTCTAAAAAAGAGAATGGTATGTGTAGAATTTAGGATATTCTTCAGGTTAGTGCTTTTAAAAATATCCTTGATTAAATAGATATATACACACATATATGTATAAATTATCCACGTTAATCATTCACATCTTACAAATAATTTTGTACCAACATCACAAGCTTTTCAGGAACCAAGGATTTTTTTTTTTCACCAGACAATATGTCTTTTGATTATTTTCCTATTTGAAGACTTTTTACAAGTTCCCTGAGTGGAAATAGGTCAACCATTCCCTCTAGTCAAAGTTTTTGAACCCCTTCCTTGGGCCACAGCTCACAGCTTCCAGGGTAAACAAAGAGCAGGAAGACAAAGGGGTGTCAATGCTTGTGACCAGCCTAAGAGAGTCAAAGGATGGCATCTCCATCTGCCTGCTCTCAAGAAGAAACAGTACACACCTTTATTTGGAATACAAAGTCAACGTATATGACTATTTCTCACCCTTGAAAGATTTGTAAACGCAGCCTCCGAAGTTGCAGCACAGCAGTCTCTAGAAGGCAAGAGTCACCGTAGCGGTGATGCTTCGTATTCTATCCCCAGCCACGGCTTTGAGGGTATTTCGTTGTCTTAGGTGCGAGATAATCCACAAAGATGTCCAAAGCTCTATTTCAACAATACAAATCCAGAGGTAACAGCCTCACTGACGTGACTTCATTTCCTTCAGTCTTTAGTACCTTAAAGTTTACTCTATACGTCAGCATTTTGTAATCCTTTATAAATGCATCTAGACTTAAATACTATTGTTCCATGAAAGAAAGGGTAGCTTTGTAGACCATGAGTAGGGGAAGCACATCATTTACGTCAGCATCCCTAAATTCCTGCACCTCTCTTCCCTGTTTCCTAAAACCCTGCTCTGAAATGAGACACATGAAGTGGAAATTACTGTGTTTCCATTGCACTTTCCACGTAAAATGTGTTTCCATATATGCACAGAAAGCGAAGCTGCAAATTGTTACCCGCATTATCACTCAGCAGTAACTCAACTTCCTCTTCAAACACAGAGCCAGACTCTTAGAGAAGAACACATTTCACCTGGCTCAAAATGATCAAGACATATTTATTTTTAAGTACCAAAAGCCACTTCCTGCTCTCTGTCAAGTTTCTTTTGATCACGGACAGGCATTACATTCAGATGTAACTGTGTGGCGTGCTGGAGAGAAAATTACACTTAGCTAAAAATCTGATTCCATGATGAGCACAGAAGTACAAAAGTCTGTGAAAACAATATATTCCTGCTTGTGGCATCCGTACTTTTATTTTAAGTGTACAGCTTTATAATATACAGGAGTCTGAGGCCCACGTCGTAGGGTGACAGAAGCAAGCCCGGTGTTTGTGCGCACATAATCCCAGGTGCCGGCTCCATCTTGGGGAAGGAAGGACAGCATAGTGCATGCGAGTGAGACTTTAACAGCTTTTACATATTGTACAGACATGATCTTTGGTTATACATATATTTGATAAACAGAAAACAGACTTGTTGTCGAGTACATGTTCCATTTTTATAGCATGAGAACAGTACAATCAACTATTTATCCTGCAGGAATTCGCATCGGTGATTTACAGTTTCTGTGATGGGTCTAAAGACCGCCTTCTTGGACCCCTTCTCACATGAGCACCACCCAGAGTTCAGTTTCCCTGGCTTTGTTATTTGTTAAGAAGTGCAGAAGCGTCTCCTGCTCTTTACGTTGTCTTAAGTTTTCTGAGCAGGTTCCAACCAAAGAGAAAAGGCGAGGCGAGGAGCTTAAAGTAGACTACCGCGAGGAGCCCAACTGCGACACAGTATGTGGCCAGGACGGTGTTCTCGCAGGGGAGGAAGCATTTGGCAAGGGCGTACTCTGCGGGGGTCAAACTGCCCTGGGAGATGAGAATATTAAAGCTGTGGTGAGAGCCCTGCCACAGCACCAACACTCCAGTCTTAGACACAACGGAGGAGAGGCAGCCTTCTTGGCCTCCTCAGGCGAGGCCAGGAAGTGGCTCTCCTCCCCTGAGACTAAGGGGCACAGGCTCCACGAGCCACCCACCCACCGCAAGCACCGATCAGAGACACGGAGTGGAGGCTCCCAGTGTGCCGAGTGGAGCTGGCCTCTCCACCGAAACGAGCCCCCGGCAAGGCGGGCTCCCCTCAAGTGCGGTGGACATACGTGACAGAGATGCAAGAGGCATGGAGATTTACATCAGTGGTCATTGAGAAACGAGGGGTACAAGCCCATTTCTCGTGGCGCTTGATGCTAACGTAAGCAACCTGTTGCCCAGAAATGCATGCACCGGGGGCATCTCAATGGGTCTTTCTGCAGACATTTTTGCTATGTAGAATGACACGGGGGAGCAGTTTCATTTACTTGGAGTTTGAAAACATGAGTGTTTCCCCATCTTTCCATGAAGTAAAAGTACCAGATATAAAAGCATTATGACCTGGGTAAAATAAACACCAGGTGGCCACTAACTGAAACATCCTGAATCAGTCAACTTACAAGAGCCGTAGCCTTTTTCTGCCAGAGCAAATGGGCATGTTTGGAACATAAGACAAGATGCTGGAGTATGGCTAATGGAGACATGATCCTGTTTCCTTAGAAAATTAAAAACGCAGAGCCTCAGATCTGAGAACAGTGCTGTCCCCGGAGACGAAACACTCTGTAAGACGCTCCCCCCACCCTCCCATCCCCTCCAGGAGCAATGCCGTGTTTATTTGTCCCCAGGGAGGTGTTAAAATAGGGGTCAGTGTATCAAACTAAGTGCGCATGTGGAGCAGGGGAAGTTTGTATTTATAGCTTTTGTATGTGTTTACGGATCGCAGCAATTAAATAGTTGATTACTGTGTTAATTTCAATACTTCTATGAAAGCTTTCAGATGAAAATAAACGTCCACATTACCATGATGAAACTGGGGTTGTTTCTGTTCCTCCAACTGAAGGACGGCACGCTGATCTCGAGGGTCCCCGCCCCGTGGAGCACCTCGCAGGCGCTGTGCGTGTGGCCACTCAGCACCAGGCGTGGCCGGAGCCACCAGAGCAGCTGCCACGCCCGGGGGACAGCAACAGGTGGTTAGTGCTCAGACAGAGCCCCATCGGGGCCCGTATTCGTTAAGTTAAACATAAAATCCCTACTTGGTACGGTGCTTCATTTTTTTCCCTAAAATCCTATCAAAAGTAAGCTCGGGCTTTTAGGGAGAATCTATCCTTCTCACCCCAGATTTTATATTTTTATAAATATTTTTATAAATTTATTTTATAAATATATTTGTATTTTATTACATGGTATATAGCAGATCACACATTATACAAATATGTATTTATATGATATAAATATTTATATTATTTATATTCTATTATTTATAAAATAATACAAAACATTTTATATATTTATAGAATTATATAATTTAAATGTTTATATTACAATATATTTATAAAATAATATAAAAATATTTATATATGTATATATTATAATTATATTAAAATTTAAATATATTATATAAATACAAATCTGTATAATATATTATATAAATACATATAAGTAAGCACATCTAAAATAAGTACCCCCAAATTAACTCTAAGTTCCATTCACATTTCCAAATACATTTAAATTGGTGGAAAAAACTTGGAATAAAGAATAGCCGAGGATGTCAATAACTTGATACCAGGCAACAGAAGTACTGGGGGGGTACAGGAGGGACAAAAGGGTGATGGGAAAAGCTGATGTTGGCAAAACCCTGCCCTCCGCCATCAGGTGGCTAACTGTGACAGCCGTCTGTCTGTCTGTTGGGGGACATCGGGGTCCACCACAAACCTTTTGTGAGGCCTCCCGGGAAAGCACGTCGTATCTCTCCTTAAAGGGGATGTCCCGCTCTTCCAGAGGTGCAGCGTCGTCCCCAGAACAATTAGCATCGCTTCTCCGGTAAAGGGGGAAATGCTGCCAGGATTTAGAGCCGGTCAGATGTGACCAGGAGGCCCTGGTTGGTCCACCAGATACGCGGAGCCGCGTTCTCCCTGCTCACCTGCAGAAGGACCGGGGCTGACGTGGGCAGCGGCTGCTCATCTCCGCACCGGCTGGAGTGATGTTCCTGCTGGTGAGAAATCAGTTAACCCGGCAAACCCAGCCTCCTCCGAGTGGTAGAGGGGAAGAAGGAACTGAGAGGTGGACAAAACACAGAGTGCAGCGACCACACCTGCAGAAGAGGCCAGAACAGAAGCACCTGTGCATTCAGATGCTCTCCTACCTCTCGGGAGCAATTCAGTTGGCGAGAAATTTCGAGGAGTTCAGCTTCTGCTTCAGAGCAAATGTTGCAGCCGTCCCCTTCCAGGGCGACACTGTTGACCATCACAAAACTGAGACCGAGGGAGCAAGCAGAGAGTCAGGGCCACTGGGCTTCCCGAGTACTGTCTTCTCGCAATGCCGTTCCCGTGAAGCAAAAGGAAGGCACCCACAGTGTGAAAAAACATGCCCCTGAACAGCTTTAAATCTCAACTCGACGAATCTATGTTTTTAGGTACGAGTCGATGTTAAGAAAACAAAACGGCATTATACTGGGAGTGGAGTCTAAGACATAAGAGGATGTTTAACCTTGAACTTGTCCGAAATCTCAGATTACACAAACTCTGAGGTCAGACTACCACTGAGCCTTGCATCTGGCCACGTGTCCTCTGTGCCTCATCTGAAAAGACAGGGATATAATAGCATACCCATGCCACTGACTCATGGTAAGGATGGAATGAAATCCTACGACCAAGCCTGCCACTAGGAAGTACTGGGTAGATGTTAGATACTGTTACTATTACATAAAGTGAACCACAGGCATCATTTGCTAACATCTGCACACTCAGCAAACAAGGCAGGGTGGGGAGGGGGTTCGCAGGTCAGAGCTAACTGGTGTGGAAAATCCCAAACCAGGGTGAGGATAAAGTCGGGATGGCTGCCCTTTACAACCACTTTACCTTAATTCTATTTTTATAGACTCCCATTAAATATGCTTTGACTGGGCATGAAGAAGGCAGCTGGCGGTAAAGCCTGCTTGAAATTTCAAGAGTTTTAGTGAGAAGGAGCTGACTAACCAAATGCTCTGAAATATGGTCAGTGCACGTAAAATTTCCTAAACTCTACTCCTAGGGAAAAAGAATTACACTATGTCAAGTCTTCATATGACTCAGGAAAAGAAGCTACTAGAAACTCAGTCCCATGGGCGAAGGGAGGGAAAGAGCAAGCATTTGTGAAGAACCCCCAACCTGGTCTCTGGGAGCATCACAGATCATCTCTTGAGAAGGGCCCAGTGAGCTGCCAGGGCCAAAGCCAGGAGTGCTGGACACCCATGGGGGCCATGACCTAAAGAGGAAGAGCCTTCCTCTCCTACCTGTTCTCTCTCCACTCGGTCTGCAACTAGAACAACGTGTATGGTCTCATCCACTGTGCTGCACACACACACACACGGACCTGACAGGGTCCAGACATGGCACAAAACTGGCCCCACAGAAGGGGAGCTGGTGCTCATTTGTGGTCAGATGGAAGGGCTGGGATGCTTTGGTCCACAGATCGAGGCTGATGGGAGTGGGGGCAGGGCGCAGAGCTACGCAGCACAGCGGGCACACCTGTCCCCAATCCTGGGACAGCATAACCTCAACCGTACCCTTTATAAAGGGAAACAGGTACATTTTGAACAAATAAAATATACTCCTTTACGAAGTGGCCTGATGGAATCTCTATCACCCAGAGACACCGCACACAGGAAGAAGACAATGCCCTCGGTGGCTGGGCAAAATCAGAGTCAGGCTGGTGACTCTGACGGTGACCATCAGGGAGGATGAGGCCTGTGGTGCCTTCATCAGAAACTGTAAACCAGGCCACCCAGAGCCCGAGTATGACCCATGAAGACTTAAGTTAAAAAGTCCCTTAAAAAATTAAGTTTCCAAGGAACGAAGGGCTTCTTAAGAATTCACAAATAAGGATGCCTGGGTGGCTCAGTCAGTTAAGCGTCCGACTTCAACTCAGGTCATGATCTCACGGTTCGTGGGTTCGAGCCTCACATCAGGCTCTGCGCTGACAGCTCAGAGCCTGAAGCCTGCTTCAGATTCTGTGTCTCCCTCTCTCTCTCCGCCCCTCCCCTGCTCACACTCTGTCTCTGTCTGTCTCTCAAAAATAAATAAGCGTTAAAAAAATTTTTTTTAATTCACAAATAATACTCACTTAATTCCTTTCCAAGAAAACAGCCTTTCAGGGTTGAAAACTTTCTCAAATCGTTTTATTCTGTATGTGCTCATCCTACATTCAATTGTAAAAAGAAACATTTTTCAGAGCAAGCCATCTTAGGACCTCTTCAGACTTAGCATAAACACAGGAAATAACTCAGGATTTGAGGGCTGGACTAGCTTTGTGAGGTGAGAGCTCCAGCTGACCCCGGCTATCAGGTGCAAATCTCAGCTCCACCAGAGTGACTATAAGGACTGGAGCAAGTGCCTTAGTCCCCAGAGCCTCAGTTTCCTCACTGGCACAATGGTTAAAATAGCAGGACCATCGGAAAGATTAAATGAGTTAATATAAGGAAGTAAAGCGCTTAAAACAGGTTGGCACATCATTAGCACTACATAAATGCTATTTACAAAAGTCGAAATGGTTCTGTTTTCGGAGTCCCAAAGAAAATAATTGGTCGTTAAATGTAAGTTTCAAGTTAGAATCACCCAAGGGCACATACAAATCATTTACTCAACAGAGATTTGTTAAGGGTGTACAAGTGCCAAGGCAAAAATCTTTGCCCTTGTGGAGTTTATGCTCCAGGGCTTACATCTTGCAAGGACAACAAATGTCCCCCACATGGCACAAGTAAGGTGTTCGCCAGAAAGGTAGCGGGTTTAAAGTTATAGTGAACGATGGCCCTCAGGATGCAATGCTTCACTGAACTACTTACTGATAGTGGAAGCCAATGTCATGGTTGCCAACAATCACCTTCAGCAGCACGTGACGTGGGTGTCTGAATATTTTCTGAAACCGCTCCACATCATCTGCCCAGGCCTGTGGTAAAAACAAGTCACTGCTGAGAGCTAGAGAACCCTCTCTTCCCTGTGGCTAAAAAAACATGCTCCTTATTCTGATGATAAGAAGTTAACTCCCCTGTCCAAATCAGATGCTCATGGAGCTAATGTAGAACTTAGAATTTCCAATTCTATGTCATACTTCTTTTTCCAAGACTTAATATCTTATTTAATCTGATGCCAAACTTAAATGAAATGATATTCCCCCAGGGGCACGTGGGTGGCTCAGTCGGTTAAGCATCCGACTTCAGCTCAGGTCATGATCTCACGGTTCGTGAGTTCAATCCCCACATCGGGCTCTATGCTGACAGCTCGGAGCTTCAGACTGTGTCTCCCTCTCTCTCTACCCCTCCCCTGCTCGCTCTCACTCTCTCTCTCTCTCTCTCTCTCTCTCTCTCTCAAAAATAAATAAACATTGAAAAATTTTTAAGTGATATTCCCCTGTATTAAAACATTAGATGGCGGGGTGCCGGGGTGGCTCAGTCGGTTGAGCGTCCGACTTCAGCTCAGGTCATGATCTCACGGTTCATGGGTTCGAGCCCTATGTCGGGCTCTGTGCTGACTGCTAGCTCAGAGCCTGGAGCCTGCTTCGGATTCTGTGTCTCTTTCTCTCTCTGTCCCTCCCCTGTTCACACTCTGTCTTTCTCTGTCTCTCAAAAATAAATAAATGTAAAAAATTTAAAAAAAAAACAGATGGCAATCCTCAAAATATTTGATTCATACATCCATTGTTTTAAGACCCCCTGAAAAGATCCCCTGAAGCCCACGCATGGATTCCAGGCTGATAATCACTCCAGATCGGGATACATTGTAAGAAAAGGCTCTTAAGAAATGTCAAGTAAATTCTTGTGTCTCAACCAAGACAAGGGTGAGCACATCGCTCATCTTAGCATTTCCCTGTGGCTACAACTGTGGACATGAGAATGGATGGGATGTGGGGTAAAGACAAAATCCAAAAAATTTTTCAAGATTCTTCTGACAATTGCTTTAACTATTAAAGCTTGAGAATTACATTTGTATCATTCTTTTATTAAGCCTAAAAACATCAATTGGAGGAACACTAGGAAGACAATACTTCATTGAATAGTAATTAACTTTATCCTAAAAGTTTTAAATAAGGCCCATGCTAGAAAAAATATGCTGGATAGAGAGTCCTTCAATGCATTTACAAAGACTTCACTTTAACATATAATATTTTAAAATTAGAATAACATAGGGGTGCCTGGGTGGCTCAGTCAGTTGAGAGTCTGACTCGATTTCGGCTCAGGTCATGATCCCAGGGTCATGGGATTGAGCCATGCATTGGGCTCTGAGCTGACAGCACGGAGCCTGCTTGGGATTCTCTTTCTCTGTCTCTTTCTGCCCCTACCCCACTCACTCACTCTCTCAAAATAAACAATTTTTAAGGAATACTAAAAAATAAAAATAAAGTTAGAATAAAATAAAATTAGAAAAACATAAAACATAAAATGCCACCCTTAATTTGCAAGAGCAACCTAATTTTATAATTCAGTGTTTGGTGCATATAGTATTTCTATTATCTCATATCTAATTATAGACTAGATTATAACAAACAAGGCAACCTTATAAACAGTGGGTTTCTATCAGATCTGGACCAAGACCCTCTTTGTATGCCTTTTGGATTATCCTGGGAAATGCCACTGGAATTTTTTTTAACTATCCCACCCCCCAAAATCCTTTCTAAAAACCATTTGTGACTACACATTTTCAACTAAGCAGCAAAACAGCTTTTTTCTTTTTTCCATTAATTCCAGGAATATAATAAGCCAAACATTTTGACAGTTAGGGTGAGAACAGCCTTTCTCTTTGGTTATGGAAAGGCTTATGCCTCCTCAATACCCAGACGGAGACCCCTGCAGACACAGGAGGCTCACACCAGGCCCCCACGGCTCCTTCTGTACCTCTCTCTCAGAAGAAAGAAAGACGAGAGTAGCAAGTAACTTTTATAGCACAGTTCTCATACCTTTGTGGTTAAATAAAAGAGCATTAAGTCCAATTATATTTCCATATGCATTCTGTAATTCTGGTGAAAAGTAACTTCGCATCCACCTTGCTTCTCTTTCCCTTTCTGAGAGGATCATGGGAATAGGCATTCCAACAAAGTGAGGTCTGACTAAACTACCTATTTCCTACATAAACAAATACCATTGGCATTTGAACAAGAAGAATTTGAACTGTATGAGTCGACTTAATTGTGGATTTTTTTATACATATAAAGACAGAACCGTACTATAAATGTATTTTCTCTTATGATTTTCTTAATAACATTTTCTTTTTGTAGCCTGCTTTATTGAGAGAATACAGTATAGAACACATGTAACATAAAAAATATGTGTTAATTGGGTTAACAGTAAGGCTTCCAGTCAATTGTAGGCTCTTAGTAGTTATGTTTGGGGAGAATCCAAACTTATCCACATATATTTGACTGCACAAGGTCAGCAGCCCTAACCCAGCATTGTTCAAGGGTCAACTGTCTAAGATTAGCTCGCCTAACTCAAGACTGGCATCAGGTACAGATCCTAATGACCTTCAAGATAGATGATACATTTTTAATATTGGTACTAAGAAAACCTTCCATCTCTCACTGATACTGCTTCATGGATTTTCTGGGCTGCCTGTGCTGTACGCTGAAAGCAGGATGGGATGAGGGTGCCCGGATCACAGGGTCCTACCTGGGGGGAGCTCCACTTCCCTTCATCAAAGATGTCCCCTAAGATGAAGACGACTTCTGGCTGCAACAACCACAGCGCCGTCTGGAAGGCTCTCTCCATTTGCCACTCCCTTGAGGCCAACAGGAAAAAGTACAGCATCAGTCTGTTTCTTAGGGGAGCCCAGACCTGTCTTATGGCCATTTAAAAAGTGAACTGAGGGGCGCCTGCATGGCTCAGTCGGTTAAACGTCTGACTCCTGATTTGGGCTCGGGTCATGATCTCATGGTTCGTGGCTTCAAGCCTTGCATTGGGCTCTGCGCTGACAGCGTGGAACCTGCTTGGGATTCTCTCTCCTCTCTCTCTGCCCATCCCCCCCACTTGCACACACTCACGCACGCACACATGCTCTCTCTCTCTCACTCTCTCAATTAAAGAAGCATCTAAAAATAAAAATTAAAACAAATGAACTGAATGGCCCCATCCCTGCTTCTCATCCATGCTTGGAAGGGTCAGAGTCCATATCTGATTAAATGCGGGGAACAATAGCCCCCAGGGAGTCAGGCTGTCCCGCCCACATGGCTTAAAGGCTGACTTCCCCTATGTGGCACCCACAGACCAGGCCCCACACACACTGTACCCCAGAAGCCATCCCTCATGACAGCCCCAGAGGTCAGGGAAGGGCTTAACACAGTTTCCAAAGATGCCTCGAGTTAGACTGATTTTACACCACACAAAGGAGATGATAGCATCTGGCTTAAGTTTCACTTCTTCCTGAAGGGACCTCAACTTCCTATCTGCCTTCAGAATTGAGAGGAGATAATGAGAGAATCAGACTAGCTAATAGCAGAACTGTAAATCCTAGAGACTTCAGACATCCAAGTAATCATCTCATTGGTAAGACAAGTGAATGAAAAGAGCGGGGGATCTAGAACCTGACAGGCAACAGCTTAACACCCCAGCTCCACGCACTAACCACTTGTGTGGCCTTGAGAATGGTTGCCTACCCTCTCTGATTCCTATTCTTCATTAGTAAATAGGAATAATAAAACCTAGTCTCCTGGACAGTTATGGGATTAAATAAGATAGCATTTGTTTTCTGGTTTGGGGGGTTTTTTTTAGTGTTTTATTATTTATTTTAGAGAGAGACAGAGACAGAGTGCGAGCAGGGGAGGGGCAGAGAGAAAGGGAGACACAGAACCTGAAGCAGGCTCCAGGTTCTGAGCTGTCAGCAAAGGACCCGACCCGGGGCTCGAACTCACGAATGATGTGATCAAGACCTGAGCTGAAACTGGATGTTTAACCGACTGAGCCACCCAGGCGCCCCTCCGTGAGATAGCATTTGTAAAGTGCCCACCACAGCACCAACACACAGTAGGTGATCAGACATGTTGTTAGTGCTTTCTCGACTCACCCTCCCCTCTCCCCTACCCAAGGGGACTGTGACATCCCGGGGCACATAAATAGGGGAAGGTAATTTGGGGTCAGAGAAGACTGCCCAGGCCCCATGTCAACTGCTGCATGGTGCACCCCTTCACTCAAGATACCTCCCAAAAGCCATTTCTCAGTTTTTCTTGATTGAATGTTACTCACCCTGGAGAAGAAAGCACCTAGAAACAGCAGCAGCAAGAGAGCAGGGAAGAAAGCTCAACTGGTAAAACCCAAACGAAGCCAAAGGAAGTCTCATCCTGGCCCTTCCCTATCTCATGCCTCATTTGGTTTAAAACTCTGAGTAAAAAAGGAAGACCCCCTCCATCTTCCCTTCTCTCGTCTTCCCTTTTTCACTCACCCCTAGGGACATTACACATGTCACCGCCCCACTCAACATAAGGTCCATCCCTATCCAAAGTACTCCACGGGTATTCCTGCTAGCAAGGTTAAGGACCTGCACAAATGTAGTCATGAGGAGGAAAGGGGGCAGGGCATGGCGTCACCAAGGTCAAGAAAAGAGCTCTGATGCCCCGGGGTAGAAAGCCCCGTTGGTCTCCTTTCAGTGGGCATTCTTCACAGTGGCCAAAAGGTAGAAGCATCCATCAACAGGTGAATGGAGAAACAAAATGTGATCTAAATACACAACAGAATATTATTCATCCTTAAAAAGGAGGGAAATTCTGACACATGCCACAACATGGATGAACCCTGAAGACATTATGCTAAGTGAAATAAGCCAAACACAAACACTGTATGACTCCACTTACATGTGGAAACAAGGGTAGACACATCCATAAAGACAGAAGGTAAAATGATGGCTGAAGGGTTTGGCGGGGAGGGAAAATAAGGAGTCAGTATTTAATGAGGACCAAGTTTCAACCTGGGAAGGTTGCACAATAATACGGTGATAGTTGCACAATATTATGAATGTAACTGATGTCCCTGAAATGTACACTTAATAATGTTTACGATGGTAACTTTTACGTTATGTGTATTTCACCACAGTTTAATTTTTAAAAAGCCTTCTGATGGGAAGGCAGATGGATTATGCTGGGCAGGTCTAAGTGGGAGAGACAGGACCTGATCCTCTGCCCAGGGTGAAAGCCACGCATCTGGCATGTGCTCTGTTTCTGTTCCCCGGAGCAGGCAAAAACCAAGTGGGCTCAAACTACACACCACTGGGGTGGCTGGGTGGCTCAGTCGGTTAAATGTCCAACCTCAGCTCAAGTCATGATCTCATGATTCATGAGTTCGAGCCCTGCATCAGGCTCTGTGCTGATAGTCTGGAGTCTGAAGCCTGCTTTGGATTCTGTCTCTCTCTCTCTCTCTCTGTCCCTCCACCGCTCTTGCTCTGTGTCTGTCTCTCTTTCTCAAGAATAAACATTAAAAAAATAAAAAATAATTAAAAAAAAATAAACTACACACCATTGCCTGCAAGAGAGGACCACGAACCCAGCTCTGTTCCTCCCCCTGCCCAGGGGAAAGGGAAACCTACCTTTACCAGCCACACCCATGTGCTGGACCTTTCTGGAGGCATTCTCCAAGCACAGCCCGTGAGGTCTCTGGTATTAACAAGGAGGCAGAGACAGGCTTGGAGGAGCCCTCGTAACTTGTCCAAAGTCACAAGACTCAAACTCAGACCTGCTTCCCAAATTCTGGGTCCTCATAAGTAACAGATGCTCAGCAAAATAGTATGTTTAATAAAAGTCCAATGCCCCATATGTCTTTTTTTGAGAAGAAAACAACTTGTACCTTGACCTATGGGGAGAGACTACCTTTTTTGTCTACAGAATCAGAAATATTCCTGACTATATCTCTTACCTTCGTAATTTGTCTAGCCAATGGCCTCGTATTTCCCCAAGCAAGTGGGTATCAGCCAAAAACATGGCTTTCAGAGTCTGTTGTCCACTGTTGTGGGCTGGAGTTTTCACCTCAGGCCAATCGCATCGAAATATCACTAAGTAATAGATTAAAAATTCACAAAATAGAAGCACAGCAAAGACAACAGCTATGAGTTTCGACAGCAAGAAACTCTTCCTTTTTAACAGACAAAAATGCTGCCTTCCAAACCCCAGCCTGATCAGGGCCATCTCTCCTGCCCAGGAGACGTCAGCAATCAGGAGTGAAATCCATCAAAAATTCACCAGGAGGGAACTGTGGAATCCTGTGTAAGGTGCAGCAGGTGTCCAGGGCTTAGCCATGTACCTACAGGGAAAAGAGAAAGGATTGGATTATGTTCCATAATAATGCCACGAACACTAGCTCATTCTTTTAAGAACTAAGGAGTTACAGTATCTATATTCCCAAATACATGAAGTGTCTGGTACTCGTACAAGGATATTATGTTAAATTATGCTAGAAGAATGATCTTCCCACTAAGACGATAAAGTTTTACTACCACTTTGGAAATCATTAAATAACAATCTGACCAGACGATGCTAAGGTAGGGCACATAATGGGGAAAGTCAACAAATATTAAGTAAGTATAACTTGAAGCCCAAAGGATTCGCCGCCCTTCCTGGACCTTACAAATCAACAGGCCAGAAGCCCCCTGTATTATGTTGCCTCTGGTGTGAAGTCATCAATTTTCCACAGAAGTGAATATTCACAGACCACATGCTTCAGAGATCCGAGCAATGCATTCTGCTCTGGGCGCAGAGGCTGGGGCCTCACAGAGCTACACATCTGTCACTGATGTATTCGGATTGTACGTTTCACAAACATGGGTTTTTACCTGCAAACTGGCCTTAAAATTCTGGACGGCCTTCTGTTAGAAGACATTTATGTGCCGTGGTTTCTCTATGGGAAACTAAAATGTTTATGGGTTCTTTTGAATCATAAATGAACTTTGCATCCTATAAAAAAAAAA
>CM053566.1:29071396-29148389 GCA_028646485.1 Cryptoprocta ferox | reverse complement strand
CTTGTGCTCCCCCGCTTGTGCTCGCTCGTGTTCCCTCTCTCGCTCTCTCGCCTCTCTCAAAAATAAATAAATAAACATAAGAAAAAAGAAACTAAAACAACAAAAAAAACAAAACAAGACGAGGATCTTAAAGGGTAGTGACCTGGGGGCTGCAAAGAACTCAGATACGGGAGAAGTTCCAGAAGTCTCAGAGTGGGCGGGGGCTATGAGAGACATTGACCACAGATGCTCACTGAGCCAATATATACAGAAAAGCCCTTTCTGAGGAGATGATGTTCTAAGATGAATGCAGGAAAGTTCATATGATTGACAGGCAAGGGGTCACAAACAGTCTCATTCCTGTAGGGTCTACAACAACGTCTGCAAAATTCAGTTTCCAGAACTGTTCACGTTTGCATGTAAGCCCGAGCCCATAATAACAGCCCCTTGCTTACTGCACAGCAGCGTTCTATATAACCACTGAGATACAGGACTTTTTAAAAATCTTACCTAAACAAAAATAAATGGGGGTAAACATGTATTGTGAGCCACTATCAAAGGTTTAAAACATAACCCCAGAATTGAAAGTGCCTTCAGAAACTGACAGATGATGGATACCCTTCACACTTCTCCAAATGGAGTGCTGACAATTGTTTGCTGGACTACAAAGTCCTCACCCCCATCTGCGGCTTTTCAGAAAAGAAGAAATTATAAGACAGGAGGGGAACAAATGGCTCTCCTCCTCTGCCTGCGCTCGAGTGGCATTCTTACTGGAAAGTACTTGATTAAAGAGGGAACAGGACACAAATGCCAGATTTAAATGTTTTTTTTAAATTTTTTAATGTTTATTTATTTTTGAGAGACAGAGAGGGCAGAGAGAGAAGGAGACACAGAATCTGAAGCAGGCTCCAGGCTCTGAGCTGTCAGCACAGAACCCAACGTGGGGCTTGAACTCATGAGCTGTGAGATCATGACCTGAGCCAAAGTCAGCGGCTTAATCGACCGAGCCACCCAGGCGCCCTACAAATGCCAGATTTTAAATGTATCCTTTCAGACAGAGAGGTCAAAAGCAGCTATGCATGTCACCTGGGCTAAAATGCTCTTCTTGGAATTCTACTTAGAACACCCATAGTATCTTTATCAAGCGGGTCCAACCACCAGTGACCATGTGCTGTACCTTGTCCTTGTACTTAGAACCTCCTTGCCCCCTGTTTTCTCTAAGGTTGAACCCTGTGCGCCATGTAACTAGAATCACCATATACTTTATCTTCTAACCGGGAACTCCCCTAAGAGTGAAAAGTGGCACTAACGATAATAAAAAATGGGGCAATGGTGCAAACCAGGGCAGTTCTGGGCAACTCGGGATGTGCAGCCACCCTAAGCATGACTCCACCCCATAAGGCTGGCGCTTAGCTGATGCAGGTGAGGAGAAAGTAAGGTCTCTTGCTGTCATCCACCTATCAGCAGACAAACTCCAGAATGAGGTACAATTGCTGCCAGTAACAACTAAGGGTATGGATTCTCTGTTTGGGTGATGCTCGAAAAAGAGAGACAGAGACTCTAAGGAATAATGAATATATTTCTTAATACCATCTAATTTCCTTTGTTTTTGATTCGATCAAATATTTTCGAAGCAGTTTTAATATCTCATTTTCTTTCAAAAGGCCGAAGGATCTCCTGAAATCCTAAAAACAGCAGCTGAAACTTCCTAAAGCCTTAATGATTCGAGCTGAGAGGAAGGAACGGCAGCCTTCTGGAGTTGGCCTTAGAATTCTCCTAACATGCACAGCTTTGCTCTCTACAGCCTCCAAGTTCCCTGAGATAAAAACCAGAATGACAACTTTCTAACTGCTCCTCTACACCGACTTCCTTTCATCAGAGAAGCTGGTTTCGGTAGTGGTAGCTAAGATCTGGGAACACAGCAAGGGGAATGGATGGCCTGGCCCACGCTGCCCTCCAAGTGCGGCAGACGGTGGGGATCAGGAGCCGAGGGGACACAAAGCTGCAGTCTGTGCTTCCCTGGACTAAGGGAACAGGACAGGACACACAGAGACAAGCCATGGGTTTGCACTCCCAGGTGGCGCTCGCTCTCCCGGACGGACCGGTGCCCAGGTACATTTGATCCTGTCGAGACTCAGCCTGGCCCCTGCCTCCAGGCTGGCTGCACCAAAGGCAGGGAACTATACTGCAGCTGCCATAAGGCGGGCCACGTGGCAAACAAACTAAAGGTTGGGAGAGGCCCTGCCCTTCCCTCCAGCGCCTGTGTTCTTTTTTCCACAAAGAAATAAAAGATATTCCAAAGAAATAAAAGATATTCCACACCGAGCCATTCAGCCAGAGGACTCAGAATGAAGGAAGGGAGGGAAGGAGGGAGGGAGGGAAGAAAGGGAGGGAAGGTGAGAGGGAGGGTAGGAGGGAAAAGAAAGGAAAAGGTAAAGAAGGACAGCAAGCCAGCTGGTACTGTCACATACTCTCTTGAGACAACCTAATACCGTGTCAATCGGCTCTCCGGTATAATGCAATCATTTTTAAGAAACAGAATTCCTGGGGCACCTGGGTGGCTCAGTCGGTTAAGGGGCCGACTTCGGCTCAGGTCATGATCTCTCACAGTTCGTGGGTTCGAGCACCGCGTCAGGCTCTGTGCTGACAACTCAGAGCCTGGAGCCTGCTTCGGATTCTGTGTCTCCCTCTCACTATGCCCCTCCCCCGCTCACACTCTGTGTCTCTCTCTCTCAAAAATAAATAAACATTAAAAATTTTTTAAAAAAAGAAAAAGAAACAGAACTCCTCATAAGAGTGAAAACCATTATTTGACAACCTTTGACACGGAATCCTTAATACAAAAATTCCTTTTGCTCCAATCTTGAAAAACTACTTCTCTTTCTCTATCCAAAGTCACCGTGTTACTCCTCAAATTAGTATCCCCAATGTGGTCTTCAATGTTATGGCCAAAGCACAGCCCCTTTTACCTCCTGAAATGAAGACAGTAATTTTTAGGGCTGATGGGGTGGGGGAAGGGATCCATTCTCTCCCCAGAACTGACAGAGCAAGGCCCCCATGCCAGGTGAGCAGTAGATAACAAGATACCGCTCCTACCTTATGGCTGCTTCCAGATGGGTGTAAAGTAATCTCCTTGGGTTCAAGTCAACTTGCACTTAAGCCAACCCCAGAGACAGCGCTGCTTCCTCATTTTCTGACGCAGCTGACCTGTGAAAAAAACATGTTGACCCACCAGCCACTGGGAGCAAGACACTCCCACCCCTGGGGCAGACATGGGATATCTGAGCCTACGTTTCTTGGTAGGGGAGAGAAAAACTGAAGAGCTCTATAGGGAATCAGCAGCCACTTGTTCCTCTTCCAGTATTTTCTCCTATGCTATGAATACCCACCAGCAGAGAGAGTAGCTACGATGAATTGGGGAAAAAACGCACCTACAACTCAGCTCTGCTATCTGTGACCCGAGCAAGCCACTTAGCCTTTCTGAGCCTCATAACAGGGGTCACACCACTTGCCTCCACCGATGCATGGAGATGACAGAAATAATGTTCACAGAAATAATGGAAAGCAAATCTTTCCATGAAGCAGGTATGTCAGGATTAGATTACAGTAAACTGTACAATCTGATGAATTTCAACAGGCTCAAAGCAATGGAACTCAATTCAAATGGCCATAATCAAATTAGGCAGAATGAAGCCTAGTGGAGAATAAAGGCCAGAAACTGGAGAGAATCTAGAAGCTGTGGCCATCTTTGGCTGTTTTCCCCACTCATTTACTGAGTTAGACCTTCTAATGCTTGACATCCAAAGTCCCTATGCCCTTTCCTCACTAAAAGTAAACTTGAAATTTTATCTCAACCATAATATGTAGGTCAATGATTTAAAATCTCCACAGCCACACAGCCTGAATAACTAAATCCTACTATATCTTCCATGTCCAGGCTTTTACAGGCTATGGGAGAGAAATCGTGTTCCTCCCAAAATGAAAGGAGGGTCCTTTATCGGAGCACCGTGGAGTGCTGCACCGAGGCCCAAATACGACTAGCTCTTCCTGCCTATTCAGTAAATACATGGGGAAAAAAAGATGTTTATCCATCTTATATCACTATATGTAAAACTAAGTTATGAGGAGTTTCAATAAAGATGATACTCTGCATGTTAAGTGCTTGTGGTTAAGTGATGAAGAATTCTGTCCCTATTAGACACTTTCCTTTGCATTTAGCAGATTTGGGTTCAAAAAGAAAATTACTGAAATGTTCATGTTTTCACCCCCCAAGGTCATTTCATCAGTTCTATTAAACTCGGTGAATGATATCCCAATGGGAAAACTATACAGGCCTCCCAACACTGTTCAGTCTGGCTAGGATCAAAAGGCAGATGCACTGCTCTCAGAACGCTTCCTGACTTATCTACACTTGCTACTAAAGAGAGCCTACACTTGATATTAAAGGTCCCAGTAAGAACTAAAGTGCGGAATACGGAAATTTTGATTTCTACCACTGACACACTCCTTATTCCTGACATCACACACAATGGCATCAGTAACATCTCCCAACCCAGCATTTCTCAAAAAGCTAAAAGAAACCCATCTCTGGTTTATGAAATCAGTTTGGTGGTTTGTGAGCAGAGTTTTAAAAAATAGGATAGAAGAAAACAGAATAGGAAATATTAGCCTGCCCTGTACATAGTCTAGGCAAGACATCACAGTTTCTCTCACAAAACTTTTGCTTCCACTTTTCTGTACTCGGATCTGTGTGTCCTGATCATGATATAAAACATGTTTCTTATTGCTCTAGTCTGCAAGCTCCCTCAGACAGGGGCCTTGCCTTGTCCATCTTCATATATCTCCTCTGCTGGTGCCCAGGATGGTGTCTGCAAACAGTAAGTGCTCGATACGCATCCACAGAGTTAATGACCTACATTTAAGCTTACTGTCTCAAACATTCTAGAATTACAAACAGATATTATCACTCTTCTGTTCTTTAAATGCTTCACAGTCTCCAGCCAATGGGAACAAGAGCTAAAGAAGATGTACCTGCTCCCTTTGGTCAAAGGGCCAGGCAGGAATTTAAAGACGAGCAAAGCAAGGGGCCAGAACACATTTTCTCACTAGCCCTTGTGTGGAACTCTTCCAAAGAAAAGCTGGGTGGCCCTCTGATGAAAGGGAAGTAATCTTCCCTGAGCCTTTTTGGAGAAAAGAGCTTTCTTCTAAAAGGGAAGTACATGACTTTCATGTACTTGCTTGGTAGCTCCTGGGTTCTCTCCTAAGCCCCGGCGATGGCATGATCCGGACAGCTGGGGAAGTCTATATCCCAGTTGTGTTATTTTCTAGTATGTGATCTCATGCAAGTCGCTTAAAAAAAAAAAAAAAAAACAGAAAAGGAGGACGGGGAGGGACAAGATGTTTATTCTAAAAAACCAACACAAAAAAGAAAATAACAAGCATCGATGAGGATGTGGAGAAATTGGAACACATGTGTACTGTTGGTAGGAATGTAAAATGGTGCAGCCACTGTAAAAAACAATGTGATGGTTCCTCAAAAAAATTAAAAATGGAACTGCTATATGATCCAACAATTTCACTTCCAGGTATACATTCAAAAGAACTGAAAGCAGGGACTCAGGTATTTGTATACCCATGTTCACAGCAGCATTATTCACAACAGTCAAAAGGTGGGAACAACCCAAATGTCTGTCCACTGATCAATGGATAAGCAAAATGTGGCACATGTGTATATATAATGGAATATTCCTCAGCCCTTAAAAAGGAAAGAAATCCTGACACATGCTACAACATGAATGAATCTTGAGGACATTATACTAAGGGAAATGAACCAATCACAAAAAGACAAATACTGTATGATTCCATTTATATGAGGTAACTAGAGTTGTCAAATTCATACAGACAGAAAGTAGAATGGGGGTTGCCAAGGGGTTGGGAAAAGGGAAAATGGGGAGTTGTTATTTCATGGGTATAGATCCAGTTTTGCAAGATGGAATAGCACTAAAGATTGGACAACAATGTCAACCCTACTGAATCATACACTTAAAAATGGAGTACAGAGAGATTCAAAAGCATGAGAAGACAAGCCTCAGACTAGACGAAAATATTTGCAAAAGATACTTCTAAGAAAGGCCTATTATCAAATATATACAAAGAACTCCTAAAACTCAATAAGAAAACAAACAACCCAATTAGAAAGTGGGCAAAAGTAAAACAGTAGATCTTAAGCATTCTCACCACACACCACAAACAAGAATAACCGTGTGATTTGATGGATGTGTTAGTTGACTGTTGTGTTGACTGTGATAATCATTTCACAATGTACACATATATCAAATCATCACATCATATATTTTAAATATGTACAATTTTACTTGTCAATTATATCTCAATATAGCTGGGGGGGATGAAAAATTAATAACTGGGATGACTGGGTGGCTCAGTCGGTTAAGCGTCCGACTTTGGCTCAGGTCATGACCTCACAGTTTGTGAGTTCAGGCCCCGCATCAAGCTCTGTGCTGACAGCTCAGAGCCTGGAGCCTGCTTCAGATTCTGAGTCTCCCCCTCTCGCTGCCCCTCCCATGATCATGCTCTGTCTCTCTCTGTCTCTCAATGATAAATAAACGTTAAAAAATTTTATAAAAATTGATAATTAAAAATAAATTTAAAATGGGCCAAACAAAGACCTTAAAAGAAGTATATTGACAGTAAGTATATGAAAAGCTTCACATCATAGGTCATCAAAGAAATGCAAATTAAAACAAGAACAAGATATACACCTATTAGACACACACAACCATTAGAATCATCAAAATCTCAAACACTGGCCACACCAAATGCTGGTGAGGATGTGGAGCAACAGACACTCTCTGTCATTACTAGTGGGAATGCACAATGGCATGGCTACTTTGGAAAGCAGTTTGGCAGTTTCTTAGAAAACTAAACATACTCTCACCCTATGATGCAACAATTGTGATGCTTGTTATTTTACCAAAATGAGTTGAAAACTTATGTCCACACAAAAACCTGCACACAAACATTTACAGCAGCTGTGTTCCTAACTGCCAAAACTCAGAGCAGCAACCAAGATGTCCTTCAATAGGTGAATGGATAAATAAACCATGGAACATTCAGGCAATGGAATATGATCCAGTGTGAAAAACAAATGAGCTATCACGCCATGAAAAGGCATGGGGGACCCTTCAATACATATTACTAATGAAAAGACGCCAATCTGAAAAGGCTACCTACTATATGATCCCTTCTATATGACATTCTGGAAAAGACAAAAACATGGATACCATAAAAGATCAGTGGTTGCCAGGAGCTTGGGGGAAGGAAGAGAGGGATGAACAGGTGGAGAACAGGGGATATTTAGGGCAGTAAAAATACTCTTGGTGGATATAACATCATTATACATTGTTAAAAGCCTTAGAATGTACATTACAAAGAGCAGACTTAATGTGAACTTGGACTTTGGGCAATTTTGATATGTCAGTGTAGCTTCATCAATTGTAACATTTGTAACATTTGTCTGGCTCTGGTGGAGGAGGATGATAATGGGGGGAGGTTGTCCTGTGTGGGGGCAGGGGTATATGGGAACTCTCTTTCTGCTCAATTTTGCTGTGAACATAAAGCTGCCCTTAAAAAAAAAACAAGTCTATTAAAAGTTGGCAAGATGGTAAATTAAATTTTTTTTAATTTAAAGTAATGATATTCTGATACGTGATACAGCCTGGTAAACCTTGAGGACAATATACTAAGTGAAATAAGCCAGACACAGAATGACAAATACTACAGGCTTCCACTTACATGAGGGACCTAAAGTAGACAGATTCATAGAGACAAAGTAAAATGGTGGTGGCCAGGGGGTCAGGGTCGGGGAATGAGCAGTCATTACTTATGGGGTTTCTATTTGGGAAAAAGAAAAAGTTCTGGAAATGGATAGTGGTGATGGTTGAAGAATAATGTGAATGTACTGAATGTCACTGAACTGTATGCTTCAAAATGGTTAAAATGTTAAGTTTTATGTTATGCAGGTTTTGCCACAATTTTCTTTAGAAAAGAAGCAGCACACAAACACACAACACACACCCAAGACCCTACAAGCCAACAATGTCCTATAGCAAGGGCTTCCTTTTGGATCTAAATCCACTACTTTTATAATTTTTTAAATGTTTATTTGTTTTTGAGAGAGACAGAGAGAGGGCGAGCAGGGGGCTGGCAGAAAGAAAGGGAGACACAGAAGCGGAAGCAGGCTCCAGGCTCTGAGCTGTCAGCACAGAGCCCGATGTGGGGCTCGAACCCACAAACCAGGAGATCATGACGTGAGTCAAAGTCAGACGCTTAACCAACTGAACCCACCCAGGCTCCCCATAAATCCACTACATTTATATTTAAAAAGAAGTCTTGGGAGCCTGTGTTCAAGGAACTAAGTCCCCTTCTCACCTTTTAAAGGGCACAACTGTAGATGAGACTGGTAAGAAGGCTCTAAGTTGGCTTCAAATCAGAGCACCTTTAGCTGAAATAAAACAAAATGTGTGTGTTGCTGAAGAATCTTTCATTCGTTTAACTACTATTAAAGTGGAAGATGCATCAATTCCCAGAGGGCACAGTGGCTGCTGTCCTGCGGCACAAGAAGAAGGAACCTGATTGGTCTTTAAAATACAAAAATAAACTGAAAACAGCACATTAAAGAGAAATGACTGACATGGTATTGTTCTAGAATAGTTCTTTTAAATTATAGCATAAAATATTAATATACAAAACATGCGTGCATCATTGTTCTATATTGCCCAACACATAAAAATAGTAGCTGCAGTCCATAACTGGGAACAAAATATCCATGGACTGACTTTTAACTTCAAAGCTATCACTAAGTATCTAAATTCCCTCCACTCAAAGAGAGCATTGAAAAATGTTTAACACGTACTGACCGGTAGTTTTTTCTCTTACTTGTCCATTATCTTAAGTATATTATTACCACAGTGTCATTAATGGCTATTTGCATGTTAAATGTTCCATCTTAAATGGTATTTTTTAATAAGACGGATGGGGGGGGGGGCTCAATTTACATCCGTACACTAGAACGGGAGAGGCCCCTACGACTTAATACATGGGCCTTCGGTCATCGTGATTCTCCAGCAAATGGATGGCTAATTCCCAGAATACCGTTTTTCAACAGGCTAACTTGCAACCCTGAAAAGGCAAGGAGGTTCCTGTTTGCAGTAACAAGAAGTAGCAATTAACCTAGAAGCCTAAAAATTATAGCCCGGTCATAAGAATTCATGGAAAATTCTGCTTGCTGTGGGCGGCCAGCAACAAGCGAGGCGAATCGGAAAGCAAAGCCTCCCGGGCGAGCGGGGCCCCCCATCACTTCACCTGTGCTGCAGCCCGCCGACCGTCCCCGCCAGCTTCGCTTCCGCGCTGAAGGCCCCGCGGGCCCGGGTCGGCCCTGGAACCCCGCCCCGCCGGCCTCGGGAGGGCGGGGAAACGCAGAGTCTCCAGGAGAGGCCCGCCCCGGCCCGCCCCGGCCCGCCCCGGCCCGCCCCGAGCCGCGCGCCCGCCAGTGGCTGGCTTTCGGGAACGCGGGCTCCGGATGCCAGTGGCGCGGTGCGGACAGACCAGCTGACAGCGCCTCGGCCCTGCGGCTCGCGGCGTCCCCAAGCAGTGGGTGCAAAGAAGCAAAACCCTACGCTTGGCTGCATCTTCCGCAACGACTGGTCTTTTGCGGCCTCCTAAAGTCTTCTCGACTTTTCTCTCCGCTCGAGTCCTTAGTGTGCAGCTCCCTGGAACCCCCAGAACCACGTCCAGGGAGGCGAGGGGCGCGGCGCACGGAGCGCCCGTCGGGGAAGGAGGGGTGCGCCGGCCGTTGCGGGTCAGGGCGGCCCTGCGGCGGCCCCGGTGTCTCGCTCGTGCGTCGGGGCGGCGCGCGTCTCGCTTCCAGTCTGCGCGGCCGCGGCTCGAGGCGGGCTCCGCGCCCCAGGCGCCGGGGAGCTGACCGCGGCGGGAAGCCGAGCCGCGGGGCCTCTGCGCCGCGTGGATGGGTGGCGCTGTGGTCGCTCGCTCCCTCCTCTGGCCCTGCTGGACCGCGCTCCGGAGTCCCACGCTGGGTCTCCCTCACCTTCGTCTTCTCCAGGGCCTGGCAAAGTGCCTTCAGGGAGTGTGTGATGAATAAATGAGACCATCAGAGCGACCATTGGGGTTTTTTCCTTTTTTAAAAACCAATATTTTAACAGTATGGCATGGCATGGTCTACTTTTCAAAGGGCTTTCGCATCCATTTCTTCAAATAATCCTCAAAATAAGCCTGTAAATTAAGAGCAAGAACCATTACCCCACGTTACGAGAAGTGAAACTGAAGCTCCAAGCAGTAACACCCAGGGTCTTCCGACCAACGAATTCTAGTATATTTTTGCAAACTGTGAGTATAGTTAATGTACAGAGATGTAATAGAAATCGTATAGAAAGCAACCAGCTAAATGCCTGGTCTCTGGTAAGTAACCAGTAAATGGAAACATTATTATTGATTAAGAACATTGTAATATTTTCAAATACCTCCTGATTAACAACTTGACCAACACAAAAAGTGGGACAACTTGCCACTATATGCACACCGATATGATACAAGAGAAGTATGCAACATCATCTCCGCAGTATTCTCACTAACTAGAAAAGAAAAAAAAAAAGTAAGTATATCTGGTAAAGCCTATAACTAACTCCAAGCTTAAGGAAATACAGGGACCAGATGAACAGGTTAAATGACACGACCAGGAAGCAATTCCCTGGATCCAGAATGTGGATTTTCTACAGACCAAATGGACTAACTTCTTAATTCAACAAATAAACAGCATCAGAAAAGAGAGAGGTGAGGAGGGAGATTTGTTATAAAGCAGGCTAGAGAGAGACATTGTGCCAAAGGCAAGTATGTGGGTCTTGTTTGGGTCATAATTAGGAAAAACTAGCTTTAAAAAAATTAAAGATTGGGAAACTTGCACATGGAATGGATGTTAGATGCCACTAAAGACTTATCGGTGATTTTACTGTGATAATGATATTGTGGTTATTTTGTTTTAAGATTAGAGAAACTAAAGTACAGCCAAATTATAAATATCTGGAATTTGTTTTAATATTGCAGGAAATTAAAAAAACAAAGAGGGAAGTAGAAGAAACAATATTGGCAAAATGTCGATAAAAATGTTGAAGCAAGGAGCGGGGGACATGGCATCGTGGGTGGAAGAACACTGGCCCCTCAGAGACATTCACATCCCACTCTCTGGACCTGTGGATACATTACCTTGCATGGGAAAAGGGACTTTGCAAGTGTGATTAAGGTGAAGGACTTTGAGGTGAGAGGCTCGCCTGGGTTATCCGAGTCAATACAGTCTAATCGCTGGGTCCTTCCATGAGGAAGGACAGCTGTGTCAGGGGAGGTGACACAGGAGTGTGTCAGTCCATTCAGGCTGCTATAACAAAACACAAAATACTGACTAGCTTATAAACAGCACAAATGTATTTCTCAAACTTGTGGACGCTGGAAGTAGAAGGTCAAGGTACCAGCATCGTTGCTGAAAATTGGGAGCCACCTTCCTGGTTCAGCACTGACACCTTCTCACTGTGCCCTCCCATGGTGGAAGGGGTGAGGGAGCCCCAGGAAGTCTCTTTTATAAGAACACTGATCCCATTCACGAGGGCTCCACCTTCATCAGCGGACACCTCCCAAAAGCCTCACCTCCAAACACCATCACAATGGTCATTAGGATTTCAACATAGGAATTTTGGAGGGGCACAAACAGTTGGTGCATAGCAGAGGGTCAGAGAGATGCAGCCTGACAAGGACTTCACCTGCTGTTAGTGATGTTAAAGATGGAGGAAGGAAGAGGGCACAAGCCAAGGAATGTGGGCAGGTGGCCCCTAGAACCTGTAAAGGGCAAGGAAACGGATTCTTTCATAGAACCACATTGATTAGCCCAGTGAGACTTCAGTTGGACTACTAGCCTATAGAACAATAACAAGTTTATGTAGTCTTCAGTCACTAAATTCATAGTGATTTGTTGCAGAAGCAATAGAAAACCAATATAAGCATTCATTATATTTCTCCCCACTTTTGTGTACGATTAAAACTTTCCGTAATGTTTGTTAAGTCCACAAAACATAGAGCTAAGAAATACATTTAACATTTTTTTAATGTTTGTTTATTTTTGAGAGAGAGAGAGCACAAGCAGGGGAGGAGCAGAGTGAGAGGGAGACACGGAATCTGAAGCAGGCTCCGGGCTCTGAGCTGTCAGCACAGAGCCCAACGCAGGGCTTGAACCCATGAACCCTGAGATCATGACCTGAGCCAAAGTCAGACGCTTAACTGACTGAGCCACCCAGGTGCCCCTAAGAAAAACATTTTAAAAGTACTTCATGGGATGCCTGGGTGGCTCAGTCAGTTAAGCATCTGACTCTTGATTTCGGCTCAAGTCATAATCTCACAGTTGTGAGATTGAGCCCCATGTCGGGCTCCATGCGTTAACAGTACAGACAGAGTCTGCTTGGGATTCTCTCTCCCTCTCTCTCTGTCCTTCTCCACTAATTCTCTCTCTCTTTCTCTCTCTCTCTGTCTCTCTCTCCCCTCTCTCTCAAAATAAATAACTTTTAAAAAATAAAAGTACTTCATTTATACCTGAAGCATAACAGAATCTCACTTAACAAAATGATTAGGAAGTATTTTAATTTGAAAAAGAATTGTATGATATGTCCTTTTAAAAAGTATCATTAGGAGTATAATTAATATGTGAAGGAATGGAAAAAGCACTTATCGTGCAAGTGGAAATGACAAGAAAGCCAGGGTAGCAATATTTATATCAGTCAGAATAGACTTTAAAACAGACTGTAACAAGAGACAAAGGGCACTATATAATCATAAAGGGAAAAATCCACAAGAAGATGTGACAAATATAAATATTTATGCCCCCAACATGGACCACCCAAATACATAAAGCAGCTAATAATAAACAAAGGAAGTAACTGATAGTAATTCAAAATAGTACAGGAATTTAACACCCCACTTACATCAATGGATAGATTATCCAAACACAAAATCAACAAGGAAACAGTGGCTTTGAATGACACAATGGACCAGATGGATCTAACAGATATATTCAGAGCATTCCATCCTAAAACAACAGAATACAGACTCTTTTCAAGTCCACATGAAACATTCTCCAGAATAGATCACATGTTAAACCACAAAACAAGTCTTAACAAATTCAAAAAGATTGAAGTCATATCATGCATCTTTTCCAAGCACAATGCTGTGAAACTAGAAATCAACCACAAGAGGGGCGCCTGGGTGGCTCAGTCGGGTAAGTGTCGACTTTGGTTCAGGTCATGATCTTACGGTTTGTGAGTTCGAGCCCCGCATGGGGCTCAGTGCTGATAGCTCAGAGCCTGGAGCCTGCTTCAGATTCTGTGTCTCCTCCTCTCTCTGTCCGTCCCCAACTTGTGCTCTGTCTCCTTCTGTCTCTCAAAAATAAATAAATGTAAAAAAAATTAAAAAAGAAAAATCAACCACAAGAAAAAATGTGGAAAGACCATAAATACATGGAGGTTAAATAACATGCTATTAAGCAATGAATGGGTCAACCAAGAAGTCAAATAGGAAATCAAATAATATATGGAAACAAATGAAAATGGAAACATGATAGTCCAAAATCTTTGGGCTGCAGCAAAAGCTTTTTTAAGAGGGAAGATTATAGCAATGCAGACCTACCTCAAGAAGCAAGAAAAATCTCAAACAACCTAACCTTGTACCTAGGAGGGCTAGAAGAAGAAGAAAAACAAAAACAAAACCAGTAGAAGCAAAGAAATAATCTTCTTTGAAAAGATCAACAAAATTTATAACCTTTAACCAGACTCAGTAAAAAAAAAAAAAAAAAAAAAAAAGAGGACTCAAAATCAGGAATGGAAGAGGAGACATAAGAACTGACACCACAGAAATACAAAGGATATAAGAGAACATTATTATAAATTATATGCCAATAAATTGGACAACCTAGAATAAATGGATAAATTCCTAGAAACATGTAATCTCCCAAAATTAAATTAGGAAGAAAGTGAAAATTTGAACAGATCAATTACCAGCAATGAAATTGAATCAATAATCAAAAAATTCCCAACAAACAAATGTCCGGGACCAGACAGCCTCAGAGGCATAGTTGAACAATCATTCTTGCATTTTAACCATAATTGCCCTATAGAAAAATATTTACCTGCATCCTGTGCATGAACACACTGGAGAAAAGTGAAACACATGAAGCAGAAACTCCAGAGTATCCAGCTCTTTGCATTCTGGCCTTCATTCACCCATGCAATGCAACAGACATGCACCGAGACTTTCTGTGTCCTAGGGACTCAGTTTTCAAAGATTATTCTAGGGATTGTGCTGTGAGAGAGAGATGAAGCTGAGGGGAGAGAGTAGGAATCCTGACATTCAGCAGAAGGACTTTTGTGAAGACAATGTATTAGCTTTCTATTGCTGGGTAACAAATTACCACAAACTGAGCAACTTACAACATTCTGCTCCAAGTCTTCTTCCAGCTCATGGTTGCTGGCAGAATTCAGCTCCATGTGATTGTAGGACTAAGCTCTCAGCTCCCAGAGCCTCCCACTGTGCCCACCACATGGCGCTCCCCACAACATGGCAGTGGCTTCTTCAAGGCCAACCAGAGAGCATCTGTTGCTGTTGGTTCAAATCTATCTGACTTCTTCTGGTTCTTCTCTAGACCTTGATAAATCAGGCCCACCTAAAATAATCTCTCTTTTGATTAACTTAATGTCAACTTGTTAGGGCCCTTAATACCTTTACAATATCCCTTCACTGTTAGCATATATCATACCCTACTCACAGGAGTGGTAGTCCACCATATTCATAGGTCCCACCTTCACTCAAAGGGAAGATTCATAGGATGTATACACTGGGAGTCATGTTGGGGGACAACGTAGTGTTCTATCTGCCCTGCATGATAATCTACCCTCATTTCAAGAGAAAAGCCCAAGTCCGGAGAGTCCCAGGATATCTGACAGAGCAGACTCCTGATTTGGCTGTGCACAGTACTGAACTCTACAGACAATCACCAGAAAATTAAAAAAGACACCAAAACCAAGCTGTGAAGGGCTGGTGGGGGGGTTGGCGGCAGGGAGAGGAGGAGATACAAGTATACAAAGAGCAAAAAAGCAAATCAAACCCAAAAGCAGAATGAGAGCTCACTAACAATTTCATAAATGAGAGAATTGTTTTGATGTAAATTACTATTCTCAGTTTATATGGTTTATCAGTCTCGATTTGACACATTGAATTCTTGCTCAAGATGGTGAGAGAACTTAAAGGAGCCATTTCCTACCTCAGTTATCCATTTACAACTTAGATTTGGTTCTTTGACCATTGCAATTTTTTTTTAAGGTAAACATCCTCTCAGGGATGGAAACGTTTTCCCTTCCTGTATTGTAGTTTCTTTAATTGGTCTAATTAAATTGCTAAGAACAGATTAACAGGTAAAAAACAAACGAATTTCAGGGCCCCTGGCTGGTTCAGTCGGTAGAACATGTGACTCTTGATCCAGGGTCATGAGTTCACGCCCCACACTGGGTGTGGAGCCTACTTACACACACACACACACACACACACAAATTTTGTACCACTAAATAACAAAAATTCAACTGAGGAAATTTTAAAGATCTAATTGGATTTATTAATCAATTCATGAATCAACATCCCATCTAGCAAAGAGAGGAGAGCTCCAAAGGGCTACAGAAAGGGAAAGTTTTTAAAGGCAGGACAAAGAAGTCATAAACAGGAAAAAAAAAAATTATTTCAAGTGAGGTCACCTTCATTTGGAGACAGAAGGGTCTTATTAGGTGGGGTACCTCATCTTCCTTTGGGGGTTGCAGAGGGCCTATGTGACATATTACCTTATTGGTGCTGACCAGAAAACTCCTAACTGCTCAGTTAAGACTACATTTCTGTGGGAGATTGCAGCCATAATTAGATTAGGTAGTAAGCCCTAGTTTAGTGACATGGTCTAGCACAAGTGACTCCATTTTGGGCTTGTGGTTTATTTTTAACAGTATATACAAGAGCCCCATAAAAATATAAGATCCAGGGGCACCTGGGTGGCTCAGTCAGTTAAGCATCCTACATTGATCTCAGCTCAGGTCTTGATCTCAGGGTCATGAGTTCAAGCTCCACATTGGTCTCCATGATGGGCATGTAGCCTGCTTAAAAATGAGAAATCATAAATATACATTCCAAAAGGCAGTCAGCAGCCAGGTTACTGAAGCTTATATAGCATCCTGAACTAAGAAAAGAGGTGGAGATAGGGGTCTGGGGTTGCAAAAGGAAGGAAGGCCGATCACAGGAAGGCAAGAGATGTTTAGAAAACAAAGGTTGCCCTATTATATACATAAGTTTCTGAGGTAAAAAGGTAATAACTCTCTCCCTGGTACAGGCCCCCTTTCCAGTGTAAGTTTAGGCAATTGAGGAGGCAGTAAAGAGCTTTTCCTGAATCTGACAGGTTTTGATTGCCTTTAGCTCAAAACGATCCTTATGCCAAAGAGACATTTTGAGGTGGCAAAATCTGCTCCCCTTCAGGGTTCTGTTTTAGATTATAATGTCTAAGGTCAAAAACAACAACAACATAGTCTATCCATTTTTCCTTCCCTCCAAGTAGTGCATGCAATGTGATCTTAATAAATTACAGAGAACAATGGAGAAGGGGAGTTTTCACATGAGACACCTGCAGCACGAGGTTAAATGATTGACATGGTTTAATATCATTGCAGTTTACAAAGCACCTTCCTACTTCGTGTATCCAATATAATCCCAACTAAATTAGAAAGTCCTTGAGGAGAGAGGCTAAATTTCCTACCCTATCTAGAATAGCTTATAATGGAATACACAACACATAACTGATTCCCAGTAAAAATACAGCAGTGCCCTCTTATCCATGGAGGGTAGATTCCTAGATGCTCAGTGGATGCTCAGAATGGCAGATAGTTCTGAACTCTATGTATACTGGTTTTTCTTTCTTTTTTTTTTTTTTGCTTTTTATTTTTTATTTATTTTTTAACAGTTTATTGTCAAGTTAGTTTCCATATAACACCCAGTGCTCTTCCCCACAAGTGCCCTCCTCCATGTCCATCACTCCCCTTCCCTTTTCCCCTCCCCCTTCAGCCCTCAGTTTGTTTTCAGTATTCAGGAGTCTCTCATGATTTGCCTCCCTCCCCCTCCCTAACTCTTTTTCCCCCTTTCCCCTCCCCATGGTCCTCTGTTAAGTTTCTCCTGTTAGACCTATGAGTGCGAACATATGGTATCTGTCCTTCTCTGCCTGACTTATTTCACTTAGCATGACACCCTCGAGGTCCATGCACGTTGCTACGAATGGCCAGATTTCATTCTTTCTCATTGCCATGTAGTATTCCATTTATACTGGTTTTTCTTATGCATACGTACCTATGATAAAGTTTAATTTATAAATTAGGTGCAGTATGAGATTAACAACAACAGCTAATAATAAAATAGAATAATTATAATGATATACTGTAATAAAAGATATGAATGTAGTCTCTCTCAAAATATCTTATTGTACTGTATTCATCTTTTTTCTTATGATGATGTGAGATGATAACATGCCTGCATGAGGAGATGAAGTGAGGTGAGTAACGTAGGCATGTGATGCAGAATTAAGCTACTTTTGACCTTCTGATAATACTTCAGAAGGAGGATTGTCTGCTTCCAAACCATGGTTGGCCACAGGTAACTGAAAACAAAACTCAGATAAGGGGGGGTGACTTCCGTATGTTGGATAAGTTGAAAACATTAAGATATGTTAAGTTTTTGTCAGAGATTCTAGTTTAGGGAACTTCAATTACTTTTAAGGAAAATTGCTTTTAAGCAGCTTGGTTAGTGCTTTCCTGGGAGGATTATTCTGATTTGTTCTGCACTGATATGTTTATTTCAAGTCAGATTTCAGAGTGCAAATTATTAAGACTGATTAATTAAAATTTCCCTTTCTTTCTTTTTTTTTTTTAACATGGATTAAAGGCCATTTATCTATTAGGTGTGGTGGACTGAGTAACCAGATAACAAAACCAAAGCCCATGGACAATGCTTGGGACAAAATTAGTTGACAAGGTATCCCCACAAACCCAAAAATGTAAAGGCAGTGAGGATGAACCCAAAGAACAGCTTCAAGATTTGGTGCTATCAGAGTGGGGGAAGAACCAGGGGAACAATAAAACGTCTAATGGACCTAAAGATAGAGGAACCCTGGGGTGCCTGGGTGGCTCGGTCAGTTAGGTGTCTGACTTCAGCTCAGGTCATGATCTCAGGGTTCACGGGTTTGAGCCCCGCGTCCGGCTCTGTGCTGACAGCTCAGAGCCTGGAGCCTGCTTCGGATTCTCTCTCTCTCCCTGTCTCTCTGCCCCTCCCCTGCTCACTCTCTGTCTCTCTGTCTCTCTCTCAAAAATAAATAAACATTAAAAAAAAAAAGATAGAGGAACCCTGAAACAGCGTTGAGTTTCTCCTATGGAGAGAACATCATCGAAAAACAGGAAGGTCATCCATCCAATAGCAGTAAGTACAAGGAGCCCACAGATAGACTGAAGGGCTAGAACAATCCTTCCTTCCCCACAGGGATAAGGATAAGACCCCACACAGAGTGGAAACTCCCAGGATGCAATAAGAATTTTGCAGGACATGGACAAGAGAAATGTGGGAAAGAGAAAAGACAGAGAAAAATGGGAAAGGAGAAATTTCAGAAGGCAAGCTTGCATATTTTAGCACACTCACAAAAAAAAGAAGGCATTGTTAAGTGAACTGGCAAAATCACTCCAGAACTCTGCTCCTTTTGGATGCCCAGGAGAAGTAAATTCATGTAAGAATGTGCATCAGAAAAGAATCATGGTTGGGGCACCTGGGTGGCTCAGTTGGTTAAGCTTAAGCCTCTGACTCTTGATTTGGGCTTAGGTCATTATCTCACCATTTGTGAGTTCGAGCTCTGCTTTGGGTTCTCTCTCTCCCCTCTCTCTCTGCACCTTCCCCGCTTGCCCTCTCTCTCTCAAAATAAATAAACTTAAAAAATTTTTTTAAAGAATCAAAGCTGAAAACTATCAGAGTTATTGTCAGGAAAAAATTGAGCAAGAAGTAGAATGACATTCCTACAGACAACAGAAGTGCACCACTAAGAGAGACCCACAAAACACACCCGAGCCAGAGCCTGTGATTTCAAAACAAGCTAAAGGCATCAAGAGAATGAGGGAAGATTAAATCAGAGCTAGAGAAACTCAGAAATGAAGTAACAATTCAGGAATGAATTGGAAATAAGGCAAGAAAAATGAAGAAATAGAAACTAAAAGGACCATGAGAGGAAATAAACAATGACCTTAAAATCAACAAAAAATGAGGAAAGGCAAAATGAGCTTTAAAGAGTATGACAAATATGGAGGATAGGCAAGAATATCTTACAGATAACAGGAGTCCCTAAAGACAAAAAGTAATAGCAGAGAACAATTCTAAAACCTGTAATTCAAGAAGGCTTTTTTGAAATAAAAAAATGCACACATTCGAAGCATATTGAAAGTACACCCTATGCACCTGAGAACATCAGTTCAGAATGTTCAGCATTAAGACACATTCCAGTAAGATAATGAGATTTTAAAGAAAAATGCTAAGAAAATATATTCGGGCATCTAGGCAAAAAGTGATACATGAAGGAAAAAATTGATACTGTAGGAGCCAAGGGCAGGCCGCCCCAAGACGGGCCACTTTGGCATGAAGATTATTTTGAGTTAAAAAAACTATCAAAAGCCAGCAGATGCAGAAACAAGCTCTTTGCTTCCCCCACAGGTGCCTAAAAAGAATTCCAGGACCTGTTCCAGGAAAGGAGCTATCACCCCAGATGACCACATTATACCACCAGGTGTGGTTGACAGGGAGGAACCTAGCAAGACCTGTTTGGTCACAGGCCTCTATGTCCCACGTGTCTGAGTGGCTTAGCAAACATTTGTTTACTAAACATTTACTCTTTTTCATTATTCCTGAGGATTGTATATCTTCCCTCTGAAGTCCTGGACCTCTACCCCATTTTCCTTAGTTCGGGAGACACGCACACCTCATTCCATCTGCCCGTCTTTGGAATTTCCGTGTTTATGTGGATTCCCCATAAGTACGCTATTACATTTGATTCTCTCCTGTTGATCTGTCCCATGTCAATTTGATTCTTAGTCCAGCTAGAAAGACCTTGAAGGGAACAGCAGTTCTCGCTCCCTGACAAGATTATCACCCGACTTTGACAGGAGGCTTTATGCCCAAAGAGTTCAGATTTCACAAGGAAAGAAATGGGACCAAGGATTTTATATGCAACAAATGGAATTTCAAGTGCTAGAGTCATAGACAACTGTTATCAACAGGCAGGAATTCATAGACTTGAGTTCCCATGATTACTTCCAGAAAACAAGCTTCGGACAATCAAAGTGACGAGGGAGAGACATTGATATAAAGCATTGGTGGTGAACATCAGAGATACAGTTTCTTTTGAACGAGAGAGTTAAAAGAGAGAGTATGGTATGTAATAACTATGCACTCTGACAAAATAGATGTAGTACAGCTTTTTTTTAAGAGGAGAAGAATGGAAAGCGCAATGCAAAAACAAATTGCTGTTTTCAGTGTGCATATTGCTAGCAATAGTATTTCTAGTGTTATTCTAACACTTCTGCTTGTATAACAGGGGATAAGGCAACTTTTTAACTATGGGTATTCTAATCTATCAGGCCCTGTGCCCCTGACACCAGGTGTGGAGGAAAGGAGATACAGACAGTGGTGTGCTGAAGCCGGTTGTGTGCACCTGCTCCCAAATCCACAAGCATTGAAATCACTCTGGTAACATCACTTGAAATCAGCCATGCTGGGGGTGTGTACCCTATTGTCAGGGAGGAAGAATATCCTGACCCCTTAAAATTTTTTTTAATGTTTTTTATTTATTTTTGAGAGACAGAGAGAGACAGCGCGAGCAGGGGAGGGTCAGAGAGAGGGAGATAAAGAATCTGAAGACAGGCTCCAGGCTCTGAGCTAGCTGTCAGCCAGAGCCCGACGCGGGGCTCGAACCAACGAACTGCGAGATCATGACCTGAGCCGAAGTCGGATGCTTAACTGACTGAGCCACCCAGGCGCCCCTTTCCTGACCCCTTAAAGGTCTCTCTAGCTGGACTAAGAATCGAACTGACATGAGACAGGTTAACAGGAGAAAATCAAATTTAATGCCGTACGTTCCAGGAATCCACACAGACATGGAAATTCCAAATGAGGTATGTATGTCATCCTGAACTAAGAAGAAAGTGGTAAGGGTCTGGGAGTTCAGAGGGAAGGCATGCAATTCACAGGGAGTAAAAGAGCAGATGTTCAGTAATTAGATGTTATGTTTACCCCACCATACACACGGGTCACTCAGATAAAGTTTATCTCTGGTAATAATTCTTATTCTTGGAAAGACTCTCCAATTTAGATTCTTCTATGTAGTTAAGGGAGGGGCAAAAGTTTCTCTTGAGCCCACAGGGTCTCCATCACCTTCAGCTCCATACAGTCCACAGGCAAAAGGGGTACAGTTTGGGGAACCTGCCCCGAACCTCTTCCCTATGGATATTTGTGAAGGAGACCAGAATATGCCACTTTGGCATAATGATTATTTTGCTCTGAAGGCCCTGAGAAACAACAAACACAGCAAGAGTCTCTACCACCGCACCCTGTCTGACTAAAAGCACTTCCATTTGTAATGGAAATTTCCATTTGTAAAGATGTCCCCTTCTCCCATACTGGGAAGAGAATTAAGGGAAACAAGTCACCTGAGACTGCATAACAAACCTTACTAATATACCTCTTGTTTATCATACTTTTCCTAGTCACCTTCCCACAATTTACCAAATCCCGTTTCCTTTGTCTAGTGTCTTCCCCACAATTATAATCCTTTTTTAAAATGACATATAAGCCCCAGGCCTAAATGCTTCTCTGAGTTTTTACTTCTTTGCTGAGAAGGTGCTGTGTACATGCAAAATAAATCTTTTCTCCTGTTAATCTGTCTCATAGCTTTAATTCACAGGCCCCACTGACAGAACCTCAGAGAGTAGAGGAAAAGATGGGTTGTTGTTTTTTTTTTCCTCCTCTAGACTTTTGACTATCACAAGAGGACAGGTGGGACACCTCAATCATTTTGCAAGTGTAGCCGAGAACTCAGGATGTCAGACAAAGCTGGCAAAAAGTAAAAATTCATACCAAGTCAGCCTCACAGATTTTTATCAAATGAGGACAGCAAGAGCTTCTCCTTGTCTATATTTGGATTAGCAGGAAGAAACACTTGGAAGAACTTGTTCTTTGGGTATTACTCTTGGGTGACTCTCTGTTTTGAGTACTCATTGGTTATTGATTCTTGCTCTCCCAAGGACAGCCATTGCTTTCCTTTTTGTCCGTTTTGTGTCAGGTTGTCAGACCTGCATCTGCAGACAGCCAACCTTCAGGTTGGGGAGCCCCAAGAACTTGTAGCTGACCACACAGAGATGTGGGTTGCACTCCACTCTCGCTGGTATCCTACTGACTATTGCCAGCCATTAGGAAGCTCACTTAAGTCTTTCTTTCTTTCTTTTTTAATTTTTTTAAATGTTTATTTATTTTTGAGAGAGGCAGAGCATGAGCAGTAGAGGGGCAGAGAGAGAGGGAGACACAGAATCCAAAGCAAGCCCCAGGCTCTGAGCTGTCAGCATGAGCCCGACGTGAGACTCAAACCCATGAACCGTGAGATCATGACCTGAGCCGAAGTTGGACACTTAACCGACTGAGCCACCCGAGCACCCCAAGTGTTTCTTTCTTCTGGCTGCCTTTGGGAGTAGCTCTAGACATGGTGACTGCATCTTTTGCACCCGCTTTGGAAATCTTCTTGCATCCCTGGTTAAGTTATAAAAAGGCTTATTGACTTTGATTTTGAGTCACATTTTTAATAGGTATACCTTTGGAAAGAAACAAAGTAGGAGGGTCAATAATGCCAGGAAAACTCTCTGTTTGTCTTCACCAAACATGATAAAAATATATTTGAAAGGATTTTTTAAAAAGAGTTTGTGGTCAGAAGTTGCCCAATTGGAGGCCCGTATTCAGGGCCCAAGATGAGCTGTTTTTAAGGCCTCCTCACCTATGAATAACTGGGCTAAAATGGAACTATGTACTCAGAGGAAAAGAAAACAAACTCCAGCCTTTGTAGAATGACTTAAAAACATCCCAAACGCACATAGCTATAAATCCAGAATTTAGTAATCCTCAGTTTTTCATCTTAGTCGGAAATCTTTCTGAAATAAAGAAGCAAATTCAAAACAATGTAGTAGGATGAGAGTCACTCCCTTGATATTATCATTGAGGTGACCAAATTCTTTGATGAATTAAAAACAACTGACCCTATCCTATTAATTGAATCTTTACAAAGACAGAAAGTGACACCCTAGAAAGAATTCAAAGCCCAGGCATCCTTCTTACCAATTCCCACATCTCCCCTGTTCATCTGAAGACTCTTGTAGATACTGTGAAAGGCCAGGACATTGGAAATGGAACTGTTCTGCACGGAAGGGGAAAAAAGGGAACTTTCTACGTAGTAATTATCCCAAACCTCTGATGACAGGAACTGTTGTCTCAAGAAGCCGAGAGCCCTCTCTAAAATGGAAGCTTCCAAGGACGTAACTCCTGGTCTCCCAACTGAAGGGCACCTAACTCGAACTTCCTGAAAATGAACTGGATATTTGATCCACTCAGATGAGCTTTTAAAATCCTCAGATCATCTGTTGGTGTTTCTAAAAGATCTCTTGCCCAAATTTCAGTCCACAGCCTCTATCATTACGTATCAGGGCAAATGAAAGTCTTAAAAGTCTCCTCCACAAATATTGGTAAAAAGCTTTAGCCTTCATTGCACAGGTAGTCTAAATCTGTTCCACCTGCCAGAAACACAATTTGGATCCAGCCATTTTATATAAACTTGTGGGCTTTGAATTCTATGTTGGCCTGACTCATGGCTAAAATTTTAGGATGAAAGCTTTATGATTCTTGTGTCTGTCTGCACGTTTGTGTCTATGTATGTATGACATGTGTATGTGGCAATTTCTCCCTCCAGATGGTATTGCCAGAATTAATCTAAAATCCCATATAAGAGAGCTGTTTTAATTGGCTTAGAAAAACACAAGCACTTACACAAATTAGATATTCCTAAAACTTTCAGAAAAATAGGAACTAATCCAGGTACCTTTCAAATTCACATGAGCTGGAATAATCTTTGGAAAGTAAGGCTAATTTAATATTGCTGGTTTAATAAAAAACAGGTATGTTTTCAGAATTGTCAGCATTTAGGATAATGCAGACATGCGTTTTTATTCTACCTGGGTTTACTCCTCAAATAAGCTTAAGTTATTTCTACTAGATATTTAAGATTGTTGAATTAATTAAACAAGGAGGCCAGCACACTGAAGTGGCTCTAATGCTCTTGGCAGCTTACCGAAGCAAACTAAAACCAAGGTCTATAAATACCTCAAGGTTGTGAAATTGAAACCTAAGGACAACCACGCACAAACAGCCAACTAGATTTCAAGCTGTAGATAATCAGTAATTTTCTGGCTTGGTTTTCACACCTCGTCTGAGTCTTTCCCCAGGCTTCTGTCCATAGAGCGCTTTCTAACCACTTCCAGTTTTATGCTGCCCCATCTGAATATACTTTTGCTCAAATAAACTCTTTCTTTTTTTTTTATTGAGGTGGAGTCCTCACACAACATTACAGTAGTTTCGGGTGTACAACACTGTGATTCAACAACTCTATATACATTACGTGATACTCATTGCAAGTGTAGCTACCATCCTTCACCATATGATATGTTACAGTACCACTGGTCATATGCCCTATGCTGTCGCTTTTATTCCTATTATGTATTCTTTCCATGCCTGGAAACCAGTGCCCCCCACACCCCTTCAAACATGCTACCCATGCTCCACCCCCTGCCCTCTGGCAACCATCAGTTTGCTCTCTAAATTCATGGATCTGTTTCTGCTTTTTTTGTTTGTTTGTTTTTTAGATTCCACGTATAAGGGAAATCATACGGTATTTGTCTTTCTCTGTCTGACTTATTTCACTTAGCATAATGTCCTCTGGGTCTATCCATGTTGTTGCAAATGGCAAGATCTCATTCTTTTTTCACAGCTGAATAATATTCCATTGGAAACATACGCCACATCTACTTTATCCATTCATCTCTCGATAGGCACAGGTTGCTTCCATATCAAATAAACTCTTAAAAATTTTTTAAATGCCTCACTTCATCTTTTAATGAGATCATAAAATTATAATGTATCCTAAGAATAAAAAATATAACAAAATTAATTGATTTATGTCAAACACACCAATTAAAAAAAGAAGAAAGTCATACGCTTAACTTTCAGGTTCTTTACTTCTGTGATTTTGGATACTTGCCAAACACGCATATGTTACAAAATTTGTCAACAACAACAAAATTACTTAAGATGATGGCTAGGTTACTAATGTCTCATACAATTTTCATGAGCAGTCTAAACATAATCGTTAGGAACATATGAATTCAATAGATGTAAGTGATATAAAAGTTTATAAATGAATCTTTCAATAATAATTCTGTTTTATAATATGTCTGCTTAAAAAATAACTTCCAAAATCATTTTGGTAACTTAAAACCTTAGGGTTATACTAGGTTAAGTTAAATGATTGATATTTGTTGAGTATTTAGATCATTTCTAAATAAGATAGAATACGGAAATATTAATTATTAAACACAGGTCAATTTTATCTACTTCTGGCTTTTTATTCTTGCAGAGAAACTAAAGATATTTGGGTCTGTTAATAAACATGATCTCTTGCCACACTGAAATTTGTGCTATAAAGTAACATATGCCTCTAAAAATGGTGTTTTGGCTTGGTGTCTATTAATGGAGATTGATACTTTTGGCTAGAAATGCCTGGCACTCGTTTGGGGCTGTCCGCTTGTGCGACCCCGCCACCACCCACAACAGACATCTCCCCTTTTAGGGCCAAAAGTTGCCGCTGGACCAGTTCTTGTATTTGTTACCACGGCTGTAAGACTCACTTCAGCAACAACCATGAGAGAACCGAGAGAAAACAAGATTTATTACTCCAAGTCGTGGAAAGCACACACCATGCCTGGGGCCACACAGCAGGGCTGGAGGTGGGGGAAGGAGAGAGAGTGAGCACGAAACTGGGGTTCTCCCTTTATTAGGGTTGGGACACTTCCTCTTAAAAAATGAAAGGGATTTCCAAAACTTTAGTACAGAAGCTGATAAGCTCATGAAACTGCTAATCCAATAGCAAGCAAAACAAGTCAGAAAAGCATGTGACTCTTGATCTGGCAGCGTCATGAGTTTGAACCCCACATTGGGGGTAGAGATTACTCAAATAAAAACTTAAAGGAAATAATTAGCATGGAACTGAATGAACCATAAAAAATGATTATGATTTCTTTCATGACTTTGCTCAGGATATTGCTGGTTTTTTAATGTTTTATTTTCCAGATTCAAGGAAATTTTTTTCTCTTGAGCTATGTATAACTTATAGCAATTCGGTACATTATGCTTTGTTCAACAGAAGCAAGGGGCATCTGGGTGGTTTGGTCAGTTAAGTGTCCAACACTTGGTTTCAGCTCAGGTTATGATCTCATGATTTGTGGGTTCAAGCCCACATGTTGGGCTCTGCGCTAACAGAGCAGAGCCTGCTTGGGATTCTTCCTCCCTCTCTCTGTCCCTTCCCCCACCCCATTCTCTCAAAATAAATAAATAAACTTAAAAAAAAATTCAAACTGAAACAAAACATTCATTTTTCTCCCTACCTGAACACGTCCAGAACTCAGAAACTCTTATGGAATATTATTTTATGACAATATAGTTATTTGCAGAAATTCAATAAATCTGTCTCCTAACAGGATGTAACTGGAAAGAGTGGTTATATTACAAAGGCTTTGACTGGAATGTCATATTTGAGAATGATGTGCATAGAATCAGATATTCCAGACAGTCTTAAGGAACTAAGGTTGACTTTATGAAGCCAATGTTTACAAAGATCCTTGGAAAAACTAGCCTGGGACTTGGTTTATATGGTTCCTAGTCTTTTTTTTTTTTTAATGTTTTTATTTATTTTTGAGAGAGAGAGAGACAGCGTGAGCAGGGGAGGGTCAGAGAGAGAGGCAGACATAGAACCTGAAGCAGGCTCCAGGCTGTGAGCTGTCAGCACAGAGCCTGATGTGGGGCTCGAACCCACAAACCGTGAGATCATGACCTGAGCCAAAGTCGGACGCTTAGCCGACTGAGCCACCCAGGCGCCCCTATGGTTTCTAGTCTTACAGGTGAGTAAGGAAGTTCACTTCCTGGTAGACGCAGGAAACTCAGGATTTGGGGGGACCCCAAGAAAAAAGATTCACCCAAATCTGTAGGTATTACAAGAAAAGTCTGATGGTGAGCTCTTGACTTGGCTTCTTAGCCTCCAGATCCTTTTAAAAGTCTAATTTGAGATTCCTTATGAGATTTCCAGCAAAACAAACTTTAGAAGATCTGTAAGATCAATTACTATTCTCGCTATGCTTATATAAGTAATCAAGCCATGTTTAATGAGACTAGACTTATTTTGCAACCAGAGTTGCTTTGATTATCTTTGATAGAAATAGGGGGATGACTTGAGACTGCATAACAAACCTTACTGAACAACCCTTGTTTACCATACATCTCCTAATCACCTTCCCACAACTTACTAAATCCCCTTTTTCCTTTGCTTAGTTTCTTCTCCACAATTTATCATCCTTTTTGAAAATGGTTTATAAGCCCTCAGGCCTAACCGCTTCTCTAGGGTTTCATTTCTTTTCTGAGAAGTCTCTGTATGCATGCAAAATACACCTTTTCTCCTGTTAATCTATCTTTGGTGACTTTAATTCACAGGCTCCCATTACTGAACTTAAGGGAGGAGAGAATATTTTTTCCTCTCCTACATTTGCAAGAGCTACACATCAGGGCTTTGGATATTAAGTTGTGAAAGATTTACAAACATACCACTGGATGCACATGTAACATTAAAGAGATTAGATTAAAACCCTGGAATACTCAATTGAAAGTATTTCTATTAACACATGAGGCATTTTGTCTTGTGTGCACACACGCACGTGTGTGTGTGTGTGTGTGTGTGTATTTGTTCATTTCCTAACTCTATCACTGAAAAGGTCTATCCAAGATTACTAAGTGATATCTAAAAGACTTAAAGGCAACTTGAAAAAGCTCAGGTCAAAGATCAGGATATCTGAACCGCAACAAAGATAATAATTACAGTGAATTAAAACCTATGAGATACCTTGAAATCCATGGGTTCATATTAATATTGTTTAAAAAAACTCATCTTGGGGGGCACCTAGGTGGCTCAGTAGGTTAAGCATGCGACTCTTGATTTAGGCTCAGGTCATGATCTCCAGATTTGTGAATTTGAGCTCCTCATTGGGCTCCATGCTGACAGAGGATCCTGCTTAGGATTCTCTCTCTCTCTCTCTGCTCTATCCCTGCCCCTCCCCTGCTCGAGCTCTTTCTCTCTCTCTCTCTCTCAAAATAAATAAATAATATTATATTATATTATATTAATGCTATTAAATAAATATTAATACTGATAATTGATAAAATAATTAATATTTAATAAAAGCATTAAATAACTATTTCTAAAAATAGATAATAAAATAAAAAACTAATTTTTGAACTGTACCATGAGAATATAATTAACACAGGGAAAAAATAATAAAAAGAAAGAATTAAAATGTACCCTGCCTTTCTTATATGAACTGTACACTAGGTTAGTAAAGAGTTGATCTTGAAATGCTTTATGGAAGCACTCCAAGTGAATAGATGAAAAAGACAGGATATAATTAGATTATGTCGACTTTGTAACTCTTGTTGAATGAATATCACTGAGCAGTGACAAGTCCCAGCATTGCACATCAGGCATTAGGTCTTTTCTGCCTGAGGAAACAACAAGCCATCTCCTGTTCTTGCCAAGGGGAAGAATCCGATGGAGCTTTTGATCAAGGTGACACTGCGCATGACATACTGAGGAGAGAGGAACATGTTAAACTGTGTGTGAGTGTGCTGCCAGCAAACTCCAGGCTGTGAAATATTCTACAGGACAAACTTTACAGGCCTTCAACAAATAGATTGTAAGGAAAGGAGAGGATGGCAAATGGAGCTTTTAAATTAAAAGAAACTATGATGAGCACCGGGTGTCGTATGGAAATGTTGAATCACTAAACTGTACACCTGAAACTAATATTGTACTGTGTTAATTACTGGAATTTAAATAAAAACCAAGAAAACTGGGGCATCTAGGTGATTCAGTCAGTTAAGTGTCCAACTCTTGGTTTGCCCAGATCATGATCTCATGGGGGTAAGATCTGCGTTGACAGCATGAGCCTGCTTGGGATTCTCTCCCTCTCTCTCTCTCTCTCTCTCTCTCCTCTCTCTCAAAAATAAATAAAAACAAAAAATTTTAAAAATAAATTAAAAGAAACTCAAAAGACATACAAAAATGGACAAGACCAAACTACATTGTCTACTTGGGTAATAAAACTACAAAGAAATATAGGGAAGTGATTATGAAAGTCAAAATAATGATTACTTTTGGGGGCCAGGTGATGTGCCTGGGATAGGCACATGGGTAGGGGGTTCTGGGGCACCTGGCAAAGTTGCACTTCTTGACTTAAGTGGTAGTTTCAAGACTGTTTGCTTTATAATAATTCATTAATCCATACATCTGGTCTGTGTGGTTTCCTGTGTCTGTGTTTTATTTCATAATAACATTTAATTGTAAAATACAGAAAGGAAAACCATGAAATTGGAGTTAATGTGTTTCATTAACACTATAACATGTATCAGATTTCTGCATTGTAAAATTGAGTTTTCATAAAAATATTATTGCTTATAAAAACATTTTTCTCACTTTGATCAAATCCCTGTGTGCCCAAAGATTGTCAAGAAATCAGTCAAATATAAACTGAATACTATTCAAGATTATGTAGTTTTAAGAGCAAAATTACTCTTTTTGAAATCCTTCCAAATGTAATACAAACACATATATAGTTTTTAATATGGGTGTGGATGCATTTTAATGTGTAATATAATGTGCAATGGGATTTTTAATTTGAAACAAGCCTGGAGCTTACAAAGTTCTTGCAATGGCCTGGAACGGGTGCTGTCTGATGACTTGGAACTGGATATAACCGGATATATCACCATGACCCTAGGCACCTTTCTGTTTAGTGCAATAGTTAGGCGTTTCAACTGTGGGACTAACTTCCTGGGTCAATTCTGTGTGGTCTTGGACAAGTTCCTTAATCCCTTTTTCTGGATCTATAAAGTGGGAATGATAAGAATATCTACTTCATATTATTGTTGTGAGGATTAAACACTTTACTAGATATAAAATGTTAGATGAGGCCCCTGGGAGGCTCAGTTGATTAAGCATCTAACTCTTGATTTTGGCCCAGATCATGATCTTACAGTTCATCAGATGGAGCCCCACATCGGGCTCGCTTTCTCTCTCTCTCTCTCTCTCTCTCTCGCTTTCTCTCTCTCTCTCTCTCTCTCGTCGCAAAAAAAAAAAATAAAGCTTTAAATCTTGGGTTTTATACAAAAGAGCCCTCAAATTGCATTATGACACATAAACTAGCCTTTGATACTGTGTTAATCATTGTCAATCTCTGTGGCAATCCAGGGTAACTAAAACAATTTCATTAATTTAAAGGTCATGTCATAGTCCAGTTACTTTTCATATGTAGACCCAGCCAGTTTCAAAAGAAAAAAGAATGCATTTCAACTATGGTAAATGAATCAGAAGAAAAATATATTACTAATTCCAGTATTACGATTACCTTTTTATTTTTTAATATTAGCTTCTTGTACTATTTGCTGTTCCTGTCATTTTTCTCTGCCTGTTCCCCCTTTAGTGATGATCTCTTTCTGGGTATATTCTGGTCCCCAATATCACCACTAGGAAAAAGAACAGGCTGGAGAAGTATCTTAAATCCTTTATTCACTGCTGTATCCCTGGCAATTAGCACAATGCCTTAAACAGAACTTAATTGGGCCATAGGTAACTGGACTCGGATATTTCACTCAGAAAAAACACAACAACAATTTTTCCTGATACAGATTTGAAAATGTTCCTCTCTCTACCCAAGCAAATCCAGCTTGGTGGCCCAGGTACTCCTGCTCCTGGGGGCTGCCCTCTTCCTAAAGGTCTACACGTCAACTCCACAAGCACTGCTCAACAGTCATCTTAGTGTTTTCTGCATGTGAGTCTTGTCTTCCCAAGAAGAATGTATTCTCCTTAAGGATAAAAACGATTTCTCATCAACTTCACTCTGGATTAATCTGGAAGGAAATGATTAAACACCTAAAGCCTTGTGGTTACATGAGGCTTTCTAAAGATTGAATTTTCATTTATATACATATCTTCATGCAGAAATCAATAAAAGACTTTCAAGCATAAGTGTATGTAATAGAAATATTATTTCAAGATGAGAAGAAAATGTAAAGACTTTAAAAAGACTTTAAAAACAGCTTGTTAGGGGCTCAGTCGGTTAAGCGTCCGACTTCAGCTCAGGTCATGATCTCACGGTTCGTGGGTTTGAGCCCCGCATCGGGCTCTGTGCTGACAGTTAGCTTGGAGCCTGGAGCCTGCTTCCGATTCTGTGTCTCTCCCTCTCTCTGACCCTCCCCTGCTCATGCTGTCTCTGTCTCTCTCAAAAATAAATAAAAACATTAAAAAATTTTTTAAAAACCAGCTTGTTCATTTTTTTAAATGTTTACAGGTGGGTATAAATCACAATGATATTTACACTTCCTTGAACACGTCTAAAAGACAGATGTAACAGTTTCATTTAAATGTGTTGATAGTTGCATTAGCTTAGCAAGCAAATCCTTTGCAACTATTTAAACTTATAAAGAAAATATTCGAAGACAATTTAATGTGCGTGAGAGGTTACAGTTTTTCAAAATCCCCTTAAGGTTATATAATTAAAAAGCTGAAAATTGGCTTTTTAGCCAGTGGCTCAGTTGGTTGAGCATCCCACTTCACTCAGGTTGTGATCTTGTGGTTCATGGGATCAAGCCCAACGTCAGGCTCTCTGCTGTCAGAGATCCTCTGCAGGATCTGCTGCTTTGGATTCTCTGTCCACCCCCGCCCCTCTCTGCTCCTCTCCTGCTCTCTCTCTCTCTCTCTCTCTCTCAAAAATAAATATTTAAAAGTAATAATAAAAAATAAAAAGCTGAAAATTATTGAGCTAGACAAGAGGAAATATTCTCCCCACCCAAAATGAGGTTGAGCACTTGATCTTTTAATACAGACATATTCTAGTTTTATTCACACAAATACATCTTATGTAAACTACACAGTTACTAGGGAACAACGATACATTTGTGAGCACTTCATTCTTAGTCTTCGCTAAGCCAGACATGGGAAGATATTTACATACAGCAAATAAAAATCACTGTATGCCATGCAAACCACAAAACACACCACATAACTTCACCACAAAAAAAAAGTGATATGCTCTGCTTTCCCTCCCAAAATCAGTCAGCAGACAGTTATTAACTAGCTTTTATGTATCAGCAATGTGTTAGCAGTTGAACCTGGCTGGCTCAATCAATAGAGCATCAGACTCTTGATCTTGGTTTGAGCCCCACATTGGGGGTAGAGATTATTTTTTAAAAATAATGTGATAGCTTTTATGAGTGAATGCAATCATTTCTTTTTCTTTGAGGCATTCATTGAATTAGTGAATATTGAGCCATTGTTCCTAAAGGAAATGCTAGGTTAGGTTCCTGCAGGCCACTGGTCACATTTTCATTAGCAAATCAATACAGAACCTTGTGTGATGTGTGTTTCTGTTTAAAGACACCTTCTTTAGGGATGCCTGGGTGGCCCAGTCGGTTAAGCATCTGACTTCGGCTCAGGTCATGATCTCATGGTTCATGGGTTTGAGCCCCGCATTGGGCTCTGTGCTGACAGCTAGCTCAGAGCCTGGAGACTGTCTTTGGATCCTGTGTCCCCCTCTCTCTCTGACCCTCCCCTGCTCACACTGTCTCTCTCTCTCTCTCTCTCTCTCTCTCAAAAATAAATAAAAACATTAAAAATTAAAAAAAAATAAAGACGCCTTCTTTAATACATGTTGTTGGTTTATTATCCTTGAAGTCACAGCCTACAGCACTATAAACATGTCCTAAATGAAGCTTATCTAACACAGGCACTTTCTCATTATGCATATCACACCTTCTTGCTAAGCTTAGGAACACTGGACCACACTTCAGCATTACACTTGGGGCCCGTTGTAAACAAGACAGCCAACAAAAAGCACAAAGATGCAAAACACAGGGCACTACATAGACTCTGAAAGGATCCTTGTTTACAGCGTGAGAGCTGAAACAAGGCCACACAGATGGTCTTGTTGACCTCAACTGGAAATACACGTGTTGGGAAATTCACCTTTTTTGTCACTTGCATGTATCTGTGAATGATCTTGGGGGTTACAGATAAATTTTAGGAGGTAGGCAAATTCATGGATAGTGAACATCAATTGTAAAAACGTGCTCAAGAAATGTTAACTCTGGAAAGAAAGACAAAAAGAAATGAAACAATTTAAGCATAGGTAGACTTTGGGTAAGATAGAGGAAGTAAGGTACTGTCTAATGTAACATAAGACCAAGATTGAAATGGCATCTGTATTAGTTTCCTATTACTGCTATAACAAATTATCAACAAATACAGTGGCTTGAAAAGCACAGACTTATTATCTTACAATTCTGTAGGTTATAAGTCCCACATGAATCTCACTGGGCTAAAATCAAGATGTCGGCAAGACTGCATTTTCTGAAGGCTCTAAGGGAGAATCCATTTCCTTGCCCTTTATAGCATTTAGAGGCTATCCATATTCTTCAGCTCATGGGCACTTCTTCCATCTTCAAAGCCAGCAACAGTGGGTCTAATCCTTTTCCTGTGACACTATTCTGATTTCCTCTTCCACCTCCCTCTTCTACTTTTAGGGATTTTATGTGATTATATTGGGCCCACATGGATAATCCAGGATAGTTTCCCCTTTTCAAGGTCAACTGATCAAAAACTGAAGACCTTTTTTCCTCCTAATGCCAAACATATAGCATCTTTCCAAACCCTACTTCTCCCGCTTTCTAACACCAACTGAGTGTCCTACAACTCAATTCAATTCTGACACTAACTATCCATAGTTCGCATCAGACTCCACAGGTTCAAAGGTTGAGCCCACAAGACTGCCCTCATTTCAGATACCAGTGGCAAGTATCAGGTCTCCAGGTTAGCCTCACTTCTCTTCGACTTGGCTACAAAGTCAGTGGTTCCCTGGGGCACCGGGGTGGCTCAGTCAGTTAAGCGTCCAACTTCAGCTCAGGTCATGATCTCACAGTCCCTGGGTTGGAGCCCCGCATCAAGTTCTGTGCTCACAACTCAGAGCCTGGAGCCTGCTTCAGATTCTGTGTCTCCCTCTCTCTCTCTGCCCCTTCCCCCACTTGTGCACTCTCTCTCTCTCTCTCTCTCTCTCTCTCTCTCTCTCAAAAAATAAATAAATAAACATTAAAAAAAGTTTAAGTCAGGGCTTCCCACAATACATCCCCACATACACAATGACTCCAAGAACTCAGGAAAGTGCTATCCTTGCTATTAGAGTTTATTTTAAAGGATACAAATGTAGCTAAAGAGGTACATAGCGCAAGGACCAGAAGTACCCCGAGTGCAGGAGCCTCTGTCCCTGTGGAGATGAGATGTGCCACCCTCCCAGCACATGGATGTGTTTGCCAACTTAGAATCTCCTCAGATTTTTATGGAAGTTTTACTATGTAAGCATGATTGTGGCTGCTGGCAACAAACTCAATCTCCAGCCCTCCCCTCCTCCCCAGAGGTTTGGGGGATGAGGCTGAAAATTCCAAGATTCTAATCAACTCTTGACTTTTCTGGCAACTGGCTCTTACCTTGATGCTATCTAGGAGAGTCACCTCCTTGGAACACCTCCTCACTCCAGGAATTCTCAGGAGTTGTAGGAGCACTGTTTTAGGAACTGGTGACAAAGACCAAATACCTTTCTTATCTTACCACAGCAACTTTAATTCCATCTACAACTGTAATTTCCCTTTGCCATGTAAGGTCACATATACACAGATTCTAGGGATAAGAATGTGAACATCTTTGGTGGAGAAAGGGGTGTATTCCACTAACCACAGCATCTATTGCAGCTTGCAAGCACTAAAAGATAGTGCTTTAGGAAAGTTGATGTGCCAACATTATGGTGCATGGGCGGAGGGTTAACCAAAACACTACTGCCCAAGTACTACACTTGGGTGATGGAGAGAAAATAGAAAGGGGATAGTCTGCAGGGCATTGACAAAGCAGAAATAATAATTAAGTAGCAAATATAGAGCTCGTGATAATTCTTTTAGATCATGCCCTACAATTAGTACATGGGTTCTCTGATGACTTAGTAAATGCATTATGAGCATGTTAGTGATCTGCATTAGTTTTAAATAAACACAGAACAGTCTAATTCTAGAGACCCAAATTTTCTCTGCTGTCAAACTACCTTCTTGTTACCATGGAAAAATTCTGAAGCACCTCATTTATATTCCTTACCTCCTCCCTCCCTCCCTCCGTCACCTCACCTCACCTCACACTACTTCCAACACTGGCTGATGTGGACGTGGGATGCAGGGAGGGAGCACAGAGTGAGAGACACCCTTCCCCCCGGGCTTCATCCTATCCCACGATATCAGTGGCCAACCTACCAGTGACTTCTGGATGAGATTGATAAGCCACAGGATAAAGTCCCTGTATACCCAGGTGATTCATAATCAACAGGCTTTTTCTCTGTGCCTGTTCAGAACACTTTTACAGGTTTCTAAGTCATCAGCTCCTCTTAACCGCTATCAATATCCCTCGCAGCACTTTCGATGTAAAAAATCACATAATGATAAGTTAGTTTCACAGTTGGTCAATAATTGCCAAAATCCCTCTAGATGGTAAATGTGCCTAGGCATCTCTGTTTTAGATACACAGTCATTTATTCTAAAAATAAAGATTGTGGCAGTTTGGGAAGTATGGTTCGGGGGTTGGGGGTGGGGGAATCGATCATGTGACTTTGATGTGATTTAGAGAAATAAGAATATTTCTCGAAATCTAAGATTTCATCAGCTGTGAGATGCACCACTATTTTAGGCTCTGGGGATCTGGGGCAAGGGTCTCTCATGAGGTTGCAGTTAAGCTTCCAGCTGGACTGCCATCATCTGGGACTAGAGAATCCATTTCCAGCCTCACTCACATGTTTGATGGTAGCTTCCAGTTCCCCCCTGGATATTGGCCAAATACCCCAGTTCCTTGCTAGTAGCCAAACTGTCAGCAGCCTCAATGTCTCCCCCAGAATGAGGAGAGCCCAAGACGGTGGACGTCACAGCCTTTTATAGCCTGATCACAGAAGTAACACACTGACTTCCGCCATGTTCTATTGGTCTCACAGACTAACTCTGGCACAATGTGGGTGAGGACTCTACAAGGGGATGAAGATCAGGAGCCTGGTTACCACAGTAGTATTACCAAAACAAACCTGAAACTAATTTGCTTCTTTATGTAACATTTATTGAGCACCTACTATATACCTTGCCCCATACTAAACACTAATAACTCATTTAAGAAAATTAAGAGAGACCAAATATCCTATGAGATGAACCCTATTATTATCACCTTTTTTTCCTTTTTTTTACAGTTGTGGAAACTAAAGCTTTTTTAAGGTTAAGTAACCTTTCTAGGTTAAGTAACCTTTCCGAGGTCACTAGCGAGTCAGGGTGAGGGCTGGGACTTCTGATTTTTCACTAAAATGCTATCCAGCCTTCACTTCAATGTATATTATTGAACATGTCAACAAAGAAATCCCACTAGATAATTTGAAAATCTCCAAGATTCCTTATGTTCTCTTGACTATTGCCCCCACCAGTCCATAAGAAAGTATTCGATTGTGTTGTGACACTTTTAAAACTTTGGCTTACTTAATTTGCTTTGCTAATTATTCATAATTTTTTAAATCAACCATGATGGACTTCAGCTCTGGTGCTATCTCTACCTTCACAAAAGAAATGAGCAAAACTGCCTGCCTCGGCTCACACCAATAGGAGGTATCATTTCGAAAGCTAGGACAGAATAAAGTGTAGACCTTCAAAGAAAGTGGAACAATTTTCTCTGAAGACATAATAGTCTCAGAAGACAGTTTTAAAATTATTTTCATAACTTTACAAAAGAAATAGAAGACAAAAGAGACTGCTTTTTATTCTCACATAGAGATGTTCAAATATTAATTATCTCAAACACCTGTCAAGAGTAGACACAATTACACTCCCCCTACATTCAGTAACAGTGAAAAGAAAAAGTAATATAACTTTTAGGCTGCTCTGAGAGCACAGAGTAAGTACAGTAAGTCTTACTTGTGACCCTAAGACTCATCACCTCCAGTGACTCATCTAACCCATTCTGACAAAGAAACAGACCCAGAACTTATGGAAGTAGTTCACTGGGTTTCCAATCCAGATTATACAAAGTAATTTTCTTAAATCCCTGCAACTAAAACCTACTAGAGTCCTGCCACCACGTCAGGAAGAAAATAAGGATTAAAGGTACTCATAGGTGAATCGGCTGGATTGAGCTTGGAATAACCAAGCCAAGAAAGCAGGCACCTGATATTCACAGGGAGTCAATTCATTGTTAAACTCTCCCGTGAGGAGCACAGAGCTAATGAAGTCCATCCTTGGGGCCTTGGGTGGGGTGTGGCTAAGGCCCAAGAGTGGGAGCAGGGAAAACCAGGCTGAGGAGGCCAGCGGTCCAGACCATCATAGAGTAGGGGTGCTCCAAGGACAAGGGTGGGGGATGGAGAGAAGTGCAGGTGTGGGGAAAAGGGAGGGGTTGAGGGGTCAGGAATCCAGCAGAGTAGAGGGTTCAGGGACTCAATATTGCTGCAGGCTAGATGGTGCTCAAAGAAACAATTGACACTGACAAGTCATGAGGGCCAAGTTTTGAACCTCCAGGCCCAGGTCTCTGATTGCACTCTTTCTGGCTCTTAAGGGAGCAGAGGCCCCAACAGACTGGCTAATGACGGGGTATTCTGAGCCCAGCACCCAAGAAACACACGAACACTAAGTATTCGGCTCCTGTGTTTCCTCACTGCACAGCACAGAATTCAGCAGGAGTCTGATTCTTGGGGAGTTAGCTAACAGAAGAATACACCTGGAGCTATTTCGCTCACAGTTTTTGTTCTGGATACATATCGGATTCTCAAGAAATTGTTTTGTTTTGTTCATTAGAGAAAGAGAAAGAGAGGAAGGGAGATGAAAAGGGAAAGAAGATGGAGGAGAAGGAGGAAGAGGAGGAAGATGAATGAGAGTGGTAGGATCAAAGGAAGGAAAGAGGGAAAGAAATAAAAGAAACAGAAAGATGAAAAAAGAGAGGAACGAAGGAAGAGAGAGAGGGAGGGACATCAGTTTGGTGGGACCGTGTGCATGCGCAAACACACACGCACATCACTGTGATCACCCTAAAGAAATTAACTATTTTCCAGCTATGCCTACTATCTGAGCCACTCTTTAGGACGTCCTTTGGGGTAGAAGCAGATATTGGCTGGGATAACGCTACAGATTTTGGTTTAAATTTACTTTGTCTCTAGGGTAGGTTACATTTTGCTTTTCTCTGAAACATAATCTTAAAGACAAAGAGTCTTAAGGCAAATAATTGTCAGTCAGAAATACTAAAAGTGGTCAGGTTGTGAGCTAATCAGACTTACGCCGAGGATACAAGGACTATTAATGTCTCCAGCAGATGGCGCAAGCTGCCCTCTACTGTGATGAGACTTCTCCGAGATCCCTACAGTATTAAAATAAGTTTCCTCTTCCCAGACGTTTCAAACAGTAGATCCTAACCAGGTAAGGGGTTGGGTTAGGAAAGAGATGGCTCAGCAGGATTTCAAGAGACACTTAAGTCGAGAAGACAAAATCTGGAGGCTTTTAATTTTATTTCTCATGTTAAGCTGTTTAAAAACACTCATTGATCTCACAAATAATATTGTTCCGTTCATATCATTTGGGGCTCTGAAAAGTTAAAAATTCTTTCAAGACGGAGTTTTAGATTAAGTGCCACAGGACAACAAAGTACCAAAAATTAGGATATATGAAAATTAATTGGTGAAGAGCTTATAATGGAAAAGGCTTTCCCATAACAAATTAAAGATAAATCAATTCTGAAGGAAACCTCGAGAAAGGGGACGTTGATTAGAAATTGTTGAGATCAGCCAATGTAGAAATTCTGCTGCTTCGCTAGTTTCTTACAAATAAATACAGTGTTCCTGTTCACACTTTCAGCTCGGGGCTATGCTTTTTTTTTTTTTTTTTTTTTTTTTTTTTTGCGAGCAAACAAACAGTAGAACTGAAAACATTTGCATCCCTGGGGATGAGGCAACCATCTTTGGGAAGGCAGGGAACATAATATGTTATCCTTGGAGTCATCTCCCAAATCTGGGACAGAAAACAGAAACTTATTAATTAAGTCTTCTTAAACGTCTGCCCTAATATGTTTCCAAAGAAACAAGAGTTTGGAATGTTCAGGTCAGTGACTAATTTCCAGTGAATAGCTGCTAGCACCTACTGCCTTCTTTCCCTCACATCCCCTGATGTTTTCACTCTCTGTGTCTGCTTCCCTGTCCGTCTGCCACTAGAGCTTTACTTTTTAAAGATATTTTAAAATATAAAAGTAATGCATGTGAATAGCAAGAAATTTGAAAACACTGAAAGGTTATCATAAAAGAGAAATTTCCTACGACCAAGTAGATATTGGCAACACCTACTTTTAACAAAGAGCTTGTGCCCAGAATAGACAAAGAACTCCTACAAATCAACTTTTTATTTTTATTTTTATTTTTTACAAATCAACTTTTTAAAAACGATAAAGAGAAACAATGAGCAATAGATTTGAGCAGACACTTCACCAAAGAGGATGCTCAAATGGACAATCTCAGTTTTGTTAATAACCAGCTGTAAATGAAAACCATGGTGTGCGTGAGGGTTTTAAAGTAAGTCCCCAAATTCTTTGCTACTTCTCTCTTCAAGATGTGGGGACTAGTTCCTTTGAGGGCAGTCTAGGAATAAACACTGGTTTCCAACAGAGAGAATAAAGCAGATGGAAGTGTGTGGTTTCCCCCTGGCCCCCTCTCTTGGATCACTCAGACAGGACCATGGGCTGCCATGTTAGGTGGCTACTCAAGGAGCCTTAGGGAGGCCAACACGGTGAGCAACTGGGGCCTCTAGCCAAACTCTGAGTAAAAGATCTTAAGCAAAACTACCCTGCTAAGTCTCTCCCAAAGAAATGGTGACCCACAAAAACTGTGAGATAATGAATTTCTTAAGCCACCGAATTTGGGGGGAATTTGTTATGCAGATGATGTATATACTAGATACCACTACACATACACCAGATTAGGTAAAATTTTCATTAAAATTTTTTTAAGTTTATTTATTTATTTTGAGAAAGACAGAGACAACATGAGGAGGGGAGGGATAGATAGGGAGAGAGATAGAGAATCCCAAGTAGGCTCCACACTGTCAGCGCAGGGACCATTGTGGCACTCAAACTCAAGAAACCGTGAGATCACGACCTGAGCCAAAAGCTTAACCAATTGAGCCACCTAGGCCCCCCAGAATAGCTAAAATTTTTAAGTTTGACATATCGAGAACTGGTTACAATGTGCAAAATGGCAACTCTCATTGCACTGGTGCTGTGGGTGTGTAACTGATGCAACCATTCTAGAAAACCGTGTGCATGACCTACTAAAGTTGAATATATGCATACCCTATCCTGCAATTCTGCTTCTAGGACACACCAACAGAAATGCACACACCTTAGGCGTTGAAACTCATGTACAAAAATATTCACAACAGCATCATACAATAGCCCAAACTGAAAATCTGCCAAGAGTATTTAGATGTATCAAAAATGGCAATGTCCACGTAGTGATAAATAGCAGCGACAATTCATGAACTATCGCTGCATGTAATAAGACAGCTGAGTCTCACTCCCATGATGCATGAAAGAAGCCAGACACAAAAGAATTAACCCAGAATAGATTCTAGAGTCAAGAGCCAGTAAGGAGAGAGAAACCACACCAGCTATCCCAATAGAAAGGATGTATCATAAAGAACAGTTAACTAGTATAAGATATTAACCAGATGACTAAAAATCAGCAACAGGTATCAGGGAGGTAGCTACTACTCCCCTAGGACTGAGGAACAAAAAGAAAAAAGTTGCAATTCCTGAAATCCAGAAGCTTGGAGGCAGCTCCCCCGCCAAACTGTCTGGTGCTGGGAATGGAGTCTTGGGGTGCGCTCAGACTGGTTCTCCAAGCGAAAATTACAGACTAGACTCAATGACTGCTGCAGGAAGGCGCTGCCATTGCTGGCATTGGGGGGTGGGGGAGCGGGAAACAGCTTGCTAGGGTGACGTTGGCAGGAAAGGAGGCCAACAGGAAGCCAGCCGGAAGAAGCAAGTCCCTCCCCTCCCTGACGAGCTGCAGGTTCTCTCCAACTGGTTTTGAGAGGAGTCTGGCGGATCAAGGGACGCAGGGATGGGGCTGGGGCAGTCTCCCCGGCTGTGTGAGGCCAGCTGGGTGGTAGGTCTGGAACCGAGAGGCAGCAGCCTGAGAGCTGGCACAGAAGGCATACATTAACGTTCATAAGCAAACAAAATGGATACGTGGTGTTAATGTTGGGACAGTGGTTACCTCGGGGTGGGGACAGGGAGGGGTAGCAATTGGGGGAGCCCTGAGCACGTCCACAAGGGCAGCTTCCGAGGTGCTGGGACAGCGCATGCGTTCACCTGGGCGATGAGCATACCCTTCTGTGGGCAGAGCCTTGTGTTAACACCCCGCTTTCCAGTTATAAAAGGCAACAAAAGGTTCCAGGAGGTTTAATTCAGTGTAACCCAGTGAGTACTTCCTGAAATCTCATCTAAACTTGAAGATGGGCCTCTTCTTGGAATGATCCCCTGATTCTTTTTTTGCATGGATCTCTTTCTCCTCTGAAGTCTTAGAAAAGTCGTCGACGGATTTCACCATTTAAGGCAAATTGGTGTCGTGTATTACATCCAAGGTGCTAGTTTCATCTTCCCAAAGAGGTGATACATCTGAGGCCCAGAAACTCAATACGCCCGACATGGCATAGCTCAGGACTGAACTCAGGTGTCCATAAATCAGTTATCTAATAATCAGCTCCAAACTTAACCGAAATGCTGATGAGCTGAAGCAGCCTCACTTGACACCAGGTAACAGATGAATATATGAAAGAGATCACTGTTTTGAGTTTATTAAGAAAGGGAAGGCCAAAAGATGACCCTGGTAAAAGTGTACCGTCTTCAAGGGGAAAAAAATCCTTTTATGAAAAAATCAGTTTTCCCTATTATCTTGAAAATGAAAACGCCTTCGCGCAGCTCCCGGTACAAGAACCGGAGCGTCTGGGCCGCCGCAGGCGGTGGGTCCCACGCGCGACCTTTGCCCCACTTCGGGCGGCGGCAGGGACGCTTATCCCCGCAGGCGGCCACTGCCCCTTTTTCCTCCGGGCTCAGTCCTCACTCAAGCTTGCACTTGAACAGGCACTCATCACTTGCCTTACAAAGCCGCTCTTCACACGTCAGCCAGGCTATTTTTAAAGTCTCCCCTGGAGATCCCCAAACTAAAAGCATCGCGGGGCGGGGCCGCCGCTGCGCGGTCCTGCCCGTCTCCACGCTGCAGGCTGGCCAGCGAGAGGACGGTCCCCAGACACCCAGAAGGATTACCCCCAGACGCCGGGGAGACACCCGTCCCCAGACCCCGGAGGGACTGCCTCCAGACCCCGGGGATCCTCCCCCAGAAACCCCCGGAGGGGCTGTCCGCACCCCGTCCTGCTCTCTTCCTCCTAGGCGTGGCAGCCGCCGCCTTCCTTCCACGCTCTCCCAGGGAAAGGCCGCCCGCTTGGCCTCCTTGCATTCCCCTTTCCCAGGACTGACGATGGCCCTCTGCCCACCCTGGGCCGCCCGAAGGCTTCCTCTTTAACGGCCCAGGACCGGTAAGACTTGAGTGTCAGATTTCCCACCCCTCCCCCGGCGTCTGTGCCCCGCCTTCCCCCAACCTACCACCCAGGGCGGAGTGGGCGGGGGACAAGACGCGGGGGGGGGGGGCTGGGCGGACCTCGATGTAGCTGCTGCTTGAATTAAGGTCCTGGACCCTTCTCGGCTGTTGTCCCTGGGCAGCCTAGGCCAGGCGAGGCTGGGACAGGTTCAGGGGCCTTATTTGGCTCATATAAAGAACCTTCCAGGACTTCATCCTCCCATCCCCCACCCAGCCAAGAGCCTACAGATGTCAGTCTGATTTGAAACTCACCATTTAGGGGCGCCTGACTGGCTCAGTGCATAGGTCATGTGACTCTTCATCTTGGACTTGTGAGTTCCAGCTCCACCTTGGGTGCAGAGATTACTTAAAAGAAATCTTGGGGCGCCTGGGTGGTTCTGTTGGTTAAGCTTCCCACTTTGGCTCAGATCATGATCTCTGGGTCGCTGGGTACAAGTCCAGTGGGTGGGCTCTGTGCTGACAGCTCAGAGCCCGGAGCCTGCTTCCGATTCTGTGTTTCCTTCTCTGCCCCTCCCGCACTTGCACTCTCTCTGTCTCTCAAAACTGTTTAAAAAAATTTTTTTAATAAAATCTTAAACAAAGCAAAACAAAACCCTCATTGGTTAAAAATCAGGCTCTTAACTATAGAGGACAAACTGATGGTTGCCAGAGAGGAGGTGGGTGGGGGGATGGGTGAAATAGGTAAAGAAGATTAAGAGTACCCTTAACCATGATGAGCACTGAGCAATGTATAGAACTGTTGAATCACTATATTGTACACCTGAAACTAACACTGTATGTTAACTATCCTGGAATATAAAATTCTTTTTAAAATAAATAAAACCCACTGGTGAAGAAACTATTAACAATGTTTTTTCTCTAGGAATGAAAACTGGGTGACTAGAAAATGGGGTAGGAGGGAGACTTACTTCACACATACTCTTTTCGACCTTTTGGATTTCATGTCATATGCAAAGTTGCTCATATTATTAAAATAAAACCTTGCTTTTTATTTGTTTTAAATATTTTCATGTTTATTTATTTATTTTGAGAGAGAGAGAACACAAGCAGGGGAGGGGCAGACAGAGAGGGAGGGAGACAGAGAGAGAGAGAGAGAGAGAAAGAGAATCCTAAGCAGGCTCCACGCTGTCAACAAATGTGAGCTTGAACCCACTAACCGTGAGATCATGACCTGAACCAAAATCAAGAGTGGGAGGCTTAACCAACTGAGCCACCCAGGTGCCCAAAATAAAACCTTGCTTTTTAATTGGGACTGGTTGCATAGGTATGTTCAGTTGCTGACAATTTGGTGAGTTCTATGTTTAGGCTATATGTACTTTTCTGAATGTATATATACCTCAATAAAAAGTTTTTAAAAATCAAATAAAATCTGTAGGCAAAGAATAGTACACAGGCCACCATTGTCCTTGAGAATGTCCTTGAGCGCAGCCGTTTGTGCCCTTGAGAAGCCATCTAGATGTCCTTGGACACAAACCAGCTCCAGGCATCCTCGGCCCCTCCTGTTGTTGCCTTCCTTTTCTTAATCTTGGAGTCTTCCTGTGCGCACATTCTTGGTACATTCCTACTTTCTAATCTCTCTATGAAGCCAGCAAAGCCTGGAATGTTAACATTTATATTTCAATGGAAAATCATTCATAGCAATTCAATGACTCAATAAATAACTCTGTCCCAGATTCCTGCCTTTTAGTTGGAAGGCATTGTTCTCTGTTAAAAGCATTCCCTGCTATATAGCACTTCAGTTAGAGAGATTATGTGTCAGAAGTAAGAGGACCTTTTTCTGCTCCCACAGTCTCCTGGGGAATTATAACATACTTAAATCAGGTTTTGAAAGCAAACATGCTTTAGCTAATACAGTGGATTTGCTGGCACTAGAATGTAATCCCGACAAGGGCAGGGATGCTGGAGCCTAGCATAGGGCAGGGCATGTAGGGGGAACAATCATGCCTGTTGAATTAATGTTTGTAAGTGAACTGAGCCAAAAGTGACTAAAAAGGCCCATCTGCTCTCTTTTCTCTTTTTCTGCCACCCGCAGGTACACACGACAGTATCAAAAATGCAGTCAAAAATCAAAGTGCCGTTTGGCATGTAAAGTAATATTAACAGTTCATTTGTAAGTATTAATGCCTGATAGTCACAAGACATCTGTTGATTTTGATGTTATGAGAGATGTGAAAGTATATTTACATTTCAGCCTTCTATGTCTAACTCCATAACTCTTGCTCCTAACACAGCGTGGTGATTGTCAAACAAATCCAGAACAATGGCCAATGAGACACATAAGGATTTTAAAAGAGCAGGCACTCCAAGTGAGGGTTCCAAGATCTAAATAGGTACACATTTGTGTGACAGAAAGGTGATTGTGTGATTTAATCAATGGAGAAAATAATATATAATATGATGCATTGAAGTTGGTGAGAGGATATGGGTATGTCAGATGAGAGAAGCTAGTGGCTCAGAAAAGGGAGGGAAACATTGAAAATCTTATTTTACATCAGATTGCTTTAAATAAAAGGAGTACTCATTGGGGTGCCTGGGTGGCTCAGTCACTTAAGCATCAGATTCTTTGTTTCAACTCACGTCATGATCTCACAGTTCATGAGTTCAAGCCCTGTGAAGAGTCCCAAGTCCGAGTCCGGCTCTACGCTGGCAGCACGGAGCCTGCTTGGAATTCTCTCTCCGTCTCTCTCCCCCTCCCCCACTCGAGCTTCTCCTCTCTCTCTCTCAAAATGGATAAATGAACTTTTTAAAACAATTTTTAAAAGGAGTACTCAATAAATAAAGATAGAGATTAAATTAGACACATAAATGCAAACTTACGATATTTCCTAAAGCAACCTAAATCAGTGTCATGTCACCAGGACCTCTCTGCTGCTTTCAATCATAGCAGCTGATTCTGTGTTGTGAGAGAGGAAAGATGAAAACCAGCCTGACACGACTTGCTTGCTGTCAAAGATACAGGGCATTTCAAGACTAAAAAGGAGCCAGTTTAAATAAGGGACTCCCATGGGCTACACTGTGACAATGTGAGCATTAAAAAGAAAATAATCATTCTGTAAAATCCATGAGTCCATTACCACCTCAAAAGAGGCCAACAGTATGAGGTGTGCTTCTGGAAAGCTTTATATACATTTCTAATAACAGGTTCAGAAAGTGTATTGATAACCCCTGATTACATACCAGGCTTGTATTTTGTTTGACAACTGATGTGAAACAGTGTGCATCAGGGCATGGAGAGTCGATCTGCAGGTGCGGGACTGATTCTGGGATCCTCTGAGGGGGATAGGGGAGCAGGTAGAGGGAGGTAGGGACCACACAGGGGTCAACTGTTATCAGGGGGAAAAATCCATGAAGGCAAAGAAGTGAGTTACCAAGTGGTAAGGAGATCTTTGGGAAGGAGGGTGCCAGCCTGACTTATTGGGTCTCTGTTCTGGTCCTGGAACCCCCACCTGCTCTATGGCACTGCAGGCCCAGGGCCTGGGATGTGGGATCTGACCCCTTGGCTGATAAGCACATTTTTAACTCCGGGATGAAGAAGGAAATCAAGCCATATTATATGGGGCTTGTTTAAGTTGTTCATATAGTTGTGGTAGCAAGTTTTGCAATCATTGCACTATTTTATGTATGCTTTGGCTGCTGTTAGGATGTTTGATAGGGTTAGGGAAGCTGATTTGTTGGGTTCTGAAGTCTGACTTAGATGGACAAGCTAATACTTAAGTGTGCAGGGCGATTTTGCCCCTGAGAATTAGAAAAACTCCCAGTTGAAGTATTTGAAAGAATTAGATATTATACTCATACCTATAGCTTGATCTAAGATAATTTAGTCAAGTTTGGAAATGCTGCTATTTATGGGAATTTAATCTGTCAAATTTACACACAAATTCAGTGCTGATTAAAGAACAAGGAGGACCGCCTGGGTGGCTCAGTTGGTTGAGTGGCCCACTCTTGATTTTGGCTCAGGTCATAATGTCACCGTTAGTGAGACTGAGCCCAGTGTCGGGCTCTGGGATCACAGCGTGGAAACTGCTTGAGATTTTCTCTCTCCCTCTATCTGCCCCTTTCCTACTCAGGTGCCTGCACGCTCTCTCTCAAAATAAATAAATAAACATTTAAAAAAATGAAAAGTTATATTTGACTTCCTAACATTATTAGGTGGTTGAAAAAATGAGCACGGTTTATCAACTGAACATAAAGGTTGAAGAACATTTCATTTTTAATTTTATAATTTTAATTCATTAAGTATTGATAAAAAAGACAATCTTCTTTTCTTTTTGGAGAATAATGCTACCTCCCCATCAAACAACACAATTGACAGCTCTCTACCGCAGTTTAGAAAAGTAAAGGAGAGAGCGCCTGGGTGGCTCAGTTGGTTAAGCATCCAACTTTGGCTCAGGTCATGATCTCCCGGTTTGTGAGTTTGAGCCTCGCATCAGGTTCTGTGCTGACAGCTCAAAGCCTGGAGCCTGCTTCTGATTCTGTGTCTCCCTCTCTCTGTCCCTCCCCTGCTCACACTCTGTGTCTCCCTCTCTCTCTCTCAAAAATAAACATTTAAAAAAAAAAGGAAAGAAAAGTAAAGGAGATGCAGTCGCCACGTCACAGAAAAGGCCAGGCTCTTTTCTCCTAACAACCACATGATTTTTTTTTCTAATACGATTCTGGAATATTTATACAACAATTGTGTTTTCCGGTGGGCTTTTTATTTTATTTTTTTCCTGATAGGACATTTTGAGAGAGATGGAGACAGAGAGGGAGAAAGGGAGGGAGAGGGAGAGAGAAAGATTCCTATTTAGTACTTGGAAAATCTCCTTGAGCCTTGGAAATTCTGGAGATTCTCACCAATGACTTGTTCCTCTTTCTTTCTTTCTTTCTTTCTTTCTTTCTTTCTTTTAATTGCTTATTTATTTTGAGAGAGAGAGAAAGTACTCTAGCTGGGGAGGAGCAGAGAGAGAGAGAGAGAGAGAGAGAGAACCCCAAGCAGGCTCTGCACTGACTGGGGGGCGGGGGGGTCTCAATCACACAAACTGTGAGATCATGACCTGACCCAAATCAAGAGTCCGACACTTAACCAACTGAGAACCCAGGTGCCCCCAATGACTTTTTTTTCTGCTTTTAATCAGGCAAGAATGAAGAGCTACCCTCTGTTGACTGACACCCCCTCCCCCAGTTCTTTCCCTCTTGGTTAAGGAAAGACTCAGGAGAGGGGCCCCAGGGACATGACTTTTATCATGCTTCCCAGACTTCTAGATTCCACACACCAGCAACATCTCAAAAATTTTTTTGTTTTTGTGACCTACATAGATTTGTCAATCATGTATGTGGCCAAGTGAAAAAGAAAAGCAAAAAGAAAACCCTGCCATTTCTCATCACAATCATTTTATTACAGAAATGACATTTTAACACCAAAGTGCAGAAGGGGCATGACTTGGGCTAAAGACAATTTTTTTCACATGAAATACACTTAGCTGAATGAAAATCTCACGGGGCTGTCCCTATTTCTCTGGTGTGGGTATAAATGTCACTGGGGGTAGACCGGTGCCCACCTGGGAATTACAGCCCCAGAGAATAGGCTGTGTGCTGGGTCCAGCCCGCAGGCCTCATCACGCCTGCGCAAGGACTCGCTCTGGGCCATCTTGCGTCTCCTCTCTCTGAACCCCAAGCCGCCTGGCCCTCCTTTCCTCTTAGTGGGCTCAAGTGTCAGCCTCATATTGTTTAAATTATCTGTGCCCCTCGATTAATGCACCCCTTGATCAATGTGCCTTATTATTGTCAGCATTACTTTAGCCTCTAAAGTTGTCCCTGGGCCAATCATGAGCCCAAAGACATGATTTGAGCCCTTCCCTTCCCCAGGGGCAGCTTGGAGAGGGAACGCCCTCTTCAGAACTGAGAAGCGACCTCTGTGGGGCCAATGTGCTTCCCTGGGAGGAAATTTGGTACTGTTTTGCTGTTTCTGTCGTCTTCCGTAAAAGAATAACCATCTTTCCTAAAGAAAATGGGAAAAGAAAAAAACCCTTCCATATATGAAAACACTCTGTCCTCAGACCACAAGTATTGTCCATGTGTGTTATCCAACTCATGCAGTGGTGAGGGCTTTTTAACTCTTCCTGAAAAGTTCCTAACCCATTTGATTATTAAAGGAAAGTTATATTAGAGACTCCCGAAAAGCTACCTAATACATTTAATTACTAAAAGGAAGTTGTTACAGTTTTCTCTAAATTAGGAAAAATTAAAAAATAATTTTTAAAGTCCAGTGTGCTTCACTTGCCTTTAAAGATTTTCAATTTGTATATTAATGTTTTATATGACCTCTTCCAATTCGATTATCAGTGCCATCATTGGGCAACGTCTAAGACATATTCAGTCAACAAATGTTTTGTGTGTTTGTTTTTTAAAGATTTATTTATTTTTGAGAGAGAGTAAGGGGGTGAGGTGGAGCAACAGAAGATTCGAAGGGGGCTCTGCATTGACAGCAGCTAGCCCCATATGATCATGATCATGACCTGAGCGGAAGTCAAAGTTGAAAGTCAGCTGCTCAATGGCCTCCGCCACCCAGGCGCTTCCTCAACAAATGTTTTTATTTTTTATTTTTGACAGATAGAGACAGCGCGAGCCAGGGGAGGATCAGAGAGAGGGAGACACAGAATCTGAAGACAGGCTCCAGGCTCTGAGCTAGTAGCCAGCACAGAGCCCGATGTGGGGCTCAAACCCACGAACCGTGAGATCATGAGCCGAGCCGAAGTCGGACGCTTAACAGACTGAGCCACGCAGGCGCCCCTCAACAAATGTTTTTAAAGTACCTGCTATGTGCCAACCATAGCGTTGGCCTTGGAGATACAATAATGAAAACTAATCCTTTTCCATCAAGAGGCTTCGGGATTTTAACAGGGAGAAACAGACATGTTGATGTGTTCTCAGTGCTTTCTTAATTACCTGGACAGGTACAATGGAGCACGAGGTGGGCACCATCAGTTCTCTCTGAGAGATGGCGAGGAGGGACGGCAACCCCTCATCGGGGTGGGAAGGAGACAACGGGGAAGCAAGTGTGATCAGCAGGCTAGGTCGTGAGGGGTCTGGGTGTTCTGCAGGGAGATGAGGCTGTGCTGGTTATGAAGCCATTGCCTCGCAGCTCAGCACCGCCCTGCTCTGCTCTGCAGTTTGATGCCAAGACTAAGGCTCTGCAAATACACTTCTCTTTGCCAGCTGGCTCCCCATTAGGACCTACCAGGGGGGGAGCTCTGAGAGGACACTGGAAGGCTTGAGGAGGGGATGGCCACCTGCCGGCCGGCTGTTCTTCTCACCATCACACTGGCAAACTCCCAGCTCTTTTCCAGACCCCCAAACCAGCCCGCCCATGTCTTGCAGAGGTGGCAGCACCAGCAGGCAGCATTTTGGCCTCAAGGCCCCTCTTCCACGCCTCTGTCCTGCCTGGCCTCTGTCCTGCCTGCGCAGCAGCAGCTCTCCGTGGAGGCCCTGCTCCCAGTCTCAGGGCACCCCTCCCAGCTGCCAGGTTCTGGGGATCTGGCCTCTGGCTTGTTTCCTGAGCCAGTCCCTACTATCTTCGCTGACTAAACACCTCTCTGGTTTTGCCTTTTTATCTGCTTAGCCAATTTCTTACGTTCAGTTCTCTCTAGTGAAGTGCCTAACATATGATCAACATCATACTGGGTACTAGCGGTCCAAGAAAACAAACTTTTAAAGATCAGAATATGGGATCAATACCAATGTGTTTGGCCTTGAACGCAGTGCTGAATTTCTTCCTGATGACAATGGGATACCAGTAATCCACAGCATATGATAGCATCACTATTAGTGAAATTATCACCAGTGGTTCATTGTGAGGAAGCGTCTACTGATGTGCCTTAAAGGGCCAGTGGCCACTGCGCTTGACTGTTCAGCAGCACCAAACATTACTGCTACTTCTCTCTGCACTGGAGACCTACAGAAAGAACACAACCATGCCTCTAGCTGATTTTGAGCAAGGAATCCAGCATCTGAGAGCATGGCTAGAGGAGTAGGAGATTAGGAGTAATAGATTAGGAGTCTATTGCCAACTAGATTCAGTAACTTCCTACTGGTTTGAATATGTCTGAGAAAGTTCATCGTGAAATACGGAATGCTTCTGAATATTTTTATTTTTTATAATACAGTGACTCAAACCTAGCAAACTAATACGTGTCTGGACTCAGGGTCCTGCTATTAATACATAGCCAAGCAAATGCTTTCTCCGTGCTCTGTAGCTTATCTCAGAGACTTTGATTCCTAGAGTTGGAAGAGATCATCGGCCCCTTTTACAACACTCTTGCCCCATTCGCCTCCACCCAAGGCATCCAGTGATGCATTCTCTGGTTTTCTGAAGCCCATCCCAATTTTTAATAGCTCTAACTGGGAGAATTTCCAGATCTTGAGCAATGTTTGCCTCACGGTAACTTTCTACTAGTAATCCTAGTTTTGTCCCAAGGAATTATATAGACTAATTCCAGCTCAGGGGTGGATCCCAGAATTAGTGGAGTTAATCTTCTTCGACTTGGGGTGGGGAAAGGCTCTCCTTCAGAAAAAAAGACAATGATGAACATGATATTAGGTGGAAGTCTTCAAAGAAGACAGCGCAGGTGGGGGGCCTAGAAGCTTCTATTCCATGAGAGCCTAGCAAATCAATTTCTGTTCCAATCTCTTTTCCTGAGAATTCTTCATGTTACCTTATTCTCCACCATGCTAAGAAGTTTTGCCTTCTCCAAAATAAGCATCCTTCATTTGCCCAATTGTTTCCTTGGACATATTCGGGTTTGTCATGGACCCTCCTAAAAAATGGTGGCGTTAAACAGTAACTGCCACTGGAGAAGGAAAGTGGGAGACAGTGTCTGAGATGAGAGAAGAACTGTCAGTAGATGCCTTCATGAAGACTTTGTGTCATGAGCATGCAAGGCTGCACAATGAAATGCCTTTAATCACAAATTTAACCAAATAGCTTTTTCGAGCATGCCAATACCTGAACAACATACTCCAGGGTAACGTACCCAGCCAGAGTACAATTGGATTCTAATCTACATGGCTCTAAATATCAGGGAATACTAACATTTTGGTGTGCTGATCCCAAATGCTAGGTAACCCTAGACACTCACTCTACACTTGCACAGTTACTCATTGAGACCTAAACAGAGGAGTTTTCACTGACCCCAGTGAAATTTTCCTTTGCCGAGCTATCCACAAAATTCCTTGAAGCCTTTTTCTATCATCTGCTGTGAATTACCTCTCTTGGGTTTGCCGTCTGGAAAACTGACACATGCTTTTGTTCATTCAGCTCTAAAATCATTAAGTGCCTCCTAGATTCAAAGGCAAAGAAAGCCAAATAACTGTACAATGTGACTAGGTCTACAGCCAGTAGGAGAGTTGAGCTGCCAGGACCTGGGGGCCTGGGGAGGTAGAGGTGAAGAAGGTTAAGAGTGGAAAAGTACTGAATGCTGAGTCAGAGTGGAGAGCAGTGTCTTCGAGGCCCCCCCAGACCAGGTGGTCTTGGCAGAGGTCCTGAGAAAGGCCTCATCTGAGACAACTCCCCCACAAAAAGAGGCCTAGAAGTGGAGGCGTCTGGGCCAGGGTTGCAGATATGCCTCAGAGCATGACTTGGGGGGGGGGGGGAGCGGGGGTGCAGTGCGGTGGGGCTCGCCTCTCAGTCTTTGCAACACTGCCCAGAAAACTGCAGTGCCCTGGCTGAGCACTGAATCTAGCATGGGTAGGGCAGAGCCTACCCCTTGTGAGCCCTACCAGGTAAAACTTTGTAATTGCCTGTGGTCTGGTCTGAAAAAATCACGAATTGAACTTTGGCCTGGAGCCAGACTCCTCAGACTACAGTTAGAATAAAACATGATGTCTCAACCTCAGCATTATTAACATTTTGGGAAAACTCTTTGCTATGGGGGGCTGTCCTGTGCATTGTGGGCTATTTTACAGTATCCTTGGCCTCTATCCGCTAGATGTTAATAACACTCCCCACATTGTGACAACCAAAAGTGTCCAGACTTTGCCAAATGTCCCCTGAAGGGCAAAATCACACTGGTTGAGAACACTGAAACAGGGGAACATAATACCTCTGAGGCTCTTGTTGCTCCGAATTCTACTTCTGTCTACCTTTTTTGGTATTGCCCTGGGAATGTTTCCTCTGCCTAAAATATCCTTTCTTTCCATGTCTGTTTGTGGACTCCTACTCTTCCTCTCACCTCTCCATGAAGCCTTCCGTGACCACATCCCAGCCCTCCTGACTGTGGGTCTTGTCTTTGTACAGCTTCTGACTGTGCTTCTATTATTATTGTCTTAGTCTCTTTGCAACACATCCATCCACACAGGGGTGGCAATCAGTAGGCACCCAGTATATGTTGGAGAGAGTGGACTTAGACAAGAGGAACCAATAATTTTCAAAGGAGACTGAGAAAGGAGTGGCCAGAGTCATGCAAAAAATATACCAGCAGATATCCAGGTCCTGAACACACAGAGAAGAGTGTTCCGAGAAGAAGTTGCCCCCATAGTGAAATGCTATTGAGAATTAAAGTAGGAAAAAAGGATTAAAAAGTGTCTTGTATGCACCATTCAGAAGGGCACTGGTGACATTCACAAGAGCAGGTGAGGCAGGTGACACCAGAAGCCACATGCGCTGCAGCAGGTTGAGGGGTGGCTGGCTGGCTGGCTGGGCACTGAGGAGAAAGGAGGCTCCTTCCAGGAGATCCAGACACAATGGGAAGGTGGTGACTAGAAGGGGTGCAAGGTCAACAGAAGACATTTAAGAAGAGGCAGACATCAGGTGTCCATGGGCTGGGCGAGAAGGAAGAGACAGTCAGCAGAAATGGATGTAGGGAGGAAGTATACCAGAGAGAGGAGGTAACTGATGAAGTGAGGTCCAGAGGGAAAATGGAGAGAACGGGTCCAGAGCACAATGGGGAGGAAACAGAGAAGTGCCTCTTCTTTTGAGACAGAAGAAAATAGGTGCAGGGGAAGGATGTTGTATGTTACCAGGGTAAATTAACTCTTAGTGAAATAGAAGGCAACAGGGCATTTGGACACTGAGCAGAGAAGGTTTGGAAACAAACGTCAGTGAAGGGGAGAGAAAAAGCATTGCTAAACAGCACCAAAGTCAAGGGAATGGAAAGTGGCCAATATTTAATGAGCACCTCCTATGTGCCAGATCTTTTAGATGTTACTTCATTTACTGCTCGTGACTGCCCTATGAAGTTGGTATGATACCCACTTTATAGATGACCAGAAAGGGAAGTGAAAAAGGTAAAGTCATCAGGTAAAGCCTGATGTCCTAGCCAGTAGCATACCTGGAATTTGAGCCTATGTTGGGTCTGAAGTCACATCCTTTCCAGTGCTCCACTCTTGGAGGTATCAGGACAGTTAAGATCGTGGGAATAGGTGCAGGACAGAAAGAAAGAAGTATGGACAGTTCAGACAGGGAGTGGAATATGGGAATGGAAATGGACACACTGGAGGCAGGAGATTGAGAACCTCTGAGGCTAATGCAGTCTGGCGTTCTTTTAAAAGCTGGCAAAGTCTGGAAAAATGAGATAGGTCGAAGGAAGCTTAAAAAACTGTAATCCTGGAGACGGACTCTGTGAAATGTGAATGATGACCTTGAAGTTAACACCCTGAGGACGACGAAGTTGCTTCGTGGGAGGGACCTCCTAGGAGTTGGGGTCTACCCTGAAGTCAGAAAAGCAAGGTGTTAAATGTGAAGGGATGAGGGAAGGTAACCTCATTCTCCCCACCCCCATCCTTCTGTCCTCACTCACATGCCCCAGGCCTGAGAGATGCAGAAGAGTTTCCAGAAGGGGTGCTTTATTGCTAGAGACAGCCTGGTTTCAGTTTGGACCGGAAAAGAGAGGAAGAGCTTTCTGTGAAAATGTTGAGTGTGTGTGTGTTGGGGGCAGGGGCTTATCAGGGAAATGGGTACATTGGGGTGGGGGTGGGGGGCTCAGTGGGAAAGCCAGTCATGGTGGCAGCAATGGGAGGAGGGTGCATGAGAAATAAGGATGGGCTCAAAGCCCAAAAGGAGAGTAGGCTTCTACCTGTTTTGCTTTCGGAGCTAATTTAAGCTTTGGACAGTTAGTGACCGTGAAGTGCTCAGACACAAATTGCCTTAGTTCACACCTCTTGTCCTCCTTTCAAATGGACAATCACCATTTAAGAATAAACGCACTGGGGCGCCTGGGTGGCTCAGTCAGGTTGAGCTCTCTGACTTCAGCTCAGGTCATGATCTCAAGGTTGAGTTCCTGATTTTGAGCCCCGTATCAGGCTTGCTGCTGTCAGCTCAGAGCCTGCTTCAGACCCTCTGTCCCCCTCTCTCTGTCTCTGCCCCTCCCTTCTCGTGCTTTCTCAAAAATAAATAAACATTAAAAAAAAAAAAAGAAAGAACAACCATACTTAAGAGGAGTTACCCAAGCCCCATCCAAATACACTGAAATTTCAGGATAATTTATCACATTCATCATGCCCAATTCTCCTTCAACGTCCTGAACTACTCTAAGAGGACAATGTCTTTGCCTAATAAATCACATCTCTTTTCCCACTCCCAGGCATTATAATTTATTCTAAACACATATGATTCTTAATGACCTTAGAATATGGGGAAGCTATGAACCATTTCTGCTGCTGCAGTGTCTGAGTACTGAGCAAATCTTTTTCTGCCTCAGCTTTTTCCATAGACCCCATGGTATAACTGACAAGGAAGACAAGTCCCCAGACTGGGGTGGGAGTTTGGGGGCAGGGTGAGAGGGATTAGCAATCACTCAAAGGGTCTCTTGTGCCAAAAAGAGCCTGCAAATCAAAATTTGAGGACCTGGAAAGAAAAGCAAGTCGGGGCTGATGTTGCTTGCTGTCCCCCTATCCACCTCCCTTCCCTCCCCTCCTCTCCCAACAGAGGCTCACCCATTGGAAGTCCCATTAGCCTTAGGACAAGACTGAGAATGCACTTTTGGAAAGATCTCATCCTGTCCTCTGTCTTTGCTTTATATACCTCCTTCATTAGCATTTTGTGTGGCAGACCATTTGATCCAAAATAATTTGGTTAAGAACTAGTTAATCCAGGGCGCCTGATTGGCCCAGTCAGTTAAGTGTCAGACTTTGGCTTGGGTCATGATCTCACAGTTCATGAGTTGGAGCCTTACGTTGGGCTCTGTGCTGACAGCTCAGAGCCTGGAGCCTGCTTCGGATTCTGTGTCTCCCTGTCTCTCTGCCCCTCCCCCACTCATGCACTATCTCTGTCTCTCAAAAATAAGCAAACATTAAAAAACATTAAAAAAAAAAAAAGAACTAGTTGATCCAAAACAGTACTTTAGTTTACACAGCAAATCACTGCTGGACAATGTGTCATCTACTATTATTATTTTGTCAGCTTTATTGAGGCATAATTGACAGATAAAATTGTAAGATATTTAAAGTGTACAATGTGATGATTTGATACATGTATATCTTGTGAAAGAGTTCTCCCCATTGAGTTAATTAACATCATCTCATATACTTCCCTTTTTTTCTGGTGAGAACATTTAAGTTCTACTGTCTTAAAAAAAAATTCAATTCTACAATACACTCTCATCAGCTATATTCACCAAGTTATAGATTAGATCCTCCAATCTCATTCATCTTATAGCTGAAAGTTTGTAACCTTTTACCAACCTCTCCCTATTTCCCTGAACCCCCAAGCCATGGCACCACTGTTCCACTCTCTGTTTCTATGAGTTTGACTGTTTTTTTAGATTACACATTAAAGTGATACCATGCTTACTGTCTGGCTTATTTCACTAGTATAATACCCACCAGGATCATCCATGTTATCAGAAATGACAGAATTTCCTTCATTTTAAAGGCTGAAATGTCTATCTATCTATCTATCTACACACTACATTTTCTTTACCCATTCATCTGTTAACACTTAGGTTGTTCACATACTATTATGAATAATGCTGTATTATTTTTAAAATTTCTTATTTGAATTCTTTTTTGTTCATTTAGGGCAAATAAGAATCTATGTTTTTGGTAACATCTTGACAAATCTTTTAATTTTTTTAATGTTTTATTTATTTTTGAGAGAGAAAGAGAGACAGCATGAGCAGGGGAGGGTCAGAGAGGAGGGAGATACAGAATCCGAAGACAGGCTCCAGGCTCTGAGCTAGCTGTCAGCACAGACCCCGACGCGGGGCTCGAACCCACGAACCGTGAGATCATGACCTGAGCCAAAGCCGGACGCTTAACCGACTGAGCCACCCAGGTGCCCCACAAACCTTTTAATTTTGCAAATCAGTTGAAAACGAAGGTTCCAATCATCTGTTCATGTTTGCATAATTTTTTTTGCACAGTGGGGAGGGGCGCGTTAGATTTAGAAATGTTTAAAGCCATTGTGACGCAGACAACTGGTGCCAGCTTGAGTTGTTGGTCCAGCAAAGCCAAGCAGGAGATAGAAACTCCTTGATTCAGCAGGACTTTATGCCTCAGATTTCTGTTCATCCTGGTGGGCAAATTTCAGAGTCCTTTCAGGGTCTTTTCCATGTGCTCACGTTGCAAAATAAGGAGCGTGTTCTCTTTGGCGCTGCTTAAATCCGAAGTCTACCACAACCATGTACATTCTTCTGGAAGGCAGCTAGAGAGTAGCTGTGTCAGTGGCCTGTTGAATTCCCCGGAGTCTGTGCTCTGCAGTAGCCCTGAGACAGGTTTGTTTTAATGATGCTCTTACTGTGGGCGGGATCATACAATACCTGGATAGTCAAACACTGGCTTACCCTTAACGATATGGCCTCAGAATGCATCTCCTTGGTTTTGTTTCTGAGATTTAGGGATCAGTGGAAGGCACCCCCTTTCTCTTTTAGCACTGTTTCTAGAAGGCTTCACTTTTAATCACAAAACTATTTGGAATCCTGGGGAAATATGCTCCCACCTTAAGTAAAACCATTTTATAATACACAAAGTGAATACAACAGTCCATCGATGTGAAATAAGAAAATTAGGGGTGCCTGAGTGGCTCAGTTCGTTAAGCGTCTGAGTCTTGGTTTCAGCTTAGGTCATGATATCGAGGTTTCGTGAGTTCGAGCCCCACGTCAGGCTTTGTGCTGGCAGCACGGAGCCTGCTTGGGATTCTCTCCTCTCTCTCTCTGCCTCTCCCCCAATCATGCTGTCTCTGTCTCTCTCAAAATAAATAAATAAACTTAAAAAATTTTTTTAAAAAAGAAGAAAACTAGAACCCCAGCAACTTGAGGGTTCAAGCATGTCATTTGTTACAAATGCTAGAAATCACTGCAAATAACAAACAAAAGGCATATCAAGTTCCAGACTGCCGATGACATGAGAACAATGCTCATGATATAAATATGAAGACTTTTTTCCCCTAGGTTATGAAAGTATGATTGACTTTGTAGAAGTTAACTTTAACAACTTCAAGAGAGCTCTCTTATATGTGAATAAAAGGAGGATCTTTGTTTTACTTTGTTTTCTGTCTCTAGTCTCAGTGATGGTCCCCCCACAACCACTATTACCTCCAAGAGAAATAGGCTTTGAAGGGAGAGTCATATGTGTCAGGGAGTTGTTTAGTGTCCTCAAGGATGGTATTTGTGCAGAGGAAACGGGTGGCTTTGGTCCTAAAATTAATATTTATTACTAAGTTTCTAGTTTACCTTAATTCATATTTTGTTTAGCAAATTTAAACAATCACTTTTGGGGTGCCTGGGTGGTTCAGTCGGTTAAGTGTCCGACTTCGGCTCGGGTCATGATCTCGTGGTCCGTGAGTTTGAGCCCCACATCAGGCTCTGTGCTAACAGCTCGGAGCCTGGAGCCTGCTTTAGATTCTGTCTCCCTCTCTCTCTGCTCCTCCCCTGCTCATTCTCTCTCTCTCTCTTTCTTTCTCTCCCTCTCAAAAATAATAAATAAGCATTAAAAAAAACCAATCACTTTTAAAAAGTGATTTTTTATTATAATATGATTGTTTTGTTAAGTGCATTTACAGATTACATTTATACATTTAAGGGATGTATCAATCAATCCCTTAACAAGGAGATACTGGTATTATGAATTTGGTTCTCTTTAGTATTTCTTTATTTAATTCTACATCCTACATTTCTTCACTTAATTCACTTAATTTCTTCACTTAAAAGATGCTCATCCACTGAAGGAACAATGCTCAGCCCAATTCCAGGAAGACAAGGTGTCTGCTCCAGGCTTTTGAACTTGATGAAATTCTGCTTCATTTTCACATTCTTCTTATTGCTGGGACCACAGCTCTCACTGATGTGACAATGACAGTTGATTGAATTCTGCACCTGTCCCCTGGATTTTGTCTGACTCTGCAAACCCATTTCCAAAGACAATCTAATGACCATCTGTTGCTACACTCATTTACCAGTTTTGCCATCCCATTTCTCTTGAGCCCTACGCAATATTCCCCTGTCCAGAGACATTTCCAACTCAATTCAGGACCCTCGGTGGTGGCTGCCTTTCATGTGCAAAGCCAGCAACTGAAATAACTGATAATATAGAACTCTAAGTCACCCTCTCTTCTTGTTTCCTTGAATAGCAAGAGACAATATGTGATGAAGATATGCCCGTTGAATAAATGAACACATGAATGAATAAACAAATGATATCTATGGGGATAAATCCACACAAAAATATGAAATTTATCTTTGTTTTGTTTTCCTCTTATTTTGGTTTCCTCTCTTGGCAGAAGAGACTCAAATGTTTTTATTTATTTTTTTTATTTAAAAAAAATTTTTACATTTATTAATTTTTGAAAGACAGAGAGAGAGCGTGAACAGGGGAGGGACAGAGAGAGAAAGAGACACAGAATTGGAAGGAGGCTCCAGGCTCTGAGCTAGCGGTCAGCATAGAGCCTGATGCGGGGCTCGAACCCACGAACCATGAGATCATGACCTGAGCCGAAGTCGGACGATCAACCGACTGAGACTCAAATGTTAATACTGATCGAAATATTTCCTTTTTGTGAGAGACAAGTAGAATGCATGCATCTCATTTAAATCTCATATTCATCCTTCAAAGTGAAAAATATGCTAGCTTAAAAGCAGTGGCTGCCTTAGATATGAAAATTCATGAGATTCTTTATTTGCTAGTTCTCTTCTGTCCACTATATATTCCCTAAAGGTGTATGGTGATGTACTCCCTCTCTTCATGTGTGTACACACAAACACACGTAAATGCACACATTTTTATCTGTACTAAAAAGTGCTTTCTATTTTTAAGTTCAGATTAGATTTTTTAAAGTTTAGGGGCATCTGGGTGGCTCAGTCGGTTGAGCATGAGTTCGGCTCAGGTCATGATCTAACAGTTCGTGGGTTTGAACCCTGTGTCGGGCTCTGTGCTGACAGCTCCGAGCCTGAAGCCTGCTTTGGATTCTGTGTCTCCCTCTCTCTCTGCTCTCCCCCCACTTGTGTTCTCTCTGTCTCAAAAATAAATAAATAAACATTTAAAAAATTTAATATAAAACATTGTCTTAGGGGCGCCTGGGTGGCTCAGTCAGTTGAGCGCTGACCTTGGCTATGATCATGATCTTACAGTTGCTGAGTTCAAGCTCCACACACATCGGGTTCACTGCTGTCAGCATGGAGTTCACTTCAGATCCTCTGTCTCCCCCTCTCTCTGCCCCTCCTCTACCTGTTCTCTCTCTCTCTCTCTCTCTCTCTCTCTCTAAAGAATATACATTAAAAAACAACTATTAAAAAAATTGCCTTAGGGGCACCTGGGTGGCTCAGTCAGTTAACCCACCAACTCTTGATTTCTGCTCAGGTCATGATCTCACGGTTCCTGAGACTGAGCCGATGTTGGGCTCTGCGCTGACCATGGAGCCTTCTTAAGATTCTCTCTCTCCACCCCTCGCCTGCTGGCATGTGCATGCTTTCTTTCTCTCTCTCTCAAAATAAATTATTTAAAAAAATGAAAACATGACTGGTTTTGATAATTGCAAGAAACTCCATTTTAATAAACTTAATCTTCTTTCCAGAGTCATGTGAACTTTTTAAAGGGCTGAGGAAGCTGGTTATTTGTTGCTCTAAGCATTGGAGCGGATGCAGACTGTTAATACTAACGAGGGAGTATCTTAAAGGAAGAAGGATATGTGAGAAATGAAGAACTGTAAGGTGAAGAAAGGTCTGGCAGTACTGAGCACATTCATGCACTTCCCCCCTTCTGCAGTTACCAAAACAACATGAAAAAGAAAGTGCAAGTATGAAGACTTTAAAAGCCAGCGACTGTGTGATGAAGACATAAAGCTTTGAGAGAAATTGCCTGACTCAGTGCTGGTCAGTGTTCCATCCACTTCAAAAATGTCAAGTGGTTTGATAATTGGATTAAAGGCAACAGAGTCTCACTGTGTCTTCCTCTCAAATGTTATGAATAACTTCCTAGCGTTTTGTAAGTACCAACAAACAAACTTTTCCACCTTAATGTAAAAATTCCTTTTTAGGTTTAAAAAAAAAAAAACTTTGCAAATGGAGCATAAGCTTTCAATAAAAAGGCAGAGGAACATTTCCCTGAAAACAATCCAGTTTTAAAATACAGGCAGATGGAAGAGTTGGTTAGTATGGTCCCATCTCCATTCATTTTCAACCCCAAGAACCTTCCCCCTTCAAGCAGTGAGACCTGAGGATGAATTACCCTAAGGGGAGAGGGGTACGAATCACCAGATGAACTCAGAACACAGCATGCCCATTTGGTCAGCGCCGACAAAGAAAATACAAATTTTGAAAAAGATATGATCAGGCAGAAGTTGTGTCCCTCCCACCACTGCCTCCTCCCCGGAGATCGGAGATAGGCAAGGGGGTGGGACAGAGAAGGAGCGCTGCAGTGAGGGAAGAGTTAAAGCTTAAAGCCAGCCACGCTGCCCCCTCCTGCAGAAGGGCGGAGCCGGGGGGTAGTGGGGGAGGAGGACTTTTCCTGGAAAACTTTAGGAAGCCTGGGCCCCTTCCTGGCAGGACTGGGAAGCGTGCACGGACCTGATTTCCTTCCACACGACACCAGCTTGGGGGAGGGTGAGCCAGTAAAGGAGAAAATGTCCAAACCGGAAAGACCAGGCTGGGAACCTCCCCTGGGGAGCATCCCATAGCATCAGTGCCCCGGAGAGGGGTTGCCTGAGACCCGAAGGGACCTGTGGGTTGGGGAAAAAACTAGGACGATCTGTCAATACCTCAGATCAGGATGGCCAGTGCTGTCAAAGAAAGGAATGACTATAGTGGCCTGGATGGAGCAGGTCTCATATCAGCATCAGCTAGCATAAGACAGAGCAAGGTTCAAAGGGCAAGTGTCCTCTCCCAAGGCTGAGCCCCCTTTGCATGGATCCACCTAGGGAAAGTGAGGAGAGCACTAAGCTGAATTAATTGAATTGTGAACTTGAACAAGTCTGAAAACTCAGACATGTCTGAGTTGTCCTGGAAGTAAGTTTTCTGCCATCAGGTAGGAGAGGAAGCTAGGGAGAGAATCCAGTTAGAAATAGAGAGTTGCATGTAGCACCTCTGAGTCTCTGGGTTGTGAAATCTCCTCTGCTCTGCTAGTGTCATCAATGTCATGAACTTCCTCATGAAGAATTTCAGATGCATGGAACTGGAAATATTGGGCATTTATTTTGCAAGACTGAGGTCTTGCAGGTTAAGGTTAGGTTAACAGAATGAAGGTTAAGAGATTAAAGTTAGGTTAACAGAAATTGACATACAATTTCATGAAGCTTTGTTGCAGGTCTCCAGGATCTACGGTAGTGGGATCCACAGACCTAGAATGGAAGTAAGCAGTGGGTGGAGGGCACAGCAAAGAAGAAATAGGAGTTCCAGAAAAACTTTGCAAAATTCTGAAAGCCGGCACACCTGGTGAATCCTCAGGGATTATCTAGTACAAGTCACACTCAGCAGGAGGGGTAATGACCACCACATTAACCACTTCCTCTATGGGAATAATGACCTGGAAGGTTTTTCCAGACTAAGAAAAAGCATCTCCAGTTTTACAGTGGAAGTAAATGAGGAGAAATAGCCTTCGGAGGATGTTTTTTATAGACAGTTCTGCTGGAACAGAGTTTTGCAAGTTCCTCAAGAATTGTTCTTTGTTGTGGAGCCGTGCACAGAACATGGCATGATATTTAAATACAGAGCATGTGTTGGTAATCACCTGTCTGACTTAATTTAGTGAGAAGCTGTGGTGTTGGTTGACTGATTATTGCATAAGTGACCTCGAACAGCTTGGCAGGGAGCTGGGTGGGAGGCAGAAGTGTTGGCTCCGCTCTTCCATCCTGGAGAGCCAGACTTCCTACAGCCCTCTACAAGGCCTCTTGGCAGAGAAAAGCTCTTTGGAACCCTAAGTGTGGTGATGAACCTCTTTGGCTCCCAACTGTACCAGTTTGTACTTTGGGGTCCCAAAGTACCCCAGACTGGGTGGCTTAAAAACAGAAATGTATTTTCTCACAGTTCTGGAGGCGAGAAGTCCAAGCTCAAGGTGGCCACAGGTTTGGTTTCTCCTGAGGCCTGTCTTCTTGGCTTCCCTTTTCTTATAAGGGCATCGGTCATCCTGGAATAGGGCCCATCCTAAGAACCTCATTTTAACATAATTACCTATTTAAAGGCGTCTGTGGACATATTCTGAGGCGCGAGGTTTAGGACTTCAACATGTGAATTTGGGGGGGGGGGAGACAAAATTCAGCCCTTTACACCACATTTCCACACCTGAGGCTAAGAATGGTCAAATGTTACCATGGGCCTACTTCTAGGGATTCAGATGAGATGAAACAACAAATCTCATCAAATGTCCCAATCAGTGAGTCTTGGATCAGAGAATAAGATCAGATTTCAAAGTAACCTGGGAAGCTAGAGAAGTAGGTAGAGTAGAAAAACATTGTTGACATTTTATTTAGACTTTTCTTTGTTCCAGAAAGGACATGAGGTGAGAGGACTCCCGGATTACTAAGGATATAAAGAGTAAGGCAGAGGGAGACAGTCTGTCCTGAGTGCCCTTCTACTCTCTCACTGCCTCCCTTCCCCACTCTCTTTTCTTTGACTGCATTTCACATCCTGGGACCAGAGTGCCCACTGAGGCTGTACCCTCAGGGTGGGGGTGGAAGGGACAGTTAAGAAGTAGCTTTTCAAGGCAGAGCACAGTACTCTAAGGGCTTACCAGAGTAAATGTGATTTCCCAGGACCTCTGAAAGAGGGAACCAGCAGACCAGCATACAGCGACATGATGGTGAAGAACTAGGGAATTGTCAGTAAAGCACGAGAAACTTGGATAATCCATTAGAAAAAGCTGGTTTCAGTATTCAATGATTAACATATATTTATTTAACTTCTACTATGTGCCCAGCAATATGTGGATCACTTCATGCTACACCAGAGAGCCAGTCTTTAAAAACAGTAGCAAACACACAACTACCAAATATATGTATTTAACCTATATAATACATAACAAAAACTCTACTTTTTAATATAAATTGTCAAATTGGCTTGCATACAACACCCAGTGCTCATCCCAACAAGTGCCCTCTTCAATGCCCATCACCCAGTTTCCCTTCTCCCCCACCCAAATACCCTATTTTTTGAGGAACAATTAAAACTGAGGCAAAGACGGTTATTTGTAACTTGCTCAAATCCACATAGCATGGAAGAAATGGGGCCAATATTTTGACTTGGGAAAATCTGGCTGACTCCCAAACTTCATTCTGGTAAAAACCACATGATTCTACCTTAAGATATTTGGGAGTTAAGCAATGAAGTTATGAAGTATTTTTCTCTAGATGTTTACATAGGCTGAGGTCCATAAGAGCTTATCTAAAGATGTAATTGAGCTTCCACATTGGAGCGGAGGTAGCGCGGAGGTGTGTTCGGAGAGGGGCGCTAAGAAGACACCAAAGAGAAATTTCGTAATTTCCTAATTTTGCTTGGTGTTGGAAGGGATCTCTAATGAAAACCTGCCATGAAGATCAACAAATGAGTGCATTTAATTTCAAAGTGAAGCATTCAGAACACAGTCTTAGATGTTTTCAAAAGTCCAGCTCTGTATCTTGAAAACCATGAAAACCTGGAACAAAGATAGAGTAGAGCATCCCTTTAGCTGCCCCTAAATAGCCATGGTAGGAGCTGGGGCAATTCTTGGCCTAGTTTTCTGAGCCCTTGGGCAAGGCTAGAGCGCAGACTAGAGCCCTACCCAGTTCTGGCTTCCTAATTCCTCTTCGTGGTCTGTAATTTTCACCTCTTACACCATAAACCTCAAGTTTCTCTACAAGATGTATCAACATAAAGTGCTCACAGACCAAATCGAAAAGCATTTAACTCCATCATTAGGTTACTCCATACATTAGGTTAATTGTATAAAAAATGTCCCATCAAGGTTCTTGTACAAACTCCCATTGTTCTCCCAGACTGAGAAGTGGCACTCCAGAATAATTTTGTATGGGTCAGCATATTTTATAAAGGGGTAGGCAGAGCAGCTTATGAAATTAAACTCCTGGAAACCACAGAGACACCCTCTCAGGAAATGCCTTGTATTTATGTTTACGTGGTGCCAGTGTTCAACAGCATTAAATAATCCAAGGTCGAAAAGGTCATTCCTCATTATAGAGAGAGGCTGGTCAGTTTGGGCTCCACATGGGAATTCTGAGTTCAGACAGTTTATATAAAATCCACTGTCATCGTAGTGTGTGGTTTTTAGCTGGGGTGAAAGCTTCTCGTTTGCAAAGAAACATTCAGGAACACAGGCGCTTTGTGAGGGCGGGCGCCCGCGGGTGACCGAGGGGGCCGACAACCCCGGCGTCCTGTGGCTTTCCGCTGAGGGAAGAGCAGCAACCGGTTAGCAGCTGAAGGAAGCGCCTTCGGCCAGGCCTCTCCTCCAGCCACGTGCCCGCGGGCCGCCCGGCGGGGGCGAGAGGGTCGGAGGCGCCCCCAACTGGCTCAGACGCGTCGGCGCCTACTGCACATCGGGTGCCCGGCTGAAGTCGCGGCCTCTGCCGCGCACAGCCCCGGCCCCGGGACCTTGCTCCCGTCAGGTTCCGGGCCTGCTGTCCCCAACCCCCAGTCCCCAGCACCCACCCTTCTCGCCGTAGGAGCGCGGGGCGGGGTTCAGCGTGGAGCTGGCGGGGCTGTGCTCGGGGCGGGGCCGAGAGCTGGTGGGCGGGGTTTGACGGGGAGGGGACGACCTTAGGGCGGGGCCTAGCCTCGGGGCGGGGCCTAGCCTCGGGGCGGGGCCTAGCCTCGGGGCGGGGCCATGCTAGACGCTTGTCGGGAGGGGTGAGGCTCGGGGAGGAGGGAGGAGTTAGGGGTGGGACCGGAGGGGCGGTTCGAGGGGCACGAGGCAAAGAGGAGCAGGACTCCTTGAGGGGCCCGAATCCTTGCCAGGGTTGGGGGGGCCTCGGTGCTGGAGGGGCTGGGCTGGACTCCGGGAGTGGCTGGGACAGGATGAGCGATGGAGGGGGGGCGGGGCTCGACGCTGGGTGGGGCGGGGAGCGAGATTCGCGGCGGAGAGGGGCGGGGCTCGGGGCAGGGCTGGGGCGGGACGCGGGACGCGCCGCGCGGCTTCCCCGGCCGCGGCCCGCTCCCTGCCCTTCCCGCGGGCACAGCTGTGGGGCGGGTGGCGGCCGAGGCGCGGAGTGGCGGGACGAGGAGGAAGCGGTGTGGAACCTAGTTTCGGGGCGGCGGGAGCCGGTGGGAGCCCGGCGAGGAGGGCTGGAGGTGGCGGGGCCCGGCGAGGCCACGATGAAGCCGAACGGCGAGGACGAGGAGGCGCCCGCCGGGGGCCCCTGGGAGGAGTGCTTCGAGGCGGCGGTGCAGCTGGCGCTGCGGGCGGGACAGGTGAGCGCCGCGGCCCTCCTCCCCCGCCCGGCAGGGTGCGGACGAGCACAGGCCCATTGGGCCAGGTCGGGCCGGGCCAGGCGGCGCGCTGGCCGTAGGACGCCCACTCGGAACTTGGCAAAGTCCGAGCAGAACTCCTGTTGGACGGAAGAAGCCCTTCCCTCGGGGCTCGGGAGAGTCGGGCCCGCACGGCGTGCGGCCGCGGGGCCGGGGGCAGCGGCCCGCGCGCGCGGAGTGGGTCCGGCGCGGCCGGACCGCGAACGGTGGGCGTCTGGTATCCGCGGACCGAGGGTGCTAGGGCGCGATATGGTGAAAGAAGGCTTTGTGTTGGTTTACCGCACAGACCGTCCCTTTCCCTTCTTCATCCCAGGAGCAAGGGGAGGTGAGCACCTTTCTCCCGTGGCGGGGGCGGCCACCTATGAAGATCGCCTGACACGGCCCCTCTCCTTTGGCCGTGTTGAGGGTCTGACTGTAGGTGACTTGACCTTTGCGTTGGAGAGAGTAGGTTAGAGTATATTGGCTATGCAAATCAGCCCTAGGATTTAAAAGCCCTCCCAGGCTTGAATGCCGCAGCTGTTTGTTTTTACGGACCTTTGAATAGATCCTGCGGCCAGGACGTGGGTGTGGTGGCCTCCAGGTTTAAACCCCTGCCTCCGGCGATCTGGCACGCTTGCTGTTTGATTATCTTTCTTCGAGAAAGATATACCTACTTCGACCCAACAGCCGAAAAGTGGTTCCATTCAGTGTTTGGAGGAACTTGTTAACGCTGACCAGAAGAAGGATGAAAGTCAAGCAGCAGAGCTAAAAAGAATCTGCCGCTTGAATTTGAAAAGAGAGCGCAGCTACTCGTTTCTCACTTTCATTTTTGCGTCTCGGTTCCCCACGTTTTCCTCTGTACCCGAAGCGCGGTGCCTGACACATTGTAGATTTGAAGTCCTTGTGCAGTGTGAATGAGCGGTGTTGGTTCTCCCAGGACGGCCAGGGTCGGGATAGACCGAGTGGGAAGGTGGCTTACCCCTGCCTGGCTTGTTAAGGTACATGATTGTGTTTTGGTGATTGGAGGGTGAAGGGGGACAGAAGTAGCAGGGGGAGCAGATTGACTTTTGGGATCCAAACAGCACTTTTCTTTTTCAGGTCTAGCAGTATGAAAATGCGCTGCTGGTTTTCCCTAGGTGTGAAAGTCAGTCTGTTCCCAAGCCAGAGTTCCAACCGAGTTGTCACTTGCACAGTGGATAGTGCTTCACCTTGGTGTGAATCCTCTAATCCTCTTTAAAAGTTAATTCCAACACCGAGTAGACACATTTTGTGTTGGAGGGCCCTCCCTCTGTGGTGTTAAGGATGCAAGATTCAGCCTGTAGGGAAGGCATGACTTAAAAGGTGGGTTGTGAGACTTCATCCTTTGGCTCTGTCTCCTTCCTAGAGGGAAGGGAGGACCCCACACCTTAAGTGCAAGAATGCTGCATTTTTTAGCTGCAGGACAAGCATTCTTCCTGGAAAGCACATCCACTGGGTATAGGGAGCACTTGCTCCCTCCCTCCCAGGCCCCTCACTTCCTTTCCAGAATGAGCATCATCAGGATATTTAGCAACTTTTACATTCCGCCATAAAACTTTTCTTCCTTGAAGCTTTAAGGAGAAGCCAGTTTAGGATTTGGACACTACTATGTAAACCCTGGAGAGTTGTTATGGGTTTTATGGGTTTTCAAATGTAGACCCCTGAAGAAACAGAAGCATTTTTAAAACATTTATTTTATTTGAAGAGCTACTTATATAGAACTTGCAGTATGGTAGGCGCAATTCTAAGGGTCTTATTAAGAGGTATCTTAAGTTTTAACAACCTGCCAATGACAAAAAAACTTTTTTCGAGAGTGGGGGAGGGGTAAAATAAAGATTCTGCCATTAGGAGTCCGGTCAGGGAGCCCAGGACTCTGGGCTCCCTCTTGGGCATTATGCGATGCTTCCTGCCTGCCGGGCAGTGGAGGGGAGAGAGTGGCCGGAATGGTCTATGGCTGGAACAAACAGAAGCCACACAAGGTCACTGCAACCTATGTAAAGTGGGACAGATTGTCTTATTAATGTTCTCACAGTAATGGGGTGCTGATTGGAGAAAATCTGGCCTTTGGCCAAAGAGCCGAAAGAGGGCTGAAAAGGTAATTCGTGGTGATCCTTTTCTGAGTCCTCCTTAGCTAAAGGAGTATTTGGCACAGTTGCAGTGGCCTTGTGGCCCAACATGCCCACCCCCTCACCAGTACCCAACGTTCTGCTATTTTCAGTTTGCTCCTCTCAGCTTCTCGCAAGACAGTTCTGTGCACTGAATTCCCAAGTCTGGGTTCTTTATGCTGAAATATATGCTATAGATGTTCATATATGCTATGTAGTTCTATATGTGTTGGGGGGGTGGGGAAGGGCCCCTCAAGAGATAAATGTCACCGCCCCTCATCTTTCAGATGTTGATTTGGGTCAGGGCAGCCCTACACATTTTGCTGCCACCTCCCTTTGCCCCATCCTGAGAGGTCTCCACAATAGTAACCTACCCCAAAGGGCTGGCTGCCCTCTCCACGCAGGCCTCCCCATCTCCGTCTCTTCCTCCTCCCTTCCTTGCCTCTGCACCGCCCATTCCTGCAGTGCCCCACCATCCATGCTGGTGCTACTGCAGTAGCCCCAGTACACAGCCCTTCCCCCAACCCCCACAGCCCCCTGGCGGCTGCTGGGCTTTGGGGAGGGGAATGACTTGAGTCCCTCAGTTATCACCACTGCAAACACAAATAATAATATTAATCAGAATGGGTGTTTGTCATCTTTGATGTGTAAACAAAAGTATCTTAGAAAACTGCTTTTTTAATTGTCCCATAGGGGCAGATCCGGGTTTTGTTTGGGCCTGAAACTCAGACAATTTAGGAGCCCTCTTTAAGAAAAAGATACAAAATTACAAATTCAAAATGAGGTATAAACACTGCTTAGAGTAAGAAAAATCAACAATGGTATAAATTTTAAAATGCTAACAAATAGAACAAAATACATAAAAATAATTCTTAGCTGCTTCTCAATCTTCTGTAATACTTTTCTCACATTTTTGGCCTCCTGCTCTTTGTGCCTTCAAAATACTATGATTTTGTAGTACTTTTTATGGAGCCAATAGGAGTATAAGTTCGGGCTTTCTAGTAGCATGACTGATTGAAATTGATTACTGATAGTTTAGAAAAGTTTATTTAGTCTTCAAACTTATTATGGGGAGGGTTATATAAATTTTTAGGATTGCCATTAAATTTGAGAATCCTGTCGGTTTTCTTTTACGTGTCGTAAGAAGATACAGAAGAATTTTCTGCAGACTAGCTTCTAGTTCATATGGTTGCTTATTTCTTTCCATGGGCCCGTCTGCCAGGTGCCGCTATGCATGCTCATGCGCTCCTCTGGCCCTGCCCTTTATGTCCCCATGCCAAGCCATTCGGCGTGGTGGACAGTAAGTAGCAGCATTTCTGGAAGCCATTCCTACACAGAATGGCTAATAATAAGTCAGACACATGTGACTGCAAACCCCGCAGATATATTCCATCAAACCCAGAGTAAATTTCATCTCCATTCAACTTGCTTTTAGTCAAAAATACCAGTACCCACTCCAGTGCCACCTGACACAAAATATAACGGAGGTCACAGTGGAAGGAGATAGTGGTTATATCTGCAGTTAGAATAGCTGACTTTTGCAGACTTAGAAAATGTGTTCATGTGTGATCCTGTGAACACTTTGCTAAGGTCCCTTGCAGAGCCTCAGGGAGGGCCGGAGCCTTGAATCCTCAGCTTCATTTTAGCTTCCCAGTAAATTCATCTCTGCTTACTGATAACAAAATCTCAGGACGAGGCGGCACAACAAAAGCCCACGATCCACCCTCACTCAGTACTCCAGACCTCCATCCTCTCTAGTTGGCCTTACCTACCCAGAGCCCAGGCTTGAGAAGTCAGGCTGTTGTCCCCAGATCCCCTGTGTGGACCAACCCTTTGGCTAGCCAGATTGAAGTACTTGGTGTTTTCAAAACACATTGCATTTTCCTGCCTTTCTTATGCTCCTTGAAAACCATACCCTCCAGGGTTCAGCTCCTCAATCCTTTCCTTCACGGACCTTCCCATGTGACTCTCCTCATCATTCCTGTGCTGCTTCCCAGCTTTGTTGTCTCCCGTCTGGTTGGTGTGCCTTCTCTGTAGTGTTCTCGGAACGTGGGTGCTCTTGTGTCCACCTCTGGCTCCCCAGAGCAGAGAGTGCACATTGGTGGGCTCTGACTCATTATAACCCCCTTGTCTGGCTGGCTTTGCCAACGCAGCGTTCTTTTTGATTTGTGGTTTTAGTTTTTATCAGTTATATCACACAGGGAATTTAGTAAGTGAAATACCCCTGAAAGGACTGTTATGAAAAACAGCAGTGCCCTGTCCCCTATCATGCTCATCCTTTTCCTCAGAGGTCACTGTTTTCAATTTTCTGATATTTACATGTGTCTTCTAAATCACAGGCTTCCACTGGTTGCTCTGGAGTTTCTGTTTTAGGTACTGCATTTATGTTGTGAGCTGCATTTCCCAATTGGTTCCATCATCATCCAAGCTCACATTCTGTTGACTATACAATTGTAATGCATGGTTGAGTTGGATATTATAGTTGTATTACATATTTTTTCTCGTGCAACATGTCTTTTCCTTTAAAAAAAAAAAGTGTATTTTTTCATTTTCTTAGCTTTCTGTGTATCTGTCAACAGTCATCTTTGAACTTCCCAACAGAATTTTTAATGATCTCCTCAGGGTTGTTAAACAGAGTCATGGTTATAGAGAAATGGTCTTCACTGTCTCATGCATCAGAGGCACCCGGAAGGCTTGTAAAGGCAGACTCGGCCCCATCCCCAGAGTTTCCGACCCACTAGGTGAGGAGCAGGGCTGAGAACTAGCATTTCCCCCAAGTTCCCAGCTGATCCTGATGCTTCTGGGCTGCAGACAGCACTTTGAGAACCACTGCTGCATTTTGTTATGTGAATAAATGACTGTTTATTCAACTCTTGAGGAAACTTTGGATGATGTCCAGTTTGGAGTTATGGATAATGTTGCTATAAACATTCTTGCCTGTGTCTTTTTCTTTCGTATGTATGCCTTTCTGAGGGGATATTTTAATAATAGGAGTGAAATAATTGCTGCGTCATCAGATGTGAAATTCTGCCAGGTGGTTTTCTACAGTGGATGTACCAATTTACACTCCTACCAGCATGGGTGAGGGTTCCTGCTGCTCCACGCCTTGGACAACACTTGGTATTGTCTGTCTTTTCCACGGCAGCCAGTCTGATGGGTTTGAGGTGGTATTTCATTGCTTTAATTTGCATGTCCCTTATGACTAATGAACCTAGGTGTGTTTTCATGTGCTTCTTGGTTATCTCTCTCTTTTTTTTTTTTTTTACAATGGTGGCACTAAAATGCTGATTACAAATGTGTTCATCCACTGAACAAATATTTATTGAGTAATTCTGGAAAGGACTGTACCTTTACTCTGAGTGTGATAATGAGGTTCTGGGCAGTCCTGTGTGGGGCCCTACAGGGTGATGGGGGCCCTACAGGGTGATAAGGGGCTCACCATGGCTGCTGTATGGGGCCCTACAGGCTGCTCTGTGGGGCCAGAATTGGATATCTGATAGGAAGCTGTTCACATAGTCTAAGTGAGAAATGAGGGTGGATTGACTGGGCTATAGTGAAGAAGGTGGTAAAACAGATGCATTTCAAAGGCTGAATTGCCAGGCTTGCTATTGGATGGAGGCAGAGTGTGAGATCCAGAGAGAAGGCAGGGATGCCTTCCAGGGTTTGGGCCTGCAAAACTGGTTGAATGGATTTGCCATCTCCCAAGATAGGGAAAGGGCAGGAGGAACAGGTTTGGAAGTGGAAGTCAAGTGTGTTTCGAGCACGTCCAGCTTGAATTGCCGGTAGATTTCTAAGTGGAGGTGTCAGAGTTTGTACCAGAGTTCAGGGGATGGGTTGAGGGTGGAGACACCAATCTGGGAGCCCGTGGCCTGGGATGGGGTTTAAGGCCAGGTTCCTGGACCAAGAGAGAGCAGGTTTGTCCACCCATGGACTCCACCTTAGGGTGATCCCAAGTCAACCTCCTGGATTTTCTCTGGGAGATTCCCAGATGTCAATATGTGGAGGTCTTGAGTCACTTATTTCTTTCAGAAGAGACTCCCTGCTCCTCTCTCACCTGGGCTCTGGAGGAACGGAGGTGGTTGGTGGTGGTTTCCCCACTTCCCGCCTTGGGTCCCCCACCTCCTCTTGGCCCCATGCAGCATTTTGTGCCCCAGGTCCAGGCCTCCTGTTCCTGATTAGCTCCACAGAGTGGGGAGTCAGCCTGCACTTAACAATTGTAAAAGTTTTGCCAACATTTGAAACCTCAGCCAAGACAGAACTCCGGAGAGACAACTGGCAAACGTAGAGTAGCAGCTGCCCTCTGTGGGGCACATGTGGTCCAAGTGCCCTGGGCCCACCCCTCCCTGACCCTGTGTGTGAGGCCAACTGCCATTTTCCTTGTATGCTGTTGTAAGGAAAGAGGCATGTTTCTTATGCCCATTTTGCTAACAGAAGCTGGGGGGGGTGCTGGTAAGAGGGAGCACTTTGTTTCCGAGGCATTTGCATCTGCACTGGCAGGAAGAGTCCGTGAAATCCCACATCTTACTAAAGGGATGGAAGCAAAGGCTGGTGTCACTCCCACGTGAAGGTCAGTCAGCCTCTGTGGCCCTGAGATATTTACTTGCTAACCCAAGTGGAGCACTCGTTAGTGGAGATTACAGTCTTTGGAGCTGGGGGGAGAGTAGGCTGAAATCTTACCATTTAGCCAGAGAATGGAAAGGATGCTAGTGAGTTTCAGATCCGCCCACCCCACTCTCCAGCCCTAGGAGTAGGGGGCCGAGCTCTTCCAGCTAGCCTGAGGCTTAGAGAGGAGAAGGGAACTTCTCTATCCAGGCTCCTCCCTGTCTCTCGGCCTCATCAGGTTGGAACTGAAGGCTGGCGGGCTCACATCTTTCTCCCATGGGAGATGGGGGAAGAATTCAGCCGAGTGTGGTGTCACATCCTTGTAGCTAAGCCAGTTTCAGGATCTCTGTGTCCACTGTCCCAGCAGTGCCTGGGCTACCTGGGTGGTGCACTCAGCATGCAACGGGTGGGCGTTGGAGCGCCCCCCCCCACTCCGCCCCAGGCCTCCTGGGTCAGTGAGAGGCTTAGCCGATGATCACAATAGCATGCAGGAAAGCTGTGGTGGCCGTCTTCCCAGGCCCTGGAAGATGGGGGACAATTTCCTGGAAGAAGTCATACCTGCTCTGTGACTGTAAAAGGGAAAGCAGGATTCACTAGAGAAGTTGGGTGACACCGGCTTGGGAAAGGTGAGGGTGTCAGGGCAGAGAGAGAAGATGGACAGCCTGAGGGGAGAAAGCCAGGGCGGCACTCAGGAGCAGCAAGGAGGGCACGTTGGCTGGAGCTGAAGTTGGAAGAGGAGGGTCAGGCCAGTGGGTGGGCAAAGTCTGGGGGACTTGAGGAGGCCCTCAGTGGACGGTGGAGTTGCAGGGTCATGCTCAAGCTGACCAACGTGAGTCTCAGTGATGGTGTTGTGGTTGGCCTTGGCCATGAATTGTGAGGCGAAGGAGACCTAGTTGTGATGAGCCTGTGGGCTTCTGGCGCGGGCAGCTGGGTGCATTCCACTGCCTGGGACTCCACACCCAATAGGGATTCAGGAGTCCCTGGAGGAGGGGGGGTCGGCTCTGGTCAGCGATGGAAGATGTGGAGTGCCTGCCATGGAATCGCTTTTCCTGCGCTTACAGCTGTGACGATGGCAGCTTTCCTCATTTCTTTGTGCCTCAGTTTCCTCATCTGTAACATGAGAAGATAATTACCACTATGTCGGAGTTATTTCGAGGGTTCCCTAGTTGGTACCCGCGAACTGCTTGGAATGGTGCTGGGGTAGAGTGGGCCCTCAGCAGGTATGAGCACTAGCAGGGTGATGGCGCGGGCAGCAGGCCACTGGAGGTGGGATCCAGGGAGCGGCCCCTGCGGGCGGGCCCAGCCTGCGATCCTGGACGCGCCTCTTGTAAGGAATGGTCTGAGGTGGAGAGGGTCAGGTAACACAAAAGGCAGCTGAGGTGGGGGCGAAGGTGTCCTCAGGATGTGGCACACGAGGTGGCCAGGTGCCCGGCAGGGCTGATTCAAAGGAGTGCCAGGGTGCAAGGAAGACAGTGGGCAGGGGGTGACCGGAGTGTAAAAAGTAGAGCTAGCAAGTTGGAGGAAACTTGGCCGTGAAGCTCAAGAGGGAGGCAGGGACACTGGAGAGCTTTAAGACTTGCTGGCCTGTGAGCCAGGAAGAATCCGGCATCCCTGGCCCACATCTGCTTTAACCAGCTCCTCCTCTTTCCCGTGATTAGGTTCATTTGTGAGTTATTAGCAGATGTTAACTGCTGACCCCTGTGCCACAGGATAGACACATGGAATTCACTCTGTAGGTTTTATTGATTGTCCTGTGTATTAGGATTCTCCAGAGAAACAGAACCAACGGGAGGCCAGCAAGTCCAGTTTGCAGGGTGGGCTGGCAGGCTGAAGACCCAGGGAGAGCCAGTGAACCAGCCCAAAAGCCTTAGGCAAGAAGAGCCAATGTTGCAGATCAAGTCCAAGATAGTCTGCTGGAGACTTATCTCTCACTCAGAGAAGGATCAGTCTTTCCTTCTATTCAGGCCTTCAGCTGATTGGATGAAGCCCACCCACATTACAAAGAGCAGTCTGCTTTGCTGGTTAAAATGTTAATCTCATCCAAAACACCGTTGCAGAAAAACCCAGACTACCGTTTGACAAAACATTGAGGGCACCCCATGGCCCCGTCAAGTTGACTCATAAAATTAACCATCACATCACATGCACTTGTGTTCAGATATGTTTAGAACCCGAAATGTATAGTCAGTATCATCAGGACTAGACCTCCAGTAGCCACATTTTTCCCAATCCAACAGCAGAAAGCCCTGTTGCCTATTAGAAACCCGCGTCTGGCAGAGTTTTTTGGGTGTGCTGGTCCCTGGGTTCTGGAACCCCCACAAGTTGCTCTGTAGTTATGGGTACTAACTGTATGGCAGACTTGGGGACAGTAACACAGAACCAAGATGGTGTAGAGACAAGAAGGAGGCTTTGGGACACATCCCCGAATGATGCCTCTGACACTGAAGCTGATGGTGTCCCTTGTTTTAGATTTCAAATTCAGGCGTCCGTGACTAAAGGCTCGTATTTTAAATATTAAACATTAACAGAATGTTATCCGGAGGGAAAGACCCAGGCCAGGGGATCTGTGAAGTACATGCCTAGTTAGTGAGTAGCTGAAAATCATTAATTAAAAACCAGCCTACACTAACTGCTGGCAGAAGGAGCATGTTTACAGTGTCTAAGATAGCTGTGGTAAAGGGCTTAGCGGGAAAGAGCCCTGACAGCCTCACGGCCACCCCCTGTGGATGGGAAGGCAGGGGCTGGGTGAGTCTACTGCTGACTGATTGAAAAAATACAGCACTCTCTCGCCGCCCTTCTTTGCCATGGAGGAACATTTAAGAATTAAACTTTTCTTATTTCTTATTTTAGCATCCCATTTGAGATCTGTGTATGGTGTACAGGTTTTTGGGTTTTGCCATAAGTCATTGAGTTCTGTCAGGTATTTGCTCTCAAACATAACAGTGGTGCAGGCCTTTGTGTACATAGAAATCATTCTGTGTCCCAAGACCATGACATAGGGTTCCTCATTTAGTTCTTCCAACAACCCAGTGTCTGAGGTGCCACTGTTATTACAGATGAGGAAACTAAGGCTCCGAAAAGCTCAGTGATGCCCCCCACAGCCTCCCAAGTGGAGCTGGAATTCAAATCTGTGTGATTC
>CM053566.1:28777380-29071296 GCA_028646485.1 Cryptoprocta ferox | reverse complement strand
GAGCTCCTGCCCTCCAGACACTTACCATCTAGTGGAAGAGGCTGGACGTGCCTTACTTATATCGACAAAGCAGTGCGGTGCGTGCAGTAACTGAGATGTGCCGTCGGTGCTGCGGGAACCACTGAGCCAAGAGGAAGGGCCTCAACTCAGGGTGAGTGAGCAGAGCGCTACACAGGCAGTTTCCTGGAGGAGATGGGCATGAGCAGTGTCCTCAAGGACAAACGGGGTTGGTCCTTGCAGGATGAGGAATGTCCCATCCAAAGACAAAGTTGCTAGGAGCAAACAGTGGAGAGTGACTAGGCATGGCAAGGGGGACAGGGGCTGCCCAGGCTGGCCACAGACGTGCTCACACACAGGACATGGGGCCTGCCATCCTCTCGGAGGCGGCGTGGAGTGGGGCGGGGAGAGGACAGCGAGTCACAGGGAGTGCCAGGAGATAGATCTGTTTTCTGGAGAGGCCGCTGTGCTCTGGGTGGACAGTGCTGCAAAGGTGCAAGACAGGAGGTCTGGAGGCTGAGCAACACGGACAAATGAAGGCAGGCAATGTGAAAAGGTTAGCGTAGTTCTGGGAAATAATTCAGAAATGGGATCTATGTATCTGGGTGTGTAACCTGATGAGAGGGAGGAGTTAAGGTGTTCCAGTGGATGGGATCCAGGGCCTGGAGGAGCAGCAGCAGGGGACAGAGTGCTGGCCCCGGCACCGCATCAAGTTGCCGGTGAACACGGAGGGCGGTGTGGCCTGCCCTGCCGCTAAAGGACACGGGCACATTCAAGCTTCACGGCTTTCCTTGTGACACATGCCCACATCAGTCATAGCAAAACAGTCATAAATATTAATAGACACAGACCAGAAATATTTTGAAAAAGAACGTGATTCTACCCCTTCCTCCTGAATCCGTAAATCTCCCCTCCTTTGTGTCATTTGCCCCTAAGGCCTGGGTCCTCTGGAAAGTGTGCCCAGATGACATCAGACATTCCCCAAACTGCCCACACAGGTCCCTGAGCATGCATCTCCTCAACATATGAGAGTTGCGTATATTCTGGGTCTGAAAGACCAAATGCATAAATACCAGGGCGATTAGATATGGCTTCACAAGGGCACTTGCTAAAAAAGTCTTCCAGACTTTAGTTACCTATGAGCTCAGTGTGTAGCAGCCAAGAAATATTCATTCTGATGCCCACCAACACCTGACTGTGTAGCAGCCCCTGTGGAGGCCACAAAATCCACCGGTGGCGGGTGGATACCGAGACTGGACCAGTGGGGCTCCTTCACGGGTGTGCACTGACGTCAAGTCCCAAGAGGCCAGCTGTGTGGTTTGCAGAAGTGCCCTAGCAGCACACCGAGAGGGTGAGTGCCCTCCCTGCTCTGCCTGGAGATGTTGGAGACCCATCAATCGAGGAGGTCACATCTGAGCTGAGTGACCAAGAAAAGGAACACATGGGCCAGAGGAAGACTGGCGGTTCTGTCAGAGGGGAAACTTAGGCTGGAGCCCAACAGTCATGGAGCAAGGAGGGGAGGGAGATGAGAATGCAGAGGTTAGGCGAGGCCCGTATCTAAGGTTGGTGGCTTGGCTTCCTTCACAGACCAGTGCCAGAAGCGAAGCAGGTTTCTTTCTTTCCCACAGCAGCCCAGGGGCTGGGGAGTGGGGCTGTGCTTCTCCAAGTCACCCAGGGACCCAGGTTCCTTGGCGTTTGTTGCTTCAGGGAGTTGTTCTCTTCCCACGTGGCCAGAGCTCACCTCTCACCCCCACAGCTACGTCACCAGCTGGTGGCAAAGGGGAAAAGGACAGGAGGGAGTAGTGTGCAAACAGTGGCCTTTTGTGGGTGTGACTCAAGTTGCACGTAGCCCTCTGTTCACATCCTCCTGGGCAGAACGCAGGGCCACGCCTACCTGCACGAGAGGCAGAGAGGTGTGGACTGTTGAGCTGTGCTAAACTTGGGCCTTCTGTCGCTGAAAGGAAGAAGAGGATACTGGCTATTTGGGATTAAACAGGCTCTGCCAGGAGACCAACTCTCAAGAGCTGTGGTATGCAATCTCGGGAGTTTTGTATCCTCAGAGTGCTGGGGAGCCCCTAAGTGCTTTACGCTGGGAGGTGCAAGATTAAGGTCAGGGGGTTGGCAAGTCCTTCTGGCTGTGGTGTGGTGAGCGGACAGGGGGCCGTAAGGCAGTTTTGGGCTGGCTAGAGGAGGGGGGACCAGTGAATGGAGGCTGGAGGAGGAGACTCCAAGCACATCTTAACTTTCTCACAGGACAACCAAAAACCCACAGTGAAACACAACGAAGAGACCAAGGTGGTCAATGTTCAGACAAGCACTAATGGTCCAGTTGGAAAAAATGTGCAGAGTCTGTTCAAGCAATCTGATGTGTATTTTCTTCATGATTCAAAGACTTCTGTGCACCTACTCTATGCCAGGTACGGTTCTAGAGGCTAGGGATATGGCAGGGAACCGAAGTGCCTCTGCTCTCCTGGAGGAGACATACCATCAACAAAGGGACAAATGAGATGATTTCAGATGGCAAGAAGTTCTAGATAGGTTAGAAGATCTAAAGTCCCTGGAACAGAAAGAGATTTGGCTAGGACCGGCCAGAAAACCAGAGTGGCAGAAGGATGGTGAGACTGGGAGTGGCCTATGGGAGGTGACATTTGTAGGTCTCAGTTTTTCCTGAAAGCCATGGCAGTCTTTGTGTAGTTCTAAGCATTACAGTGATAGGAGCTGACGTATGTTTAAAAATCATTCCGGCTTCAGCATAGAGACCACAGGGTGCATGGTTGGAATCATAACCTTGAACTGGATGAATGCTTAGTACACGTGCGGGGGTAGGGGCAAGTGTAACAGGAAGCCTGAAGCCTGTGTCCTCTCAAGGTGGAGGTCCCAGGGCTCGTGTGTGGTGCTGGGTCAGAACATCCAGCCCCCAGGGGACCCTTCCTCATTCTGGGGTTTGAGAACCTGCTCTCAGCCGGACTACTCCAGTGTGCCCCCCCCCCCAATCGGTGTCCCCACAGAACTTGTCAGAAATGCAAACATCAGACCACAAACCCTACACCTACTTAACCACTGAAGTTTTCACTTCAGCAAGACCCTAGGCGACTCATGCACAGTGAAGTTTGAGAAGCTTTGGCGGCATGTCCTCTGGTCTTCCTCTCTCCTTCCCTCTGTATGCACACACACCCTCCACACAACCGCACAAGCTTCCTTCATACCTCCCCACACACACCTCATATACCATATACTCGTGAGCCACACATACATCACACACGTGTACACATAAACCACACACGTCACACAAATACATAAACCACACATCACACGTGTACATGTATAAACCACACAGACATTTCATACGTGCACATATAAACCACACACATCACACACATGCACCTATAAACATACACCAGACCCCCCCATACACGCACCACACTGAATTGCCATAAAAGGTGCAAGCTCACTGCCAAATGACCGACAGATAGGAGGTCTGGACTAGCCCAAAACTCGTGGATCCCTGGAGGACAAGGGCAGATGCTACATGAGCTAGATTTGAGCAGTTTCCAATTTATAAACCAGGAGCCCTTGGATATTTGTTTGGTGGGAACTTGCTGTGTGCACACTGGTGTTTTAGGGTAGATTCACGTGACAGTGCTAAGCAGAGTGTTACCTATAGAAGGGACAGGAAGGCCCCAAATGGCAGGCAGTCAGGACTGGCATAGAAATGTTAATGGATTATGCATGCATGAGTGCTATATGCATTGTCTTTCACATTATTTACAAAATCATACCCCAGATTTTCTGTAATGTGTGTCTGTATGCAACCAAGAGGAAACCCTGAACAAAACTTGTCTAGGCTCAACACTGTTTGGCCGCCTCTAGGATGAGGGGAGAATTTGAGGATTGCTCAATGTCTCGGGGTCTCCTGCTTATTCTTTAAAGTTCCATCTGAGGTCCTCTTCCTCTCTGCAGACTTGGGTGTCATCTCCTGCCCTCCTCCCCTTCAGCACTGTTGGTACGTAGCACAGGCTGGCCATGAAAGAGGCACTCAGGAAACATTAAGGTAGAAGGAATAAGTCGAAGGACGTTGAATCTGGATAGCTGTGTGATTGGTGGTGCTTTGGAAAGAAATGTAGGATCTTGGGATGGTAGCCAGTGTGGGAGGAAAGGTCTGGAGTCCTTTTTAGGTGTCCCGACTTTGTCCTTATGCTGAGGGAGACACTGAGCTGCTACAACAGACAGAAATGAAAAAGAAAGGCCTGGGCTGGAAAAGGAGTGCTTTTTATTTCACAGAGTTGACCTGATCCTTCCCAAAGTGTCCTGTGACTGATCAACCACTCCACACACCTTCCTGTTTGGGCCGTCCAGGGGTTCCTACAGCCAGACTGTGCCAGGCAGGAGGCGGCGCTGAGAGGCTCCCTCCGCGCCTCGCCTCTTCATTTAGCTGCAGCAGGTTTGGACCGGATGTGCCGGGGCTCGCACATCCACAGAGCCTGCCTGTGAGCCCAGAACTGGGGATCACTGAGGTTCCTGGCACCTAAGCCAGCCCATGTGCACGTTCCCCTTGGATGGTCAGGAGCGCCCTGACCAGAGCAGCAGGGAGAGTGGGACCTCCTGTTGGTGAAGCGCCTCCTACCCTCTCCCAGGTCTCCTTGTTTGAATGTTTGTGTAATCTGGATTCAAGAGCATAGTCCATTCCATGCGATGCGTCAAGTGAATTAGGGAAAATACGTTTTTACACTGAAATCGAATTCCCGGGACTCTCTGGGGCAGAGGTGTCAGTTACATAATCTTCCACCGGATGAAGCTTCGTGCTCTTCAGAACCACCGTGTTTTTCTTTTCCTTCAAAGAAGAATTGTTCCACAGGCAGGACAGGATAGCTTCAACCAGTAAGCCCATCTTTCTGGTGAAAGAATAGCAGGTAGTTAGGCTCACTGGACGTCCAGAAGGTCTCGGGTGTGATGTTGAGCCCCGACGTCCTGCCCATGTTGGAAGCAGCCAGTCAGTGGCCCTCAGACCCATGCCCGCCACTCTTTTGTTCAGAGTTGCCCACAGGAGGTGGGACTGCCTCTGTCTGGGAGACGAGGGAGCTCGTCAGTTTAACCACCTTCTGTACTTTTTATGTACTTTCATTTCAGATCATCAGAAAAGCCCTTTCTGAGGAAAAACGCGTCTCAACAAAAACATCAGCTGCAGACCTCGTGACAGAAACGGATCACCTTGTGGAAGGTTTAATAATTTCCGAGCTGCAAAAGAGGTTTCCTTCTCACAGGTAGGTGTGTTGGTCAGGAAGACACCCCAGTAACATGCTGTCAGCGTCTGACTCGGGGTGCCAGGCCGCTGGTCTCTGGGGGCAGACGTGAAACAGGGGGCCTTATCGTCTGCCTCCAAGACAGCGTGGTAAACACACAGTTGTTTTCATTCATCTTACTGTCATCTTGACGACCCTCTTGTCAATATGTTACCTTACAAATCCCGAGAAGGGTCCACTTCCTATAACGCGCCCAGGGGAAGTGCTCTGCTGCCCTCGGCTAAGCCACTTGACATATTTCTGGAGGGACTTGGAGCAAGTAATGTTCCCTGCCTGTGTCTGCTTGGTGGCCCCATGCAGATGTTCTAAGGCGGACGCGGCCCCGGGTCCACTGGCTGATGGCGCGCCCCTGCCAGTACTCAGTGATGCACCCTCGCCTGCCAACCCAGGCCAGCAGACCGAGAAGGCCCTTATGAGGACTCTAGACCAGAAGTTCTTAACCTTTCTGGCGTCACCATGTGGAGAATCCAATGCACACCACTAATTTTTTCCTCAGAAAAATTCAAATATGTATGTAGCATTTTGCATCTAGCTCCAGGGGAACCCTAGACCTAAGAGGAAGACTCCCCTTGAATTCTGAGTGGGGCTCAGGCCCCTCCTTCACCTCGAGTTCTGCAGAAGAGAGTTGGAAAGTCATTGCCTTGGATGGGAGGGGTCCTTCTCCTCACAGAGGAGATTGGAATAGGAGCTCTTGGATTTCTGGGTGTGGATCTCTGTGATTGCGGTAAGGTTCCATGTTTGATGGGCTTACACAGCAGGGACCTGGAAGGTGGCCTCCCTGAGCATCCAGCTGGCACAGGGTGGGCACAATGGCGTTCTTCCCTGTGAGTGATGAAATGACAGAAGGGACAAGCCAGCCTTCAAACATGCCTCCTTTTTTCCCCTGTTGTTTTCTCCTAGCTGGTTAGGTCATCTCAGGGTCACCAACTCTCGAAATTCTCTGTGCCAACGGGTCATGTTTGTTTTATTGACAACCTTTATGTGTGAGCCTCTCTTATTTCCTATTTCCTTATCCAGCATGAAATCAGGATTCCTGACATCTGTTATAATATTTATAAGCTCTAAAATGTTTATGATTTTCCTTTAACATTTTGAAATATAAATTAAATGGCAATGTCAAAAGAATTCTGTAGATTGCTTTTATTCTTTGAGAGGAAAAAGGCTGCAATAACCAACCAGCTGTTTCTGGTTGAGGAACTATTTTGACTCTTGAAGTTTCTGTGGTATTGGTTCAGGTGGCTGTGGCAGAAGTGAGGGCTGGCTTGGTTATATGGTAAAGGCCTGGAGGTCACTGCAAGACCAGACATATTGACATTATCAAGGCTTGACCTCTGGCGTGTTTCAGTTAGAATACTCTTGACAAACTGAATTCTGAAATCACATACCTATTGTATGTGTTGGCAGCAGTTGATGAGTGGTTTGGGTCCACTCTTGTGGACTCATGTCAATATGGGCCATAGATTCCGTTTGTACAAGGTGTATTTAAATCTCTGTTGCTGCATATCCCAGAAGAAAAGTCAGGCTATTATATGAGTGATGGTACCTCCCTCCGCCACCACTCCCCACCCCTGCCCCACTCCACCCTGCAGCCCAGGGACGCCTGGAGATCACCAGACTCTGAAGCCCCTTTGGAAAACCATTGATCTAGAGCGGTGGGTCCTACCTAGGGTATACTCCAGGCCTATTTGGGAGCTTCTCCAGCCCGCTAATGTCAGGCCTCCATCCCTAAAAAAGCCCTGGGAGATGGAGATGTACACACCTGACCAGGAATCCGTGATTTAGAGCAGTGGTTCCCAAACTGCCACGAGCTAGTACCGGCCCGCCTGTGAGGGACGAGATGTGGCTGCCCCGTGGTAAGCCCTGGCTGGTTGCCACCTCCTTCTCAGCTCTGAGGGCAACACCAGGACTGGGGGAAGCCTGGATGTCCTGCTTCTACTCTGCTCAGTTTGCCTAGAAAACTCAAATAGATGAAATCATTTCTTAACATATTTATGCCAGATTTGGTGCGGTTTTTTGTGTTTTTTTTTTCCAATGACTAGGATTTAAAAGAATTTGGGAGCATTTAACTATATCTTAGATCACAGACAAATTGATAAATTTGCAATGAGAAAAAATTACATACACATTATAAAAAAGTATATTGTAATTTTTTTTTGCATTCAGAGCATTTAAATATATCCCTTAAATAAATTAGCATAAAGTTGCCTATGATCCTTATTTAGGAAGGACTCCCATGTTATTCTGAACTTATGCTCATCCCCATTTTGTGTCTTTTATGAAACAATATTAAAGACACATTGCAACTGTTTTGTTTTTAATAAAATAAGAAACAACCTGGTGTAGACTCCGTGATTTTATTATTTTATTGTAGTCATTTGTGAAATCCAGAATCTGGTCCCTGCTCTGGAAGATAGGAGTACGCTGAGCCAAAGAACTGTAAGATTTAAATTTGCTACTGCCCGCGGCTCTGGCAAATCACCCCAGCCAGTATGCAGGGTCTCAGCCTTCTTATCTAGGACTGAGGCACCCAGCCAAGGTCATCGTATTGTGGTAATGACAGAAAGCAAACCAGCAGGTTGAGGTTGACACGTAAAGCACAGTATTGGCATTGACCACATTAGCTCTGTCTCTATCCAGGCCTGCCTTTGTTGGGTGCCTAAACCTGTTTTTAGTTTGATGATTTTTGAGTCAGATCCAAGTTTCACAACTTTCAAAGTCTTTAGTAGCACCACTGAACCATATTTATATAAACTTCGTCCTTGTCCTTGTGTCTAGGTTGACACAGGCGAAGGGAGGAGAGCCAGCTTGAGCTGGTCAGTGCACCCAGCTGCCTCCTCTGTCCCAGGCTGGGCTCCCCTGGGCGGGACACGGCCTCAGCCATCGTGGTGCCCTGCAGCATGCCAGTGTGCGCTGGACTTGGAGGATGAACGTTTCTGGCCACCACTGGCTAGACACACGCTCTCCGCAGCTTTCCCACCGTGTTTTGTCCTGGGTGCCCATTGTCTTTGGGCAGCAGAGCCTGCTGCAATGCTGGCGAGGCCTGGGAGCATTAATTGGCTCCCTAGTGGACCGAAGGATGACCCTGATCTTGTCACAGAGTAGACAAACTAGCCAGGGAAAAAAGGCCTAGATTCCCTTGGCCATCAAAATTATAAGAAGGGTTTGTTAGGACTGTAAGAAAAAAACCGGTAGTTGAGTTATGCAGCAGAATACATCATTCTAGTTTGTTAGCAAGCTTTGAACCTTACCCCAGGCGTTGTTTTCCTCTTGTACATTAGATGGGCTTATGAAAAGGCCCTGGAGCTCCCTAAATTTAGGTGGATTGTTTTTTTCTATTTATGTTATGGATTTTATGTAGTTGTCCCAATGCTTTTATTAAGATCTCTATGATTTCACACTTCCATGTGTCCAACTTGATGTCCCTGTGGAGGGCTGAAGAATGTTCTCTCCCATTCTGTAGGTACTAGCTTCCCACACGAGGAAAATCAGGTTTCAGTGAATAAACTACAACCCTCCTCACATATCAGAGAGGTATTTCGGGTGTCTCAGAAGAGCGGACATGGTCCACGGCCCTGCCCCAAAGTGCCACCCAGAGGCCCGAAGCAAGTAGGGAGGTGACAGACACTCCTTGCACCTCTGTTACTTGGGCAGTTGAGTAGAGAAGAGGAAAACTCTCCGGCATGAATAGTCAACTGAAAATGTCTAGGGCTCAGGATGATTACTTTGAGTGATTCCTGCCAGAAATGCTGTGCAGAACAAAGGCTGTGCAACAGAAGCATTGTGGGCGCTGCTTTAAACAGGCTGCTTGGTGACCCCCAGACCATGTCCGTCCCACCTCCTGACCCTGCGTGTCCTAAGAAGGCCCACTGGTGCACTGCAGGCTGTGCTCCCTGACTCGGGTGTTAGCTGCCGGTCCTGCAGAGACGCTCTCTTCTCTTCTCTTCCTTCCCGGGACACCCCAGCAATTGCCCCTCCCACTAGAAGGGACCTACTTCCCACTTAAATCACGTTTAAAAAGGAAGAAAATTCCACATTTCTCCTCAGTTTCTGGGAATTTATGTTAGGATGTGAGTCCTTTCCATTTCTTTTTTTTAAATTTTTTTTTTTAACATTTATTTCTGAGAGACCGAGAGAGACAGAGCACAAGAGAGGGAGGACCAGAGAGAGAGAAACAGAATTAGAAGCAGGCTCCAGGCTGTGAGCTGTCAGCACAGAGCCTGATGCAGGACTTGAACCCATGAACCGCGAGATCATGACCTGAGCTGAAGATGGATGCTCAACTGACTGAGCCACCCAGTCACCCCTAGTCCTTTCCATTTCTATCTTGACCTTAGTGATGTCTTCTCAGTGCTTTATGAGCCTTGTGCCCAATGGAAGATTTGGCAGTTGGTTCCTGTATGTGTGTTTTGAGGTGTGGACCCTTTTCTTTAAAACCATAATCACAAGCCATTACATGGGAGGAAAATCGTGTAGCTATAGAAAAAGGCATTGAAAAGAGATTTAATTCCTTAAGTCTTTGGCTAAGAAAACTGGCAGAGCTAATGCCATGCCTGCTCTGCTCGTCAGTGACTTTGTGCACACATCACCTGCCTTCCTGCTGCGGTCGGGGTGCAGGCTTTACCGCCCGGCCGCACCCTGTCTGGCTTGGCTCCTCCAAAGTTGTGTCTTTCACCATGCCACGTCTACCATCTAGACCCGCCTGCCTGGATCACAGGATCCCAATGACCCCAAAATCCTGCAGAGGGGGGTGATGGTAGCGAGGGCAGTTCCCAGCAGGAGGAGGGGACCAGGAGCAAACAAAAGCAAGGAACTTGTGTCAGCCTCTCTAGATTGTAAGCCTCTGGGCACAGATTGTGCTCACCCAAGTTTTCTCTGCACTGTGATCATTTTTCAGGGTGTGGGCTCCTCAGGTGTCTCACTCAGTGCTCCCCAACCCCAGTGCCCTGCCTCTCCTGCGTGGGTTTCTCCAGGGGACAACGGCTGGGGGGAATGGAAACACTAACCTGAAAGTGACACACATTCACTCATCATACACACTGACAGGTTTCAGATACTTTATCCAATAGAGGGGGAAGGTGACTCTGTGTGTGCATGTAGAGCATGAGTTTCATAATCTGTAAAATGGAAAATGATGGGCCCAGAGTTGTCAGGCGACCCTATGAGTTACAGGGCATGTGACACTGCTGTATTGACAGAACCATGACATCAGAATGCACAGCACTTGTTCTTCCTCAAGTATTACAGACAAGGACAACACTTGAAATGCGGCTAGTGAGAGTAAAGAACTGACTTTTTAGTGTTTTGAAATTGCATTTAATTTAAATTATTTAAACTCAAACAGCCACAAGTAGCTAGTTGGTACCGTGTTGGGCAGAGCAGTTACAGAGCTTTCCAGTTCAGCCTTTTTATTTACAGTATGATGTCCGTCTCGGCTGCAAGTTCATCGGCACATATTAGGACAGACGCACGGTTTTCTGGAGCACTTAGAGACTGCTCTCCTGCTCTGGCCTCTTCAGGTGCTAAGCAGCCGCCTCATAACCACAACTGACCACATACCAGATGCCAGCAGGAGGACATGAAATGTTTTCTGTTTTCCACTCATTTATCCTTCTTGATAAAAACATACTGTCTTCAGGCCGCCTTTTTCTCTAGTACAAATATGGACATAGCATGAGAACCTGATAGAAAACCCTCCACAAGACCTTGCGTTCCCGCATAGAACAAGGGTTTGCTCAGCGCCTGCTGCGGACCAGGCCTTGGTGACACGGTGGTACACAGGGCAAAGGCCCCACTCCTGGTGAACCTGGGCTTGTTACGTGACAGTTGGAGACACGTACCAAGCACTCTGTGCGCCAAGCCCTGGTGTGTGAGCTTTAGATAGGACATGTTCTTTACTCTCAAGAGCAGCTCCAGGAGGCATGAGCACAGGCTGGCTCTGCAGGGACACCAGCTCAGAGGTGGCGGCTGTGATGCATAAACCAGTGCCCGAATGACCTCACGTGCTGTGGCGTGCCCGTGTGGATGGATGCAGGGGGAGGAGGGCAAAGGGAAGAAGTGCCTTCCCTAGTTCTTGGCCTGAGCAGCTGGGTACTTGGCGGTGCCAGGAGCTCCCTTTTACACAGGTTAAATGTTGAGATGTGTTTTTCTTGTGCAGGTTCCTGACAGGAAATAGATGGCTTGCTCAAGCAAGGATGGCTCAGGAGGGCCTGTCTGCCAAGAACTAATTATAAAGCAGGGAGCCGGGGACAGGGGCCCACTCTAGCCAGTGCAGGGGGTACACAGCCTCCGTCCTGGGTGCCCGTGTTCTTACAGAAAATGAAGGAGAAGGTGTGGCCCACCCCAGGGCTCCTAGGCCAGAGACCAGGATGGAAAGGGCCTCTGAGGAGAAACGGCAGCTCCTGTTGAGCCCGAATGGCGGATGGATACAATTGTCACCTTGTCTGCAGTGCAGAGGAGGCCAGGCTGGGTACAGACCAGAGAGGGGTCAGCTGTGGGTGACATTCGGTGCCTCGGGTCAAGCGAAGCAGTCCACCCCAGCCACAGCACTACTGGTGGGAGAGCTAAAGCCCGAGTCCTGGGCCCTGCTCCCCAGCCAGCGTTCCATTCTGCATGCTCTTCTCTATCATTTGCTTCAGCCTTTTCTCCTCCAGGCTAAAGTTAGAGCAGAGTTTAGCTTTGCATTATAAAATCTGTTTCCCAGTGTTCTTCTTTCTAGTGTTTCTCCACCTGACCCACTCACAGTCCTTGATGCTTTCCCAAGACTCCTATGTTCAGGTGTCACTTCGTGTGTTCTAAATCCTGCCAAGTAGGCTAGCAGACAGAAAAGCAGATGGTCTCTTGTAGACTCTGCCTCTGACTGACCCAGAGAAACCATAATGAAATCTCTTTGCTGTGTCTGCTTTGCCTTTGATGAGACCAGAAGCAGTTTGAAGTGCTTTGTCTTGAGTTCTTGGTGAGTTTTCTCAGGCTGAGCTCCTGCCCACCACAGGTTCATTGCGGAAGAGGCTGCAGCCGCAGGGGCCAAGTGTGTGCTCACCCCCAGCCCCACCTGGATCGTCGACCCCATTGATGGCACCTGCAACTTTGTGCACAGGTGAGCATAAGCACGGGAACCCCCATGGTGCCTAAACCATCCTCAGAGCCCTCTAAGATTTTGTCTTTTCCAAAACAGAATTTTTTGAGGCCGGAGTATATAAACAAACCGCTAGTAGGTTGATAGTCTCGTTAAAAAGGTGATCATGTATTGATATTTTTAAAAATAAGGTTTTCCGTATTTCCTTATTTTCCTTATTGTGAAATACTCTCAGAGCACATAGGGAATCTTCATTTGTTTAAAAATACTGTGTTTCCTGTCTTTAAAATGCTGGTTTAAATTAAGAAGGACCCCTTAAGGAAGCCCTCGGAGACACAAGCAGGGTTATAAGCAGGCGTGTGCAGTCCAACAGCTCAGGAGCGCGGGCCTGGACAGCAGCCCCTGAGGGGTGGCCTTCCCGAAGAGCTGCCTTCCGAGACAGGAGCAGGCCTCATGCTACCGTGAGGTGGACAAGGAACCCACCGGCAGCGGCAGCCCCGGGCCGCGGGCCGGGCATAATCTGACTGAGCAAATAACAGCCAAAGAGCAGAGCAGTCGGTTTCAGGGAGGTCAGAGAGGCCCTTGGGGGGAGGGGAGTGAGCTGCAGAGCTCGGGGAAGGGATAGGGATGTGGCCTTGCTCCAGAAGCTCTGACCGATGGGATGGGTGTCAGAGGTGTCCGAGGACACAAGGGCACTGAACATGACATGGTTTCCATAGATGGTTGGTTCTCTGACATGAACACGCTTAGGGCCCCCGGAGAGCTGGTTGGCACAGGTTCCAGGCCCTGCCTGGGTCCCTGTCCAGGTTGGGTGGCCCGTGGATGTGCGTTCCTCACAGGCGTACAGGCAACGCCAGCAGTGCGGGAGTGCACTTTGAGAGCCCCTTCCACAGATGACTAGGACATACTCCGTTTCCTTATGTAAAGTGAAAAAGCATGAGCACAGCCAGACTAGGGGGACTCTCCTCTGTGTTTCGCCTCAAATGGTGTGTTTATGTGGAAGTATGTAACGTAATCCTGATCCATCGTGTTAATCATCATCCTTTTCCCAACCCCTTAATGTGGGTTGGTCTGGAGAATTTAGTCTGTCGTGCCCACACATTGCCTTCTGAGGCAATGGAATAGTGCCATCTGGTGACGGCAACAGTGTCACCAGACTAATTTGAACGAAAGCATGACAACCCCCCACCCTGGGCAGGAATTCGTGTGGAGCCTCGCGTCTCCCCTTGTAGGTGTGTTTCACTGAGTGGAGCTCCTGTTCTTCTGTCTCACTTGTCATTGCAGTGTGCCGGTAGTGGGGACAGGGTGGGCTGAGCCCTGTCGTGTGGGGAAGGCCACACATCCACCAGAGGGCCTCTCCTGGGTCCCAGTGGTCCCTGGGCCATGCAGAACGTGGAGCCAGAGAGACAGCTTGGAGAAGAGCATCATTTGGAAAGCCAGCTGTGGTGCTGGTCATCAGGTTCCAGGACACATTCAAGAGCCACAGCGTAGCGATTCCTGTGGCCTAAGGACATTGGACACTTTGGCCACTGCAGCTCAGATAGGACCTGTTCATTCTTGTGTCCGACAGCGTCAGGGCTGAAGCACGTGGGACAGAGGTTTCTAAATTATCTAAAGCAGAGCCTGGCGTGCGGTGTGCTTGCCCAGCAAGCCACCCACCAGACGGCCATGCCGACTGCCACGGCCTCAGGCAGGGCTCACGTCTGTGTGGGACTGCTTTCATAGTTTTCCTGGAGGTTAGCAGTTCCCAGCTCCTCCTTCCTACCTGCTGGTAAGCTCTGCTGATCTTCACGTAAAAGAGAGATCATTTCGAAAAGGTACAGCAGCAGCAACAGAATCACAAAACAAAAACGCAGGCAACCTACGATGTCAGAGCCCGCCTCTGATGGCTGTGGCCCACGCCTGCACAGGAGCCGGATGAGGAGGGGCATTGTTGTCACCCAGACCTGGCTTCTGGGTAGAGGCTGCGATGTCCCCTCCTGGGGGCCCCTCCTCACCTCAACTGGGACGTGGGTCTGGCCTTTTGGAAGGTCCCTACTGTCCCTTTACATCTCTGAGAACCAGCAAGCTGATTATTAAAACCCCTCTCAGTTGGGTACTCGGTGGTCATTGTTGAATTACATCAATCTTACATTACATGACTTTCAGAATGCTGCTCTCTCAAGGTCAGCTATCTTACAACGTGGTCAGTTAAGCCTATTTGTCTTGGAAGCAGTTAGTGAAATGGTGGGAAGCAATTTTTTAAAAAAACAACCCCACCCACACTGTAGAAGGTTCCTTCTGTGCCTCCGGCGATGATGCTACATAGCCGCACAGAGGCTCCTAAGAGTTCGCGCGAGACCATTTATGTTTAAGAGTGTAAACCATTCTGTGTTTCTTTGCAGATTTCCCACCGTGGCAGTGAGCATTGGATTTGCTGTAAACCAAGAGGTATGTGGTGGGCGGTTCCCCCCTGGCCAGTGGTCCTGAGCCCCGGGGGCCTGGTTTAGCACCTTCCTTTTTGGGTTCGATCCCAGTACCCCAGTTTTTCTGTCTTTGTCATGTGCCTTAATCACAACTAGTAAATCTAAGCACGTGTTTTTCAAATCCAAGAAAGTAAACAAGTGAAAACTTGTTTTGGGGTGCACAGGTTTGAGACTCCATGGCCAACCCGCCCAGTGGTGGCCAACCCTTGTTCCCACCATGGTCTTTCTGTGATGCTGCTGGAGAAGCATAGAAGGGAAGTTCTGAGCGAATGTCCACGTTAGTCTTCCTCTGACCCCTGGGGCGTGTGATCTAGCCACACACGGAAGGAACTCCTATTTTTGGAGGACATTTTTAATCCCAGTATTTCAGTAGTTATGCTTCATCTTTCTCTAGCTATCAGCATGAGAACGAGACTGCTCCAGGGTTCCCATCAAGCAACGCAACATCATAGGACCATAGGACGCATAAAGGGCGTTAATCAATTTAAGCCGTAACACTTCGCACTTCCTGTGCAGTCACCACAGTTATATTTAAATAGGACTGGGGGTTCGTAATTTCCAAAAGCAGCCCTCCATCAGAGCACTGTTTTCTCGTCTTCACCCTCAATGCTAGCATCAGTTCCCCATCGTGGAGACTGAGAGAAGTTTGTACCCGTGTAACAGTACTTAAGGTGGAGATACGTAAGCATTTTAAGATGGAAATCTGGTTAGGGAGTTAAAGGCTCACTTGTTTCTCTGTTAGGTGTCATTGAGATGGAAGGAGGCTGAGCAGTAAGCTCAGAGGGTGACGCTCATGACCGCATGTCAGTAACTGGGTTTGGGGGACAAACTGCCGTGGCCCGGCAAGATCTCTGATGGCAGGGCCCGCGGCCCTGATGGGCCTGGTGTGAGCGACTGCGCGCAGGTGGTCTGGGCTGGTAGTGGAGGGCTCTGGTCAAGGGGAGCGCCCCAGCCTTCCTCATCCTTCCCTCCTGCCGGCAAAGTCCTCCAGGCCACCCAGCCACCCCAGGGGCACAGGGTCTAGAGGCTCGTGTGGTTTTAGGACTACCCTGATTTGGGAACCCCCTGAAAGACAGGGTGGGGGGTAGGGGGGAAGATAGTGAAGTATTGCTGGAAGGCTGACTTAATGATCCTCCCCAGAAACAAACCCTCCTCCTGCATTGTTGGGGAGTCCATTCCGCTGTGTTCGAGCTGACCTCAGACTAGCTGAGACTCTCCCAAGAGATTTGGCCTGGGTCTCTCTTCGTTTTCCAGGGAAACAAAAACATGGCCAACTCCCAGACCACGCACACTTGCTTTTGTTCACCCCAACTAGTGACAAGTTGCTAGAGAAAGAAGACAGAGCACGTGTGTGTCAGGCACCATTTTTCCCCACTCTCACCTCTTCTTTTTACCGTACCTAGTGGGAGGCTGATGTCTGAGGCCTTTGTCACCTGGTTTAAGCCACGTGGCTGCAGTTTGGCGCTCGGCCTGCTCAGGGATGCGCCCCTCCTTGGTGAATCACCTCTCCCCCTGGGCTGTCCTTGAGGTGTGATTCTATCGTCAGCTTTACAGATATATTCCTAATTCTTCACAAGTCAGCAACTTGGAGGGTTTCTTGTGGGGATTAGTCACAAGTAGCCTTCCCCACCCCCCAACCCCCAGAACAGAGCCCTTGTGATGAATTGTTTTTTCAAAAGCTTTCAGTTACTCATGCTTGACTATGATGTTAATTTTTAGCAAAGCTATATTCGTTTTAGTATATTTTTGAAGCATGTCATTTTCAAAAAGACAGTTTGCTTTCACGTCCAGTTTTGAATGGAGACACTAATGTTTTTTAGTTCCCTTTTGTAAGGGAGTTTCCATCACACTGGTCATAACACCAAGAACACCTTCCCATTTGAATTACTGTCTTATTTTCTGTGTCAAATAAGTGAAGCATTTTTGTTTTCCATCCTGCCCCTGCACCCCACAGCTGGAATTTGGAGTGATTTACCACTGCACAGAGGAGCGGCTATACACGGGCCGGAGGGGCCGGGGCGCCTTCTGCAACGGCCAGCGACTCCGGGTCTCCGGGGAGACAGGTGGGGCTGCGTGCGGCTCGTCTCGGCTCGTTTCAGATTGAGAAATGTGAATGGAAAATGCCAGAACCACCACTCTGGGAGACGGTGCTGGAAATCTCCTGCTGAGGGTTTAATTTCTTTAGGGACACTGCGTCCCTGATGACCTGGAAATCGAGCCAGTTCTGTGTCTTAATGTTTTTCTGGATGTGGCCGGGAGCTTTAAATAGTCTCATTCTGTTTTACACTCACATCTTTCATCTTCAGTGCTCAGAGAGACCCAGTCACCAGTGTGGCGTGGTCTCTAGCAGTCTGAGGACAAGGGCAGAGTCAGAAGCACGCTCTGGCCCTCAGAGTGTCCAGGTAGACGGCAGTCATTCAGATGTCACCAGGGTGACGTCCCCAGGTGCAGTCTGTGGCTCATTGGGTGTAGACTGGCTGCAGTTGGCTTCAGGATCTGTGAGGAGACGGTGGCCGTGGGAATGAGCCGTGTGAATACGTGATGTTTCCACACACCACACTGTCACCATCGGCGTTAGTCCTGAGACAGAACCTCAAGGACTCCAGTAGCTTTTAGAAAGCGGCTGTGTTTACGCTTAAACCGTGCAGAAGTATGTGTCCTTAACACTAAGCCGGTTTAAGGTTTTTCACGGGCTTGTCCGCCTTGCTCTCACACTGATTCAATGCATGCTATTTTATCAAGTTGTGGGACAGGTATTGTAGGGGCAGAAACAGAAGAAGAGCCACAGCCTAGAAGCAGCTAGATTAGGAGAAGACTTTGAAAGCTCCCTCATGTCCATGTTTGAGCGTGGAAAGGTAGAAAAGCACAGTGGCCGCTAACTTGGAACCTGCACATCTCTGCAGCAGCACGTCCTGAGGTGCCCTCCCCCTCATGGCTTCCATCTGTGGGTGTCAGTGCCCTGCCTTTCTTCATGGTCTCTAATTCTTCTGCCTTTTCTTCCTCCCTGGATGGCGCCTGTGTGCCTAGATGGCCTCGGAGGCGAGAAGAGTGAGGGGTGGCCCTGCCCTCCCGCTGCTCCTCACCAAGTGAGAACAAGTTCTCCAGCTCTGATCTACAGCCCGAGGACAGCACTGCTATCAGGGAGCCCTCTGTGCCTGGAGCCAGCAGCCTGGCCCAGTGGGGAGACGAAGGGGGCTCCCCCAGGGGCCTCTGAGGGTCACAAGCATGCCCGGGGAAGGGGAACGTCACACAAAGCTTCAGACAGACGTGGGACCAGCAGGGCACACTAACCATTACTGCTTCTGAGTCGCAGAGAGATTCCAGAACAGCCTCCAGCCTTGCCCCATGCCTCCCTCTCCCAGAAATGTTTTGTTTGGCTGTGTAAAAAGTAGCACTAATTGTAGGTACACATGCCAAGAGGTAACCACTTGGGCCAAATTGTGTAACTCAGTAGTGAGGAAGCATGTCATTAAACACGCTTCCGTGAACTTTGCTCTATATTCGTTTGATTAGAACACTCGACTCCATTCACACACACTTGGCTTCCTGGTCGGCTGCCTGCGTGGCTCCGTTGTGCATGACTACTTCATGTCCTCAGCGGGGCTCTCAGACCCACGTGGGGAGGGACGTCGGGTCACCTCTACATCTGGCCTGTCATCAGCCCTCCGGCCCCGCACAAGCCCTGTCACAAACCCCCTCTGCAATACAGCTGGGCCTCCCACTTCTCTCAAAACTGCCCAGGTTCTGGAGCTCCCTTTTAAAAAATTCTGACTTACAAGGAGTCCGATGTGCTGTTTTCAGTGCTGGTCACTTTGTTCTCGTCGGGTGCCTAGATTTCTGTGGAGGTGACAGAGCAGTCGTCTGTTTCAGTCCCGATTCTGCCACCTTCAGTGTGAGAGCGGGCTGTCACTTAACCCCCCAAACCTCCGTCCTTACATGATAGGTGGGGTGGTGATGACAGTAACTGCGAATTGAATACAGTTCTACAAAGAAAGCGCTCAGTAAAGTTCCCGGCACGTGATACCCAAAGATGAGTGTCATTACCAAAGGAGAAACTTTAGTCTTTGCACAAGATTATTAAAGCCCATTGTGAGGATCAGGGTGCATTTCTGGAGGAAACGGGACACCCACCACTGATCTTCTCCTTCCCTTATTCCTATTACCTTTCCAGAATGGCTTCCATTCACAAAGTAAAAAAGCAAACAGAACCATATCAGATGAGGTAAAGGATTAGACTGAGGCCAGAGTTTCCTTTGTACTTTTTTCTTCACCTCCCACCATGCAGAATTTCAAACCTGTACAAAGTAGAAAAAGTACAGTGAGCCCACCTGACCCACCATGTGTCCAGTATTGTCAACTCAGCCACCCCTGCTTCATCCATACCCCCACCCAGTTCCCACCACCAAGAGCAAGTCCCTGATACAAATCCCAGACTTAATATCACTTCCTAGTCAACATTTCAGTATGTATCTCCAAAACATACACGTGATTCTTTAAAATGCATTATCATGCACACCTCTAAAAATTATCAATTATTTCTAAAGTCATTAAATATCCAGTGTTCAAATTTCCAGATGTCTCATCCTATGGAAAACAGCTTTTCAAGGCTCCACTCAGTTTTCAGGGCTCCTTGTGGGTCCTGGTCAGTCTTTGTCACTCGCCTTCTCTGTGGACAGAGCTGGGAAGTTGTCTTTAAATATGAAAAACATCATGAGTTCATACTGGTGTCTTCAATTCATATTCATGGCTACAAGGCTGTCTCCCTAACTCTTTGATCTGCATCTCCTCTCCCCGCGCTGGACAGTGACGTGGGGAATGATATACTCAGTAATGTCACACGATCACTTTTCCTCTTTATCCCACAACACACACAAAAGATACCAGTTTCTGAATAGCAGTGCTAGCCAACTGTCAAGAAACTGTTCCCCAGAGCCCTTGGAAGGATGTTTTGTGTTGCTTTGTTTTGTCTTTTAGAGTCTACAAAGTGGTTCTTTTCTCCCTTTGCTTATGAGGATAATCACTTAGATACATTTGCTGCACTTTGTTTTGTTTTGTTTTTAATTTTTTTAATGTTTATTTTTTTGAGAGACAAAGCATGAGCGGGGGAGGAGCAGAGAGAGAGGGAGACAGAATCTGAAGCAGGCTCCAGGCCCTGAGTTATCAGCACAGAGCCCGATGCGGGGCTCGAACTCACAAACTGTGAGATCATGACCTGAGCCGAAGTCAGACGCTTAATTGACTGAGCCACCCAGGCACCCCTGCACTTTGTTTTTAATATCGGAAGACTACATTTTTAAAAATTGATTTTGTGTTGTAACTATACAAAAAGCTACATTGTTCCAAAGTCAAATCTATGAAACAAAGTGTATTCCAAGAGGTGTAGCTTCTGTCTCTGTCAGTCCCCTGTCGAGATTACCATCTAAAAAGTGATTCCGTTGCTTATTTTAGGTGTATTTTTTTTAAATAAGCAGCTGCTTTGTTTGCTTTTATTCTCTGTCTTGATATAATTTTTGGTGCTTAGAAAGGTTTCTATTTTTGTTCCAATAACTTCCTTTATGTAAAAGTTTCTATTCTACCCTAGTCCTCCCTTTTTTGGGTTATCGTCTCTTGGTTCTCTATTATCAGCAATAATACTTAAGTTAGCTTGTAACACTTCTTCCCCCTCCTCATAATGTACTCCAGTACATGATTAAAACACGATAACCTTTCGCTCAGTTATGTTTTGAGCTGAGTTATTGCTCAATAATAATTGAGCAATTATTATTGCAGTTATTGACAACTGCAATATCAGTTATGACAAGGCCGTTGGCTAGCACATCCCCTCATCATCACCTTTCCACCTCCGGATGGTTGTGCATGTGTGTTGACAGGGCAAACGACCATGTGATGCTCTCACCCGAGAACTATCAGTTAGTGCATCGTCTTGGTTCCACAAGTCTATTAGAAGTGGTGCCCCCACCAGTCCTGTGTGCTGGTGTATCTCCACTGCGTGAAGCTCAATGGAGCAGCATTTCTCACACTTTTGATTCTATTCATACTACTGAAAAAATGATTGAAGTCCCCCAAAGAGCTTTCATTTATGTAAGTTATTCTTGTTGGTATTTATGTATTTGAAACGTAAGCAGGAACTTTAAAACTACTTATTAATTTATTTTTAAAATAACTCATTAAATGGAGTAGTATATTTTTTACGAGAAACAATCATTTTTTCCAAAACCAGTTTTTCATGAGTGGCTTGTGTTACATTTTTCCAAATCTCTTTATAATGTCTGGCTTAATAGAAGACAACTGGATTCTCATATCTGCTTCTGTATTCAATCCGTTGTAATGATATATGATTCTTGATATATGAAGAAGATCTGACTTTACACAGCTGCGTAGTTGGAAAAGGTGGGGAATATTTTAATAGAGTTTCAGATCACTGGGAATATTCTTTGATGCCACACCAAAACTCACAAAATGATGGTTTCTTAAAGGTTAGTTGCAATGTGAAATGTAATGACATATCGATGAATTTTTTTATACTCTGTGATTGTGAAATCCACCAGGCAGGTCTCCTACTTTGAAGGGATCTTTTGCTCATGAATGATTTTGTAACATCATGCCTTGGTCATTTGGAAAATATGAGTTCACTGAGATTTTCAAGCTCTTTCAAATGTTGACCTATTGACTGATTTCATCTTAAAATACTAAGCAAGTTGTAGTCATTAGTATCACTGCTCTTATGAGAAATCTTTAAGTGTTGGGAAGGTGTCAAACTTTTAGTTGTAGATACAAGCCTTCCCAAATCCTAATTTCTGCTTCAGAGCTTGAATTTTATCATTGGCAGCCTTAGCAATTGAAGTGATGAGCTCACTGCCTTCATCCTCAAGAAAATCTACCCAACTCTGAATAGCTGTTGTTTTATCTAAGCCCTCCACCTGTACTTCCCATCTCATCACACAGAGTATTGAAAAGACATGTGCTTAGGTTTGAGACTTAATACAATTCGTAATTTTTGCAGCTTTTTCATTCTTAAGTAAAACCGACACGTTTTCCCCCAGAATGTGAGTGTGGCAGAGAGGACTGCACTGACCACCAGAACAGGGAGTGCCCTGCCTGGCCCCGTCTACCCTGTGCAAATGTTAACACAGTGAAAAAGGCAAATAATGTCTTAGTTTTATTATGAAAATTATTTTAACTTTGCAGACTCCTGGAAGAATCTCAGGGACCACACTCAGAGAACTTCTCCAGTTGGTTTCTCAGGGAGGCCTCCTGGGAACAACATTCTCTTTGTTCTTAGGTGTTCGTAGCAGCTTATCAGTGGCCTTTATACCTGGAGATCCATTCTTCCAGTAACAAAACACATGGCTCACATTTTCTTGTGCTGAGTGTCTTAAATTGTCTTCATCATCTTCTGGCGTAACTATGTTGCTGAAAAGTCTAACGATGGTTTTGTTTTCTTTCCCTGATAAGGGAGTTCAGTTGTTTGCTTGAATGCCCAACAGATTTTTTTTTCTTTTTCTTTCAAGTACAATAATTTTAATAGAGTATATCCCAGTGTTTGTTTTCAGTTAGTTTTCTAGGCACATCATGGTACACCCTTTCAATGTATAATTTCAAGTCCTTTTTTTTAAAGTTTATTTATTTATTTTGAGAGAGAGTGGGGGGGAGGGGCAGAGAGAGAGAGAAGAGAGAGAGGGAGGGAGAGAATCCCAAGCAGGCTCCACACTGTCAGCGCGGAGCCCAATGTGGAGCTCAGACTCATGAACCTTAAGATCATGACCTGATTAAACAACCGGCGCCCCTCAAGTCCTATTTTTACATTCAGAAGAGTTTTCTTGAATTATAGTGTTTAGTATTCATTTCCAAATTCTTTTGCTTTTCTTTTATCTTCTGGGTCTTCTGTTTTAATTTTGTTGGGTCTTCTCTGCTTATCTTTTCTATTTGTTGCTTTCTCCTTAATCCTTTTTACCGATTCCACCAATTTTTTTTCACCCTCCATTTCTTATAAAGTACAATTTATTCTGTTTATTTATACTTTGTTCCTTCAGTTTAATCTTTGCTGAAATGTTTTTTTTTCTAATTCATTCCTAAGGTGTATCCTCTCCACTTTCTAGTTAGGCTGTTTTTTTTAGGCATTATTTATTTATTTTATATAAAATACTTATGTTTTGTGTACAAATCTTTCTTGCAGTCCTTGATTAACTGGAGAGATGTTGTTCTCTTTATTCCTTTTTTCATGTAAGTGTGGGTGGGATCCACCCATCATTCTTTTTAATTACTTATTTCTGCTTGAAATCTGTATTCCTGAAATGGGGACGAGCTTGTGGAAGGTGGGGATGGGGCGAGTTCAGGACATTTTTGGTAGTTTTGTAGCTCTAGAGTTCTCTCTTCTGTTGTTTTTGTGAAGTATTCAAAAACTTGGCTTTACCATAGGTTGGTTTGTTTTTGTTTTGAGGATTTTTTTTTTGGCTTTGTTCTCCTTAACTGTTCACTGGATCTTCTCTTTCCTTCACTCCTATTATTCCTGTCTTGTGAATTTGGAATTTACTCCCAGTGCTGGCCCCTTCCCATAAGAGGTCCTGGTAAATCAGTTATGAGAAATCATAGGGCTGGTGGCTTCTTCCCTTCAGCCCTTACCAGATGCCTGGTGCCAGGGACTCCTGAACTGGTGTGTGTGCGGCCCCTCTCAGTGTGCCCTTCTCTCACCTTGGCCTACGGTGGCTTCCAGGCAGTGGCTGCTGGGGCCCACAGATGCTCCCTGCTTCTCTCTTCCTCTTGATTCCAACTGGTCTTGTAGCTGTTGGTTTGTCCCACGCACTTGTACTTTGGGGTTTGGATGCACCTTGTGGATATAGTTGTTTGTAGATGATGTCTACAGTTTTGCTTTCTTCTCTCCTAGTCGGCTTGGCTTCAAGTTCCAACCCTGTGCCCATCGAGCCCCTTTTCCCCACACTCTGCCTCTCCCCAGCCCCCACCAAACCACCAACCTCCCATCTGTCTAGTACTTATGTTTTTAAGTAAAATAAAACTTTATTTTCATATGAGTAGCTCTTAATGGTCTATAAGAAGTCTGAAAGAATTAGGACATGTGTGTAAAAATACCTGCTGTTCTAAATGTTGTCATGGGGGGGTGGCTCTGTGTTCAGCAAAAGCAGCTTGTGTTCATGGGGGATTTTTCCCAGACTTCAAAGCATACTCGCCTCTCTCTCCGTGAGTACATATTTCAGCATATCAGATGACTTCTACCTTTAAGTTGTAAAATTCCTCTTAAGGCAGCAATATTCTACGATACTCAGGGTATTTTTAACCTTATTCAACCAGAACAAGGTTTTCAAACTGTTGGAAATCTATTAATGGACAATTTTTTCACCCTAAAATCTGTTTGTTAAAAAAATATATGCAGATGCCCTATCTCAAAATCTATTGGATTTTTTTTATCGTGGTAAAATATATAGAACACAAAATTGTCATTTTTAAAGTGTGTATTCAGTGGAATTAATGACATTTACAGTGTCTTCCCACCATCACCACCATCTGTTTCCAAAATTTTTGTCTCTCCAAATGAAACTCTGTACCCATTATGTACTAACTCCCCATTCCCCCCAAACACATACCTATGAAGTCATCGAATGTTTTAAATTACAAAATATATACATTAGCTTTTGATTGAGCTAAACTATTATGGTAAATATAGTATAAAGGATAATAAAATGCAAAAATGATAGTGATTATGGGTAACTAGTTAGAAATAAACAATATAAAGTGATGTTAAGTAGAGGGGATGATTTTATCTGCGTTAAAACTGTAGAACGTATTTTGCCTGTAGGTGGCAGCACTCAGGCTTCCTTTTTCCTTGTTCTTCATTTCATTTGGGAAAAAATGTTTTAGCAAGAGTGAGAAAGAATGGATATGTTGCAGCTAGAAGAAGAGGAAAGAACTGGATACAGTGATATCTCTTCACAAATTTAAAAACTATGGGAAGAAACGTTGTCTTTCACATAATCACTGGACAAGCTTGAGTTTAAGTCTGGGCCTTACCACCTAAGGGCCACATAACCATGTACTGGTCACTTCTCTAGGCTTGGTTTTTCCATCTGAAACAAGGGCAGCAGTGAGATAGTGAATGTCATAGAGGAATGGAAGCATAAATGTGTCCTAAATGTAATAGAGGAACAGAGGCATAAATGGAAAGTGTTTGGCATGGGCCTGTCTGAGAGATGCAGAGATTGGTAAATGTGAGCTACTGTTTCCACACTTTGCTTAGTTTTCCCTTTGCGAAATAGCCTTGTGGCACTTCGTCTGAAACCCTCCTGCACTTCCTGCACCAGCCTTGCATGTGGGGTATCTGCTTGTCTGGGCTGGTACTCTGGGGACTTTTCCACTCACCCCGCAGCCAGCCCATCCCTCTGATGAGGACAGATTGGGCTAGGCCTTGGCCCGAACAAGTCATCCTTTTTTTTAATGAGGTATAATCGCCATATAGCATTATATTAGTTTCGGGTGTTCAACATCATGATTCAACGTTCGTGTGTATTGCAAAACGATCACCACAGTAAGTCAAGATAACATTCAAGTGGTCACATCTTATGGACCTGATTAAAAGTAGGTGTTTATCTCCCCATTGAAATTGTGTGGCTTTCCAGTTCCTGAAGGAGATTCGTCAGTGTCTTTCTTAATATCCTCCCAGTATGACTGAGATCCTGGAGCCAGGAAATGCCCTGAATGTAGGGATATTATTCTCTTGATCTTGGCTCTCTGAGAAAATCACTCTTAAAGTATAACCGTGGAGTAAGGGATTCCTGTTCGGGTCTGGAAAATAGTACAGGGTCTCGGGGCAGAGGGGACGGTGGTACTACTGATACAGCTTTTTCAGTGGGCAGTTTGAAAAAAATTTTCAAAATCTTAAATATGCATCCTCTCTGATTCAGAAATCCCACTGTTTTGTTTTGTTTTGTTTTGAGAGCATGAGCGAGGAAGAAGGGCAGAGAGAGAGAGAGAGAGAGAGAGAGAGAGAATCTTGAGCAGGCTCCACACTCAGCACGAGCCTGATGCAGGGCTCAATCCCATGATCCCAGGATCATGACCTGAGCCAAAATCAAGAGTCAGACGCTCAACCAACTGAGCCACCCAGGTGCCCCCAGAAATCCCTCTTCTGTCATTCTATCCTGAAAACACTATCAATGTTGGTGCCCAGACCTATAGAGAAAAAGAGATAGCATTGTTTATAACAGCAGGAATTGAGAATGCTTATCTGTGGGGGATGGTTGAGCCAATAGCAGTTCTTCTGTGGGAATAACATGTCGTCCTTAGAAGTACAGAATGATGGCGAAAGATGTACGTGATATATTGTTTTATCAAAAGAGCAAGGAACAGAATGAGCTGCTTTTAAAAATACAGTGTCTAGAGTACCTGAGTGGCTCAGTCAGGTGAGCATCTGACTCTTGATTTTGGCTTAGGTCATGATCTCGGGGTCATGGGATCCAGCCCCATGTTGGGCTCCATGTGGTGTGGATCCTGCTTAAGAGTCTCTTGTTCTGCCACTGGTACTCTTTCCCTATCCTTTGTCTCTCTCTCTTTAAAAAACTAAAAATAAAAAAAGAATACAGTGTCTTGTGTGTGGATGTGTTTAAGATTTGAAGTCAGATAAGGAAATTAGGAGCAAGATCAGGCAGCATACCCTGCTCCTTCACTTCCGTTTTCCCCCGGGGCCTCCTCTAGGGCCACTCATCCTTTTTAACTTAACAGTCACGGGGCCCCTGGGTGGCTCAGTCGGTTAAGCATCCAACTTCGGCTCAGGTCATAATCTCACAGTTTGTGAGTTCGAGCCCTGCGTCGGGCTCTGTGCTGACAGCCATCTCAGAGCCTGGAGCCTGCTTCTGATGCTGTGTCTCCCTCTCTCTCTACTCCTTCCCTACTCACGCTCTCTCTCTCTCTCTCTCTCAAAAAATAAACATTAAAAAAAAAAATTTAACAGTCACTTCCCAAATTTTGATATGTTATCTTTCAAGAGTGTTTTTATGGGCACCTGGGTGGCTCCGTCAGCTCAGCATCTGACTTCTGCTCAGGTCATGATCTCATGGTTTATGAGTTCGAGCCCCACATAGGGCTCTGTGCTGACAGCTCAGAGCCTGGAGCCTGCTTTGGATTCTGTGTCTCCCTCTCTCTCTGACCGATCCCCCCACTCACGTCTGTCTCTCTCTGTCTCTCTCTGTCTCTCTCTCTCTCAAAAATAAACATTAAAAAAATTTTTTAAAAATGTTTTTAACAAAAATATTTATCATTCAAGAATTCATTCCCCCCAATAGTGCTGTTGTACATAGTTATTAGATTCTTATACTAGCCAACCAAATTCTACATAACTCAAGTATTCTTCCCATAAGTTAAGAAGTGCTACTGATTTAACAAATTGGCTCAAACAAGAAGACTCTTACCAATGTTTCCCTAATGCTGATATTTGAGGAAAAGTGCTCATTGCTTCCGTGACTATTTATTGAGTACCTACTGTGTGCCTTGTTCTGTTGATGTTTTCTCCAAAAGAGGTCTTCTTTCCTGCCCCTGGGGAAAACACTGTCTCAGTTTGCAGCCCAGGGAGGGAATTAGGAGGTAAGCTCGGGCAGTGACCTGTCCACAGGGATCCTGGAGCCACCTGGTCCCATGGCCCCTTGTTTTGGGCAGAGCCCCTCACGCACACTGGACACAGGGGAGGTGCGTCATTAGCTCAGCTTTGGTGCTGGGCGTGCCTGGCAGGGAGTGACTCAGACCTCTCCAAGGTAGGTAGCTTTGGTGTGGAGCCAAGCAATGTTCAGAAAGTGTTTAAAGTAGAAAATGAGAGCCTCCAGTTTAAGAAAAGGGGAAATGGATATAGAGTCTGTCTGAGAGGAGATGGCCCTCTCACAGCCATCTGGTCCCTCAGAGACTATAGGTGTCGATATAGGATTGAGCCCATTGAGTGACATAACTTGTGGAGTGTTTTTCCTCCAGTTCATGGAGAGGCTTTGTTCCGTTATCTGAATGAAGACACCTGGTGCAGCTGATTGTGCTCAACCTGCTGGCCTGACCAGACAAGACAAGACTGAATTTGGTTGTATCTGGGCGTGTAACAAAGCAAAACCAAACCGCTCGTGATAACCTATCTGTGAGTCAGGCATAGGAAGGGAGCCCACGCACGTCCCCTGGCACCCACGGGCCAGCTTCCTATTCCTGTCACGGGAGCCATGTGGTTGGCCTGAGCTCCTCACCACTCCACACTGGGGTGACCTTACAGCCCCCGTGTCAGCCGTCCTTACGCCCAGTGGGGTTACTCCTGAGAACTCCCTTTCCAAAGACATCCTGCTTTTCTCTACAGGGATGCTAGTTCCATGTCCATGATCATAGCAATTAGAGAAAGGTTTTTAAAGACAGATTTATTTGACGAAGGTTTTTTTGTCATCGTTTTTATTTATGACTGAATGATGGTGATTTTCATCAGCCACCTGATTCTTCCAGGTTCTTCATGCTAACTATCCCTAAAAAGAGAGAGACCTGAAAATCTGCTCCCTCTGAAATCTGAAACAGGAAGCAGCCTTAAAGGAGTGAGGAGGAAATAGTCAGGTGTGGGTTTTGTTGACCTCCCTTCACTGTGTCTTTGCGTTGCTGCACAGCTATCAGAAAAACCTCGTAGCGTAAACCACTTAACGGATGGTACTTGTTCTGAGAGGGAAGGACAGGCTGATATTTGAGGTTCGCTTCAGAGGGAACCCCAAGTATTCAGTTAGAACCAAGACTTGATTTTTCTGATCACGGGGCATTCTTTCTACTGCAGATATCTCCAAGGCCTTGGTTCTAACGGAAATCGGCCCCAAACGTGACCCTGCCACTCTGAAATTGTTCCTGAGCAACATGGAGAGGTTACTCCACGCCAAAGCTCATGGGTATGACTTCTCAGTTCCCAGACCATCCTGGAGCCAAAGGGGAAAGTGCCAAACACACAGTCTTGCTCACAGCTCCCCAGGGAGAGAGGAAAAGATCCCAAGTGATGGGAGGTGGCCCACATGTGCCCCATGTGGAGGCCGGGAGAGCCATGTGACGCTTCCTCTGCCGTTGTGCTACCTCGTGCGGTCAGCTGTTAGGAAACCAACAGGGGACCTTTGTTCCAGAAGCCAAGTGACTGATCTCAAGCCACGCAACCAGTGAATCCTGTGTGGGCTTAGAGCCCTTTGTAAATGATTACTACTCCAGCAAACATTTAGGAAAAATGAATCCTAACAAGTCCAAGTGAATCTTCTCCCATCTCCCGCCCTCCCTAGGTCTGTGGTGTACCTGCTAGCCACACGAGGTGATTTAAGTTTAAGTTCAGTAGAGTTAAGACGAGTTCTTCAGTTGCACTAGCCACATTTCAAGTGTCAGCAGCCACAGGTGGCTAGTGGCTTCCACGTTTGCAGAGCTTTTCCATCCTCACAGAAAGTTCTCTTGGGTGGCACTGCTCTGCACCACATATCTTGAATCTAGAGAGCTTATTAGAGCAGCCCTGTGTCTCATTTTAATGACTGGGAATGTCCAGCAGAGGGTTGACTTTGGATGATGTCAGCTTTTTAAGAGAAATTCGACTTGTGGACAGTGCCACTCACAGGAACCTTTGCCCTCTTCCCTCTCCTCCAGGGTCCGAGTGATCGGGAGCTCCACCTTGGCACTCTGCCACCTGGCCTCGGGAGCTGCGGATGCTTATTACCAGTTTGGCCTGCACTGCTGGGACCTGGCTGCTGCCACAGTCATCATCAGAGAAGCAGGTGGCATCGTGATGGACACTTCAGGTGAGCCCCTCTGACCCTCAACCTGCTGTCCATCCCCAGGGGAATGACAGCAGACTAGACCCAGTAACGCCACCAGACCCAATGTCCCCCAGTCTAGACCTGATAATGCCACCAGACCTAACGTCCTCCAGACTAGAGCAAGTACCATCAGACCCAACGTCCCCCAGACTGGACCAAGTACCATCACACCCAACATCCACCCACCCACCCCCGCCGGACTGGACCAAGTACCTTCAGACCCAACACCCTCCAGACTGGATCAAGTACCATCAGACCCAACATCCCCCAGATTGGACCAAGTACCACCACCAGACCAAATGTCCCCCCTCCTTCCACAGAGTCTATTGATGAGAGACCATGTGAAGACTTTGGAAGAACAGTGGGCTGGTGCCTTCTCAGCTTTCCTGCCTTCTACGCCTCTAGGCATGAAAAGAGACCCCAGGGTCAGGATATGGCCAGATAGGAACAGCATCACCACTGTACACTTACATAACATTTGATGGTTTTCTAGCATACACATTCTGACCCCACCAAATCCGATGAGATAGGCAGAATAAGCATTGTGCTCCCCATTCTATGAAGAGGAGGCTAGCAACCGCCCTCCCCACACACACTGTAGCTCAGCATGGGGTCAACATGGTATACAGCATGAGCACCCTGTGAGGTTTTTAGGAGAACAGACTCAAAAAGGTGACTTGTTCCTTCTACTTCAAGGTCATTGTGTCCCAGTGACTGACCCCTTGGGGGTGAATCCTATAACATCTCTGCCCCCACAACTCCGCTTAGCTTCAGGCAGACCCCTCATCTAACGTTTAGGAATAAGGAGTCTGAGACCGGGAGAATCCTTTTAGATTCCTTTCTCTGGCTTTTTAGTCACGACTTGTTAGCCAGACTACAGCAGGTCACTGCCCAGGCAGGCCCCACCCAGACTTGCTGAGTGAGGACTTCTATCCATCACATGGGGTCCCCAGTGGCACCCATGAAGCAGACATTTGAGAATTGCTCTCCGCTGTGGTGGTCTAACCGAACATGTGAACCTCAGTCCTAACGGCTGGACCTTAGCCTCCATTCCCCCAGCACAGCCTTGACTGTTCCCTTCCTGGGGCAGCAGAGGGGATGCTGAGAGTCTGCACCCCTGCTTTGGCCAGGCTCACATCTAGACCTCCCTGTTTGGTCCCACCTCCAGCTTGGCCCGGGACCTTGGTTTTCCTTGGAGCATGCGTGTGCTGAGTTGCCATTCGGGACTTTTCTGCCCTCTCCAGTAACTCAGGCACCCTCTCTCCTCTCTCTGTTCTCAGGTGGACCTCTCGACCTCATGTCTTGCAGAGTGGTGGCTGCGGGCACCCGAGAAATGGCGACGCTCATAGCTCAGGCCTTACAAACGATTAACTATGGGCGGGATGATGAGAAGTGAAAGGGAGCAGAGGGGCAGAGAAGTGTGACCCAAGGACTGGGCCCTCCTGGGAATGCTGAGGCTGGCGGTGAGCCCCGGGACGAAGCTGCCTCCAGCGGCCTGCACGTGTCAAGTGTCTCTGACCACCCCCAAGGGGAGGTGTTTTGCTAAAGTATGTGGCTTTCTGGTTAAATCCACGTCTTTCACCGGGATTCGGTGTTTAGCTGGTGTCTCTTTAATCTCACATAGCCTTTATCAGGTTAGCACACATTCTTCAATCAGGGCCAAAACCCAAATCTTGTGTGACGTGCATATTGAAAATTGAGTCTCGATTTTTTTCCTCCAGAGTATAAATCTCAGGTAATAAGGCTTTAGAGCTGCTGATGAAGCGGACTTGTTCTCAGGCCCTCCCCCATGGTACTTCAGAACGCAATAAATCACAGTAATGGCGCTCTGCTTATCTGTTTCCCTCCATAAGTGTGTCGCCTGTTTCCCCAGACAACCCACGGTGCCCACAGCTGTAGATCCAGGCTCTTCGCGAAATTTCACTTATTAAAGCCCAAGGTTGGCAGTGTTTGCTGTCTGTCTGCTGCTTTTGATAAGCACTGTGAAAACTACCTTAGTAATTACCATGGGTTAATAGATAAAGTGAGAACATACAGACATCTTAGGAATTTATTTGAGCAAAAAACAACTCAAATCAGGCAGCACCAAAGCAGAAGTAGTGAGAAGTGCTCCATCCACAGGAGCTGGGGGAAAACTGTTCTAGAGAAAAGGCCAAAGGAGATTCTCGGTTGGTGGTAGCTTAAAACCTCTTTGGCTGTTTGTGATGGGTTGTCCTTAGGTTCACTCTTGTAACCTTAAGGTATTGACAGACTTACATTTTGGTTTGCTCATGCGGGTGCCATGGCATTAGAGCCACCTCAGTCCGATGGCCTCCTTTTTAATTGATTTAACAATCCCCCCCCTTTTGGTTATCCTGTCGTACATGAGAGATTGCCCAAAACTTTGGTGTTAGCGCCACTCTCTGTCACCATCAGAGTTAAGTCGCTCTTGTCTCACTGTGAAACTCCCAGGTTATGATGTCAGATCCGTGGAAGAATTGCTTTTGCTGTTTTTCCCAGTGTTCAGCTTGTTTCTTGTTCTCCACCCACACTGAGACCGTCTGCTCTGCTGATGGCTACAAGCACGCACGTAAGGCCTTTGAGAGAACACAGCACACCAGATTGACTATGAGGAGGTTAATACCAAGCGACTGAAGTATACTCCTAGCCATGGCCCCCATGAACCAAACCAGTTGCTATCAAATAAATAAATCAAAGAATGTACGGGAATCAACCTGTATAAGCCAAGGAGCGTGTTTGTTAATGTCTCGTATTGGAGTTTCTACAAAACCAGAGGTGTCAGCCTAGGTATAGCAGGAAGTATTTGCTGTGGCACAGACTCCCCCAACACATAATCTAAAGCAATTCTATTATCAGGGCATCTGGGTGGCTCAGTCGGTTAAGCGTCTGACTTCGGCTCAGGTCATGATCTCACAGTTTCATGAGTTCATGCCCCGCATCGGGCTCTGTGCTGACAGCTCTGAGCCTGGAGCCTGCTTCAGGTTCTATGTCTCCCTCTTTCTCTGTCCCCCCCCCCCCCACCCTGCTCGCACTCTGTCTCTCTCTCTCAAAAATAAATAAAGATGAAAAAAAAATTTTTTAAATGGCAATATCATGGGGCGCCTGGGTGGCTCAGTTGGTTAAGCATCCAACTTCAGCTCAGGTCACGATCTCACCATTCCGAGAGTGAGCCCCGCGTCAGGCTCTGTATTGATAGCTCAGAGCTTGGAGCCTGTTTCAGATTCTGTGTCCCTCTCTGTCTCTGCCCCTCCCACGCTCGTGTTCTGTCTCTCTTTCAAAAATAAACAAACATTAAAAAAAATTTTTTTAAAGCAATTCCATTATCTAAAACCACCTCACCAGAGAGCCCCTAGGAACTTTTGTTGTGCAGCCATGGCATTAGCAGTAGACTCAGCAGTGGTTGCTGGAGTTAAGGGTAAGTTTCTAATCGTACTTCTATTTGTAATAACTCCAAACCACGGAAGAAGGGACCTTCCAAATGATGTTCCTCCAGAAGGGTTAATGGCTGCTAGTAAACTTCTCTTTGGTAAATTCAGGGGAGTGGAACAATGTGGAGTTTTCTGAGGTATTATGAAGGGACAGTGGGACAGTACTTACTTACAGCAAGGGCGCATTGTCCTTACATCCTCCAGAAAAGGAACAGCCTAAACGTGGAGGCCACTCCCCAAACCTCCACGTGTAAAGGTGTAGCCAGGAGGTGCATGTAGGGCTCCCTCAAGTATTAGCATTCAGGGACCCATTGCTCCGTATAGAAGTGTCAGCATCATTCATCCAAGACTCCAATACTGTATCATCACATATTGAAAGACCACCCAAATGTATGGGCCTAACAGCAAGCCTACAAATGGTCTGGTTGACACGGCTGCTCTGTAGCATCTTTCGTATGTGCATTTGGTGGCTCTTGGTGTCCCCTTCCAGGATTGGATTAAACTGAGACAAGAAACAAGGATAATTAATTTAATTATTTGCCTAGAGAAATGAGTTCCCCATCACTGGAGATCTCTCTGGGGGATACCCCCTAAAGAAAATATCTTTTCTAAAAGTTTCTTAGCCATGGTTGTGGCATCAGCCTTTCTGCATGAGCAGGCTTCAGTCCATCCTGAGAAAATATAAATAATTACAAGGACATATCAATAACCCATTGTAGGAGCAATTGAATGAAACCTATTTGTAGATGTTCAAATGGCCCAGTAGGTGGTGGGAATGCTCCATCAAATGAGCCAACTTGACAGTCTTTCCAGGGTTAGAGACATTGCTCATAAACCAATTTTGCGACTTTGGAGCCCTCACCCACCAATTCTTTTTCATAATTTGGGTCATTTTTTTCTGTGCCCTGATGAGTTGCAGAATACAAAGCTTCTAGTAATAGCAATTTTAAGAGCTCCGGAAGAACCAGGAGGCCATCTGGGCCTTCAATGTGTCCTCTAATATTAAATTTGTACCCTTGGTCTCAACATTTGTTGTTCTAGTTCAGGTGCCTGATTTTGTCTTTTATATAGATTATCATAAATAATTTGGTTAGAATCAGTCTTACAGACTTTATTCAAGTTGTATATTGGAAGAGGTTTCGTGCTTGCTGATTTAGCATGGAAGTCTGCCAGAGCATTTCCCTGATACTCAGGTTCTATTTTCTAGTATGAACTTCATTTTTAATAATTCCAATTCAGTTAGGCACTAGAATGGCAGACAGCAGTTCATTTACTCAGAGTCCAGTTTTGATTACAGTTCTGCTAGAAGTGAGGAACTCTGTTTCCATAAGGTCAGAAACCACCCCAAAGACCTAAGTGCTATTGGTATAAGTGTTTACTGATTTTCCGTTGGGTAGCCAACAAGCCTGAGTGAGGGCATGTGACTCTGCTGGTTACACAGACTCAAAATGGGGAAGGTTCCCTTTCAGGTAGTTCATACTGAAGTATTATAGAATATCCTGCTAGATACCTCCCTTCTGCATTCTTAGCATAGGACCCATTGACGAAGAGTATCAAATCTGGGCTTTCTAGTGAATTGTCCCATAAGTCATGTGAAGGGTCAGTAACCATGACACCACATGTACACATTTACGGGGCTCTGTACCATCGCCAGGCCAGAGCAGCATGGTTGAGTAAATCGCAGCACTTAAGACGGAGGTTAGAAGATAGAAGGAGAAGGCTCTCATAAGATGCTTATCTACTTGCTGAAAGGGTTGAGTCTGATCAGGGTGTAATAGACTCTGAGCAGCGTGAGGTACTTGTAGTATTAAGTCATCTCCGAATAGCCGCTCAGCTGAGGCTTCCACCAGCTTCGTCACTGTGGCTCCCACTTCCCCACAGTTTGGGTGTGCTCCGGCTGCTGGGTCTGACTGTAAGCTGTGCTCAGCAGTAGGTCTGTGTTTTCCTCCATTCTCTTGGGTTAGAATTCCTAGAGCCTGGTTATCCCTCCCGTGGACAAGTAAGGTGAAAGGTTTAGTATAATTTGGGAGCCCTGGGGCTGGAGTTTGTTGCAGAGTTAATTTTAGTTGGCTAAAGGCTTATTTCATGATTCTCTTCACAGGATAAGGGCTCGGGAATTGAGTCCCTTGTCAGCTCATACAGAGGAGATGCAATCAGAAAAATGTGGAACCCAAGATCTACAATATCCTGCAAGTCCAAGAAATTGTCATTAGTTGTAGTTCTGGGGAAGTTTGGGGGGGTCTTTATTCTTTTAGGTGAGAGGGAAATGCCTTCTACATTCAAATCATGTCCTAGATAACGGGCCTTCTTTTTTGAGAATTGGAGTTTTTCCTTAGAAGCCTATGGGCTTTACAACCTAATTGCTGTAATAGTTAAATTGAGCCTGTTTCTGAGTCTTCCCTTGTAAGGTAACACAGCAATAAGGCATCTACATATTGATAAATGTAGCATTATTAGGGATGTAAGGTCTTGATATAAAACCCGTGAAAAACAGGATGGGGCTTCACCAAAGGCTATGGCACTATAATCCAGGTATATTGTTGATTTTTTCCAAGTGAAGATGAGTAAATATTGATTCTCACTGTCAACTGGGATACTAAAGAAAGCAGAGCAAAGATCTATCACTATGAACCACTTTGAGTCTGTAGTTGCATTAGATAACAAGCTGTTAAGATTTGGAACACAGGGAAGCTTAATATCACAGTTTTATTGATTACCCACAGATCCTGGACGCATCTCCAGGCTTGTCCATTTGGTCTTTTAACGGGTAAGATTGGAGCATTACAGGAACTAGTGCATGGGGTTCTGAGTCTTTGCTTAATTAAGTCTTCTACAGTTAGTGAGAGCCCTTCAGTAGCTTTTGGTCTTAGTAAATATTGAGACAATTTAGGCAGAGGTTCAGAATGATCTATTAGGGTTTTTATGGGTTCAGCACTCTTTAATTTTGCCTGTGTTGGTTGAGGAAGAAGCTTCTAGGCAGGCAGGCACTTCTGAGAGATCGGAGCTTTCACACTTTCAAGTCTCAATTTCATCAAGTCCTGCTTGCAGAGAGCAGAGCAACTCAGGTCATTTCTCCTTCTGAGTTAAATTTTATATGATCCCTCAATTTATTTTTTTAATTTTTTTAACATTTATTTAAACATCTGTCAGCACAGAGCCCGATGCGGGGCTTGAACCCACGAACCGTGAGATCATGACCTGAGCCAAAGTCGGATGCTTCACCGACTGAGCCACCCAGGCTCCCCTCTGACCCCTCAATTTAGAAAGCTTATCTTATCCTAACAGGTTTTCTGGGGCAGTGCCACGAAGAGGGAATGTATAGTTTCCTGGAAATGGCCCTAATATCATCTGGACTGGTTTAGATACAGGTACCCTTTGAAATTGGCTAGAAACGGCCACTACAGAAATATTTCCTTTATTCTGAGGGATTTGCCATTTTATGAAACTGGGATTTGTTGTTGATAAAGTTTAATGAAGACCCACCAATACTGTACAGGATTCTCCACTGATTTTTTTTTTTTACTGTTTATTTATTTATTTTGAGAGTGCACATGTGAGAGCTGGGGAGGAGCAGAGAGAGGGAGATAGAGAATCCCAGTAAGGCTCTGCACCATCAGCACAGAGCTCAATGTGGGGATTGATCTCACGAATTGTGAATTCATGACCTGAGCTGAAATCAAGAGTTGGACGCTTAACCGATAGAGCCACCTAGGAGCCCCTCCATTAATTTTTATCTTCATTCCCCCTTGCTAATTTAGAGGTATCATGAGGAGCAATTTACTGGAGAATCCCTTGGAAATCTGTCAATGCTGGTAATATTTCGACAGTAAAATTTTTAAAGACTTCCCCCATGGAAAAACAGTGTGGATTAATAGGCAGAAGTCTACAAAATGATGGGTTCAGCAGGGGGCATTCCTTTTTCCAGTGCCCTGATTGCTTACAGTGAAGGAAGACGTTTGGGGACAGAGTATTCCTGAGTTCTAGGTTCTGGCTTGAAATTAATTACATGGAGGTCCTCAGCCCTGGGAGCTGTTCTAACTCTAGGGCCACAAGTTTATTGGCTCTCTGAATAATATCTGGCGCTAAGGTTTTTTCAAAATGTTTAGCTAGGGATCTGGGGTGCCTGGGTGGCTCAGTTGGTGGAGCATCTGACTTCAGCTCAGGTCATGATCTCATGGTTTCTGGATTTGAGCCCCGCGTCGGGCTCTGTGCTGACAGCTCGGAGCCTGGAGCCTGTCTTTGGATTCTGTGTGTCCCTTTCTCTTTGCCCCTGCCCTGCTCACGCTCGCTCTGTCTCTCTGTATCTCTCTGTCTCTCTGTTTCTCTTTGTCTTTCTCTCAAAAATAAACATTTAAAAAATTATTTTTAAATGTTTAGTTAGGGCTGTTAATTCAGCATGAAGGGCCACTGCCCAACCCAGTTTGTGCCTCTTTATTAGGCTACTTTTAGGCTGGAGCCCTGTAATAAATAAGGAATTCAGGGCATTTTCTGTGCCTGCATTTAATGAAGAAGGAACAGAATGTTTCACAAAAAAAGGTTTCCAATCTTGCCTGTAGTCCGAGACTGGTTTGTCCTTTTTTGTTTGCAAGATTGTATGATGGAGACCAGTTTTTTGAAGAAGTGCCTTATTAATACTTTCAAGTAGGTCTGGGGCTATTTTTATAGTGTATTTTGGTCCATCCCTGGCAGAGCAATTGTATGTATGTATTTATTTAGTATTGCTCCTAGCAAATTCCCATTTGGCTTCATCCACACATTTCCTAATGCCATATGAATAAATCAGTAGAGATTCAAGAGCCCCAAATCATAAGCCCCAGTCAGAATTCCAAATTCCTCAGGGTACCTGGCTGGCTCAGTTGGTAGAACATGCAGCTTTTGATCTTAGGGTTGGTGAGTTCAAGCCCCATTTTAGGTGTAGAGATTGATTAAAAATAAAACCTTTTAAAAAAATTTCCAAATTCCTCATAAAATTTTTGAGGACTCCTTTAGAGTTTGGAGAATCTTTGATAATGGCCCTAGTTCAGCCTTTGAACATGGAGAAAAGTGGTTACATCTGGTATTCCAGGCTCTCCAGAGAATCTCACTTTAAAAGGCATTGATTCAGGGGCACCTGAGTGGCTCAGTCAGTCAGTTGAGCATCCAACTCTTGACTTTGGCTCTGGCCATGATCCCAGGATACTGGGATTGAGCCCCACATTGGGCTCCGTGCTGAGCATGGAGCTGCTTAAGATTCATTCTCTCTCTCTCTCTCTCTCTCTCTCTCTCTCTCTCTGTCTCTCTCCATCTCTCTCTCTCTCTCTCTCTCTCTCTCTCTCTCTCTCTCTCTCTTTCTCAAAAAATTTTTAAAGGCATTAGTTTAACCTCTAGCTCATCTTCAGAGTGAAAAGGCAATTGAGTGAAGGGATTCATAGATTCAGAATATTTGGGGAGGGGAAGGTACAGGGAAGGAACACTCAGACAAGTTAGTCAGTGTGCACTTCTTTTTAGACTCACCACCATTATTGCTTAAGCTTTTCATTTGCCTTTTGTAGAGAATCTTTTAAAGAAACATTTTTTGATTCATTTAGTTTCTTAGGAGAGTCTGCATACCAATAAAAAAAAATGCATTCCTTTGTTTTGGGCAAATTTGGAACTTTCTTTTCTCTAGAGCATTCCATAAACGGATAGGCTTGTCTAGGTTAAAAATTCCCAACTGTGACTACCATAATTCAAGATGATCTTGGGTACATATAGGTAACCAGGGTTCCCAGATAGAGGAGTCCCAGATTGTTTGGACTCAGAGGCACCCATTTTTCCCCTCCCACCCCCTTATTCCGTGAGACCTCAGTCTCGACGCAGTCCAGCTTAAGTTGGACCTAGTCTGACCCTGGACCTGGTGTGGTTTCTTCTTTTTTAAGTCGGCCAATCCCAAACCCAGTCCAGAAAAAGAAGGCTCAAATAAATTCAGGGAGCTCTTTAAAAAAATTTTTTTTAATGTTTATTTTTAAGAAAGACAAAGCACGAGCAGGGGAGGAGCAGAGAGAGAGGGAGACATAGAACCCAAAGAAGGCTCCAGGCTCTCAGCTATCAGCACAAAGCCTGATGTGGAGCTTAAACCCATGAACCATGAGATCATGACCTGAGCCAAAGTCAGTCACTTAACCAACTGAGCCACCCAGGCGCCCCTCAGGGAGCTCTTTTAAATGTGAAAAGCTGTAGAACTTCCCCGCAGCCTCCAAACACAATGATTAAGCAGTGAGCTCACTGGGCCCTGCTGGTGCTTTTGCTCAGTGGCCCCTTGCTCCTGGGGGCCATGGAGGGGCGGAGCTTCACCTTTGGATCATACTTCTGACACCAGAACTGTTAAAAGTTAAACTGAGGCGTGTTAAAATTTTAGAGGAGTTTATTTGAGCAAAAATGGATTCCAACCAAGCAGTACCAAACCAGAAGTGGTTAGGAGAGCTCCACTGGCAGGAGCTGGGGGAAAACTTTTACAGGGAAAAGGCAGAAGCAAAGTGAGGAGATACTGACTATAGCATAAGGCCTAGGTGGCTGTTTGTGAGTGGTTGCCCTTAGGTTTCTCTTTTGTAATCTTGAGTCAATTACAGGCTTAGACTTTGATTTGCTTATGTAGGTGCCCTGGCATTACAGCCACCTCAGTCTGACGGCCTCCTTGTTTCATTAACCTAGTACATGTCAGTATTTGAAATCCAAGACATGGGACAGACTGAAAAAAAATGAATAACTTGAAAACAAATCTCCAAAATTATGCTGTTTTTGTGATCTATTTATTTAAAGAGTAGAAATCGTATTTTCTGGGCTTCATTTTTGCCTCTGTAGGAGGTAGAATTACATAAAGAGTATCCACTGACGAGCTAGCCAGGTATCTTTTCTGAAATTTCAGAATTGAGAAAGTCAGTGTTTACATGGAGAAGACTATAACCTGCCTTAACATTTTCTCTCACGTTCCTAAATTACCATCAACATTGACAAATACAGAGTATTTGAGGGCCTCCATGGCATCTGCTGTCTCTGGCTCCTAAAATTCAGAACTTGACCTATACCGTAACCCCATCACTTTCACCCGACCATACCCCTGGTGAGTCCTCAGCAAGCCCCGGGCTGGCCCCCAAGGTCTCTCCTCTCTAGACACTGGTCGACCCTTCACTGCTAACTCGTGCATGCTACCCGCCTCTCACAGGCTGAGCTGCATGCAGGCCCTAGATCACTGCAAATAGTAGAGCCCCCAGTGGACTTCCCCAGGGGAAGATTCCCTTTGGGAGTAGATTACCTAGATGCCTTACCATCACTTCCACTTGGGTTATTAATTGGTAAATTAAAACTATCAAAAAGGAGTTTCCTTTTCTCATCTGAATGGGGTGACCAGGCAAATCCCCCAAAGGTACACAGTTGAGGGGCTTGGATGTGGAGGACTGCGTCTCTTTGGGACTAATGAGTCTTATGTGCACGGGGGCCCTCACTTTTGATATCTGCAGGAAGTCAGCACATGGCATGCAGAGCCATAGAACGTCAGGGTCAAGGGCCTACTTGAAGCTTCTCCACCCCTGGGAGTCTCGAGTCTCCTGCACGCCCTGCTGACCAGGGTCCAGCATCTTGCTGACTCCCAGGAGAGGCATACCGTTCCTCCAGAGAGCACACCCACACCAAGATCTTTCAGATCATTAAGTTGTCCCTTATGTTCAGTTTCATTTCAGGCAGCTGAAATATGTCAGCACTTAGCCAAGATTTTCTGAATGAGATTCATTTTAACACATTTTGAAGATTAGTGACATAAATGGAGACAAGCTACTCCAGCTAAGGGGAACAGGCCATGTAGATCCTGATGGGGGGACGAGCAGTCGGGGCTCCTGGAGATTTCAGGGCTCAGATTAATAGAAAAACTGACCAGAACAGAGCTTTCACACTCCTACTAAAAATGGTTATGTAAGCAAATGAGACACTTTGTAAATTTAATTTCTAAGTGGTATAGTTTTTTTTTTTTAATTTATTTTTTAAATTTACATCCAAGTTAGTTAGCATAGAGTGCAACAATGATTTCAGGAGTAGATTCCTTAATGGCCCTTACCAATTTAGCCCATCCCCCCCCACAACCCCTCCAGTAACCCTCTGTTTGTTCTCCATATTTAAGAGTCTCTTACGTTTTGTCCCCCTCCCCGTTTTTATATTATTTTTGCTTCCCTTCCCTTATGTTCATCTGTTTTGTATGTTAAAGTCCTCATGTGAGTGAAGTCATATGATATTTGTCTTTCTCTGACTAATTTCGCTTAGCATAATACCCTCTAGTTCCATCCACATAGTTGTAAATGGCAAGATTTCATTCCTTTTGATTGCTGAGGAATACTCCATTGTGTATATATATATATACCACCTCTTCTCTATCCATTCATCTGTCGATGGACATTTGGGCTCTTCCCATATTTGGCTACTGTTGATAGTGCTGCTATAAACATTGGGGTGCATGTGTCCCTTCGGAACAACACCAGTGGTATAGTTTTCTAACTTATTTTACTAAGTTTTCCAGAGGAGATGACAGTCACTTTTTAAAATTGCTTTAGTGAGTCCCCTCCCTAAAATGTACCTCATGCCATGAACCACCCCTGCTGTCGTCACAGTGACAGGTGTCTCTCTTCAGGTGCTGGACCTAGTCAAGCAGACACTTAATAACTTGGATGTGAAATACCAAGGATGCAAGCTTTCGGGCTGTCAAAGAGTGGGAGTGTTTTTCCATTGCCTTTAGGAGGACCCTGGAGAAAGGCTTATACCTCAGTAGACTTCAGATACGTGTGTGAGATCATTGCTTTATACAAAAGCACCAGGGGCAGAGATAAATGATATTATTGTGTCAGGGGCACGCTCCAAGGATAGGGCCCCACGGTCCTTGTAGTGATCGTGTCCATACTAAATATATGTGAAGGCCGTGCTTCATAAAAGCAAGCACCACATACCTACCCTCTTGGTTCTCCAAGCTTCCAGGAAACTGCTGCGCCCTGAGGACAGTTGCTGTTTCACCTGGCCTCAACATAATGTGGTGTTGGAAGAGATTGTCTGGTACCCTGACAGTGATCATTTAAAAAAAGTGTTTTCCCTAAGTATCAGCCTCCTAATCTGTAGGTTACATTTGCAAGTGCACATAGACAAGCTTTAGCCATTATTACACTGTCTCAAGGGAACTTACTTGTAAGATGAAGATACCCTTAAAATGGACCGTAAGGGGGCACCTGGGTGGTTCAGTCAGTTGAGCATCCAACTCCTGGTTTCAGCTCAGGCCATGATCTCACAGTTCATAGGATGGAGCCCCATCACGGACTCTGCACTGACAGTGTAGAGCCTGCTTGGGATTCTCTATCTCTCCCTCTCTCTGCTCCTCCCTGACCAGTGTGTGCACATGCTCTCTTGCTCTCTCTCCATCTCTTAAAATAAATAATTAAACTTAAAAAAAATGAACTGTAAGGGAGCCTTCCTAGAATCCCACATGTATTGGAAGGAAAAAAGAAACTTAAAAGAAAAGCAATACCTTACCTTATGGTAAGGTTAATGTCATTTTGAACATAAATTAGTATCTTTTAGGCATGTAGTGATGACTTTGAAAACACTGACATGGATTATTGAGCATAAATTTATAATGCTTAAAGATTCAAGGGCAAGTGTATAGAAGTGTGGGTAGCACACTGGACAGGGATCAGAACTGGTTCTGTGTTCAAATCCTGGCTCTGTACCAACTAGCCACGTGAACTTGGGCAAACCACTTAAGGGAGCCAAGGCCCCAGTTAGGCCCTAACACTTGTGCATTAACATTCTCCAGGGCTTTTTCCAGATTCTTTTCCCTCAGCCTGTGAACTAGTAAATACCACACCTGGCCAAAGTTCCCAGCAGGAATAAAGAAGAGGTGTGTGTTATCCAGCTGGGATAGCAAATACATTTTGTTTTAAGTCGCTCCAGGTTTTTTTTGTGTGTGTATTTACATAGTTTCACCTTGTGAGCACTGTAGCTTAATCCCATTTTGTCATAGTTGTGTCTTTGAAGATATGGATCCTACTCCAAGTCTGACCACCTGTGAGAAAACCCAGAACTGGTCTGAGTGCTCTGTCCTCATGGGCCTGGATCCCCAGAGCCTGCCAAGCTACGGACTAGTTCCTGAAGCACAGTACGTCTTTGAGGAGACTGGCTTTTCTTTCATCTCTGGAAACAGCACAATTTGCCATTTTATCATTGTGTTGCATGGGACTTTCTAATAAATGGTATAGCTTTTTTGAATGAAGGTTTAAAATGTATGCTCATGTTTCACCAAATTGTTTGCGAGATTTTTTCTCAGGATACGCCCAAACAGTTCTTCTGAGTATAAATGCACACAAGAAACTCCTTATGTTCTTCAACATGCATTTCACAGTGTAACACTCATTAATCATGTGATGTCTTTAAGTGTCTACTGGAAGGTTTCTTTGGAGAAATAACTCCCCACAGGAAAAGCCTGTGAGAGCACCCTACAGGCAGCACAAGACCCTGGAGGATGCAGCCTAAATAAATGGCTGCAGGCGCCCCGGGTCTGTCCCCCTGTTTGTTTCTGCATTCTGCAATTGCTGAGAGTCCGGAGCTGGCTTTGGTGAGCCTATGGCCTGAGCATTGTCACTGCCTCTTCAGGAGAAGCGGAGAGACCCTCTGGAGAACAGGGAGGTGCCTGAGACCCATAGGCCAGGCTGGGGCACAGAGCTCAGCCCACCTTGGAACCTGACAGTGGGGTGCCACTGCCCAGATGAGCCTCCCAGAAGACAAATGAGCTGCCCACTTTGTGATCTTCAGAATCAACCGCACTGCCCCCCATATCATTTTGACTTCCTTTCAAAATAATGTTCACCTACTCTTTGATGATCTAGCCTGAAATAAAAGGGAAAACATTTGTCTTTAGCACATCACTAAGTGTCACTATCCAAACCAGGAGTCAGGAAACATGGAGTCTGGTCCCAAGTTCACGATAAAGTAGCTGTGTAACCTTAAAGTCACTTCCCCTCTGTTGGTCTTTGGTGAAGTGTGTAACGTGGAACCTGTCCGACCCCCCTCCCAGGCCTATTGTGAAGATGTCACAAGACATTACATGAAAGCATCCATGGCTGTGAAATGCCAGGTGATGTTTTTCACAATTAAATATTCAAGAGTGAAAGGATCACGTCACGGCCAAATGGAATGGTTCAGCTATTGGAGAAAACTAGAAATACTTAGATTACACCATAGCTTAGACAGGCTTTGCCTGACTTATTAAACCATTTACGATCAGCTCTATAATTATTCTGCACCCAAGACTTGAGGCAATCTCAGAAAATACCTCCCCTCGCTTTCGTCAGTATTAACCACATTAAAGTATACAAGACACGTTAATCATCATGCTTTTTTCCATGGAGGCAAGGTATAAATAGAATAGACTTTTAGTGTTTTATTATTTACTTATTTTGAAAGAGAGGGAGACAGAGAATCTCAAGCAGGCTGTTAGTGCAGAGCCCAACACCAGGCTCAGTCTCACGAACCACAAGATCATGACCTGAGCCAAAATCAAGAGTCGGACACTTAACCGACTGAGCCACCCAGGTGCCCCTAAATAGAACAGACTCTTCTTTTAAAAATTTTTTTAATGTTTTTAATTTATTTTTGAGAGAGAGAGAGACAGCATGAGCAGGGGAGGGTCAGAGAGAGAGGGAGACACAGAATCCAAAGACAGGCTCCAGGCTCTGAGCTAGCTGTCAGCACAGAGCCTGACACAGGGCTCGAACCCACGAACCGTGAGATCATGACCTGAGCCAAAGTTGGACGCTTAACTGACTAAGCCACCCAGACGCCCCTAGAACAGACTCTGAAAAGCATAAGCAAAGAACCAAATCAGTGGCCTAAAAGTGTGGATGATTTCCAGAAGCACCAGGCCCTCTGACAACACCTTGGGCTCCCAGTAGATGGCAGGAAGTGCAGGGCGTGTGCCTGTGGGCGCCAGTGACCAGCTGGGCGATCCCTAGCTACTCATGGAAACTCTCTGGGCCTCTCTGTGAAACAAGTTAAATGGTGCTGCTCCCAGGGTCGGGCAGAGTATATGAAATCGTGTGCACACGTGGTTGCATCAAACAGACGGACCAGAAGCGCAGATGGACTTGCAGGAGCCAGAACAGAGAACCCGAGGGCAAGGTCTTCCCACTCAGCTGCTTTGACCTCTCTCTGTGCCACAGCCCAAGTCAGGCTTCCCTTCCTGCTGGTGAGTCCTCAGAGTGGAGTGCTGCTCAGTCACCTCATCAAGGCCTCCTGTAAAGGACACGGGAAGACAAAATCCTGGATGTCTGGGTCGTTCTGTACGGCATCCACTGGAGGTCACCTCGAACACTGGTGAGTCGCAAGGCTTCCCAGCGTTAGCCTGGACCTTGTCCCCCCTCTCCCCCGCCCCCCGATGTTGCTCAGTCATCACACATCAGCACAGCAGCAGCCCCATGACTGATCCAAAACACCACGCTGGGCTGGACAGGCCAGATAGCCCGGGCCTAGAGTTGGGAGGAAGAGGGAATCGGACGGGTGGGGGTGGCAGGTGGGACATGATTCTGGCCTCAGGGAATGCTGTGACTCAGAACATGCAAGTTCCTACAGAGGGAGCTTCCTGGCTTCCTCCTGTGGCTGCTGCCCAGGCTCTTGGAGGTCAGAGGTGCCTGTCCGTGACTATTTGCGTATCTCGTCCTAACATCCACCTCTGGCTTTGCTTCATCTAGGGCAAGAGTGAAGACCATTCTCAGCCATTAGACTGCCGACATTCCAGAAAATGTCGACACCACTCCACAGCGACGCGCTGCTGTTGTGAACGGCCCCTGAGGAACCTGCAGGGGGACTTCGATCACATCAGTGTAGAACTCCATCTCCTTGGGGAGAAAAAGAAGAGACTCCAGGTTGACAAATGGTGCGGAGACAGAAAGGAACTGGCCTCAGTTCGCACTATCTGTAGTCACGTACAGAACATGACCAAGAGTGTTACCCTGGGCTTCCAGTAAAACATAAGGTCTGCGTATGCTCACTTCCCCATCAACATCGCTATTCGGGAGAATGGTTCCCTTGTTGAAACCTGAAATTTCTTGGGTAAAAATATATCTGCAGGGTTTGGATGAGGCCCGGCATCCCTTGCTCAGTATCTCAGGCCCAGAAAGAGGAGTTAATTCTTGAAACGACATTGAACTTGTATCGAATTCAGCTGCCCTGTTTCAGCAAGCCACAACAGAAATAAGAGTATCAGAACGTTTGGGGACAGTATCTATGTTTCCAAACAAGGACTAGTTCAGCCCATCGGCTGATAAGATTTAAGTTGTCCAACTGCAGAAGCAGGAAGACGCTGGACGATTCCTCAGACTTATTTGTGGTATTTTAAAGATGCAATAAAAGCTGTGTCTCGGGGGCACCTGGGTGGCTCAGTTGGTTAAGCATCCGACTCTTGATATCGGCTCAGGTCATGATCCCACAGTTCATGGGTTCAAGCCCTGCACTGGGCCCTGATGCTGATAGCACAGAGCCTCCTTGGGATTCTCCCTCTCCCTCTCTCTCAATCTCTCTCTCTCTCTCTCTCTGCCCCTCTCTCTCCATCTCTCAAAAATAAATAAATAAACTTTAAAAAAAAAAGCTGTGTCTTGATCTGGGGAAAAAACAAACATATGTCTCCGTAACCTTGGAGCCCCTGCCCTTCAGTGCCCAGCACCAAGGGGGTCCAGGAGAGGACTGGCAGGAGGCGCTTGCACAGGGCTCCAGCAGCACCCATGAGCATCAGTGCAGGCTTCCCAGAGGAAGTGATGTTGAATCTGAGTTTGAGGAGGTGAGTGGAGGTGAGGTCAAGAATCAGGGCAGGGCATGCCAGGTGGAATGGGAGCACTGACCACAGGGGCGCCATGAAGAAAAGTTCAGAGTGCTGCCTGGTTGTGCAGGGGCATGGTGTCACCCAGGAGAGGGACAGGAGGTGATGTTAAAGACACTGGGGCCAGGGGCACCTGGGTGGCTCAGTCAGTTAAGCGTCTGACTTTGGCTCAGGTCATGATCTCACAGTTTGTGGGTTTGAGTCTCGCATCGGGCTCTGTGCTGACAGCTCAGAGCCTGGAGCCTGCTTCGGATTCTGTGTCTCCCTCTCTCTCTACCCCTCTCCCACTCTTGCTTGCGTGCGCACTCTCTCTCTCTCTCTCTCTCTCTCCCCCTCAAAAATAAACATTAAAAAAATTAATAAATAAATGAAAAAGAAAGAAAAAAAAAACAAAGACACTGGTGGGGCCAGTTCAGAAGGCCTTGGGCACTAAGTAAAGCAGTGAGCCCTTTGCGCTGAAAACACTCAGTACCTTTGTCATGGGACATGTTAGCATGCCTACCAGAGAGCTGCTTATAATTTTGAGGGGAGGAAAGGGAACTCTCAGGCAGGTGGCAGGTGTGCTATGACTCCATGAGGCAATTTCATCCTTCATCACAGTCACGCAACAGGGTCATCTTCTGGTCAGTAGGATGATCCGACACATCTGTGCATAAAGTAACTGGGGACTTTGACAGCATCTCCTGGAGTCTTGTTCGACCTAACAAGGGAGTCTCCCAGGTGGGGGAGAGGGAGGCACAGGAATCACCTGGTCCAACCTCCTGCACAGGTGAGTGACCTGGCCTCTAGTCTGCAGGTCCCACCAGTCACTAGCCTTACATACACCATAGGTATGCCTGACGTGGTCAACGGTATCAGTCAGTTAACGCCCCCATCCGCTTCGGCTCAGGGCCAATGCTGTGCACTCTCCTGTCTGCTGCGTGGGTCCAGATGATCTGACTCAGCGCAGCCATGTCCTCTGTCCCCTTCCCATCCCTTGGGATGGCCTCACTTCTCACCCTTGAGCTGGCCAAGTGCTGTGCACATTTGGCACCTGGACCAGATTTCACCAAATCCCTCCCAGTACAGGTCAGGACGATGAAAAGCCCTTTCATCCTTGTTTGGGGTTTCAGCCTCCAACTGCTGCTGACCAGAAGTGTTTCCATGTTGTGACTTCTTTGGTTCTCCACGTCTCAAGTGGAACATCAGCAGGGTGCCCCCACGGCGGTTCTCTGTGCCTCTAGGCCTGGGGCCTGTATTCTCGGTCCGCGGCTCTGGGTAGATATGCGCCCCCTGCTGTCCGAGGCGGCAAACTGCGCGGTGCCCGTGATCTCAGATGTTGGCGTCTAGCAAAAACCATTTCCATTCGGAGTTTATCCTGAGCCCTAGGGTGTGTTTCCAGATGTCTGTCCCTGGAGGGCAGGGATCCTTAGCCGCTGTGCTCTCCCATATCCATGATGGTGTGGACACAGGATTTAGGAATCATGACAGAGTAAATGCCATCATTCTATGTAATATGACATAGCATGTGTAGAACCAAAAAAAAGGCAACATATTTTTGACATACATTTGGCCATGGCCAAAGATACGATGTGAAATTTAAGACCAATAAGAAAACGAGATGTAAGTGAACTATCTCATCCAGAGTTTAACAAGTTTTTGACAAGAGGTTGTTTTGTTTTTCAAGGCTACAATAATAAATTTAGAAAGGCCATTTAATGACTTTTAGGTAAATTTAAGAGGGAATTGAAGCTCTACTTCTGGACATTGACATGCGCAGTTCTGTGATGGCAAAGAGTGATGCCAATTAAGTATTTCAAGAGCAGGGACCGTGGCTTTTATTTTTTTGACATCTTCCCAGAAGAGAAAAAAATCTTAATTCAACTCAATTTAACATGCCAATCATCATTTATTTAACACATCCTAACAACACTACTTACTAGCTGTGTAAGACCTTAGGACCTTAGGCTTCTTATATTCTCTGTGCCTCTGTTTCATTCTCTGTAAAACAGGTAATAATATTACCTGCTCATAGAGTGGGAAGTAAATGAGATATATCCATTCCTGGCCAGACTGAGGGCTCATGTGAAATGTTTGTTATTATTTTTACATTAACTACAGTTAGGTTCTGAGCTGAGTGCTGGGGTTCCTCATAATAAGACATGATTTCTGTCTTCGAGACGTTTACGGTTTGAAGTAAAGATGAACACAAACAGGCATATAAGATTATAAATGATCGATGCTGTAAAAAGCATAAGAAAAAGGTGCTGAGGGACAACAGAGAGGAGAAGTATGTCAGAGGGGAAGGACATCAGAAGGTTTTACAGGATGAGTTATATCAGAGCTAGATCTTAAAGGACAAGTTAGGATTTAGATGGATGTAGTGAAACAGGCTCAGCAGAAGAAATCACAGGAACAATGCCGAGTCATCATGACAGTGTGTAGTAAATTCAGCATCAGCCAGTGGCCAGCATGACCCGATGGTGGGATATAGGAGTGGGGGCAGCAGGCAGGGAGGCCAAAGAAATGATCTTAATCAGTAGCGAGCATCTGGTAAAGGCTTACCCAATGCCAGGCACCACAGACTGGAAGAAAATCACAGGCTGTAGGAGCCATGCTGAAGGCTGTGTGATTTGTCTTATAGACAATGAGCACCATCCAAGCTATCTGAGCAGGTCCCTATCTGCAGAAGGATGGAGCACACAGCAGACTCTGGGTAAACACCTGTTGGATTAAATTGAACTGGATGGTGGTAGTGTATAAATAGTGGCAAGTCCCATACAGGCATAAAAGATATAGACTTAGTAGTGACATAGTTCAAATGTACTTGATACCCAGAAGGAATGAGTAAGTACAGCATTCAAGACACATGGCTTGTTTTAGAATCAATGAAAACTATAAAGGCAAGCAGGGAAACAGCTTCTATCAAAAGTCACTGCTCTACAAAGCTTGAACATAACAAGTATAGAGTATCTAAATGTAGTATCTTACATAGGAGACTCTTAAATATGGAGAACAAACAGAGGGTTACTGGAGGGGGTGTGGGAGGGGGGATGGGCTAAATGGGTAAGAGGCATTAAGGAATCTACTCCTGAAATCATTGTTGCACTCTATGCTAACTAACTTGGATGTAAATTAAAGAACAATAAGTTGAATAAATGTAGTATCTTATTCCTGAGCCAGTGGGGAGGAGATTAACTCTCAGGCTATGACAGGAAGCAGTCACTCTGGGGCCATGGCTGGAGGCAATGTTCATTCCCCAGCCCAGTTGGAAGGAAATGGGGAAATGGGGTTTCTAGGGGAGGCTAAATCCCTAGCTTCCCGGCCTGTGTGTGTACCTGGAGCCGGTTTTGCGCTATCAGGCGGATTTGTAAGGTCTTGTTTGCGGACATGAGAAGCTGTACCTGGGTTGGGCCTGCGTGCAGGGCGTGCAAAATGACATACATCGGCCACAACCTTGTTTTCCCCAGAGCATTATAGAATATACAAGCTTGCAAACCAACAGATGTGTGCATGAACAGTGCTTCCCCAGGGATATTACCAGTTCACCTGCGGACAGCTACGGCTAGAGAATATGCAGAGCATAGAACGTGACAAGGCTGATTGGTGCAGAGCAAGACAGGATAGCAAGCAGGCGAGAAAGCCAGTCATGTGGGCAACACCCTCTCTGGGTCCCCCAGGGCCTGGGAGAGTGGAGTGTCTACTGCCACCTGGTAATAGACACACGGCTCCTCCTTCTCTGCCAGCTTCCTGAGGCACCTCGGGGAAGAGTGGAGGGCCAAGAGAGGAGCCAAATGGGGCCAGGAGTTGTTGCATAAGAAAGTTAGAGCCACCACTCCTGACAGTCCAGAAGGTCTTGTCCCTGGGCACATACAAGAAATGACCTTTGCTGTCTTTTGGCTTGGACTAACCTCCAACTGGATTTCTGCATGGCCTCCAAAGGCACATTTTGGGCTTTGCGAAAAGCATGGGCTCTTGTTCCCACAGGGTCACTGTCAGGACTCAATGCTTGGTATGTGTGTCATAGGCTGTTATGGCACTGGCCTCTGATGAATTTCTGGTCAGCAGCAAGGTCAGTGCAGAAAAGGAGGGGAAAAGTGACAGCAAGACAGTCTGTGCTACCCTGGCTTTATATTTTTTAAAAAACCGGGCACCCGGGTGGCTCAGTCGGTTGAGCGTCTGACCTGGGTTCAGGTCATGATCTCAACCGTTTGTGCGTTCGAGCCCCTCATCTGTGCTGACAGCTCAGAGCCTGGACTCTGCTTCACATTCTGTGTCTCCCTCTCTCTCTGCCCCACCCCTGCTTGTGCTCTCTCTGTGTCTCTCAAAAATGAATAAACATTAAAAAAATAATAATAATTAAAAAAAATTTAAAAACCTGATGCCACAGGTTTATACCCATGTTTGTAGCAGCATTATTCACAATGGCCAGGAGGTAGAAGCCACCGATTGGTGAATGAATAGATACACAAAATGTGATATATTCCCACAATGGAATATTATCCAGCCTTAAAAAGGAAGGAGATTCTGTCATATGCTACAGTATGAACGGACCTAGAGGACATTACACGGCGTGCAATAAGCCAGTCAGAAAAAGACAAATACTGTATGCTTCCACTTATCTGAGGTCCCTAGAGTAGTCAACTTGATAGAGACAGAAAGTAGAATGGTGATTGCCAGGGGCTGGGGGAGTGATAATGGAGGGTTACTATCTAATGGATGTGGAGATTCGGTTTTGTGAGATGACAAAGTTCTAGAGATCTGCTGCACAACAGTGTGAATACACTTATGCTCCTGAACTGTACTCTTAGAAAATGGTCACGATGGTAAATTTTACGTTATGTGCTTTTTTTTTTTACCACAATTAAAAATATTTTAAAATTATTTAAAAAAAATTTTTTTAAACATTTATTTATTATCAAGAAACAGAGAGAGGCAGAGCATGAGCAGGGGAGGGGCAGAGAGAAGCGGAGACACAGAATCTGAAGCAGGCTCCAGGCTCTGAGCTGTCAGCACAGAGCCTGACGTGGGGCTTGAACCCAACAAATTGCGAGATCACCACCTGAGCTGAAGTCAGACACTTCACCGACTAAGCCACCCAGGTGCCCCTAAGATTATCATTTTTAATATGATGCCTATTATGCTTATTCCTGTTCCCCTTTTTTTGCAGCATTATTTATTTTATATGTTTACATTATTTTGTATCAAGGTATCATTTACATACAATAAATTATACCGTTCTTATGTGTTCAGTTCGATAAGTTTTGATTACTCCAAACAAGATACGAACATTTCCATCACCCAGAAAGTTCCTTGTGCCCCCTTCCTGTCAGCGCCCCCTGCAGGCAACCACTTGCTGATTCCTCTCAGTAGATAGATATTTTGTATTGAGGTTGTAATTACATACTGTGAAATGCACAGTGCGTAGATGTGCTGTTTGTGCTTTGACAAATGTCTATACCCATGTAACAAACACCCTAATCCAGATCCAGGTTTCTGCATGATTCTAGAAAGTTCCCACTGCTCCGTTCCAGTCTGTGTCTCCCCCCAACCCCCACCATTCTCCCCACAGACCACTTCATCTGTTGTTGGACTTCACGCAAATGAAATCCTGCAATATGTACTCTTTTATGTCTGGCTCCTTTCACTCAGCATAATTGTTTTTAAGAGTCACCACTGTGGCTGTGTAGATACTTGGTTTCTTTTTATTGAAGAGTAGTATTCTATGGAATGAATGTCCCGAAATGTGTTTATCCAATTCTTTTAATAGACATTAGAGCTGTTTCCAGTTTGGGGCTATGATGATTAAGGGTGCTATGAACATTCCTGTATAAATCTTTATGTGAACAAATGTTTTATTTCTCTAGGGTAAAAGACCTAGGTATAGTGGAATCACTGTGTAATAGGATAAAGTTACGTTTAACTATTTTTAAAAAAAACTGCTGAAGAGAATTCCAGGGTGATACAATTTTGCACCCCTACCAGGCTTTTTTTTTAGATTTATTTATTTCTTTATTGTGAGAGAAGAAAGAGTGAGCAGGGGAGGGGGAGAGAGAGAGGGAGAGAGGATCCCAAGCAGGCTCTGCTTTGACAGCACAGAGCCTGACGAGGGGCTTGAACCCATGGACCGTAAGATCATGACCTGAGCTGAAACCAAGAACCAGAGGTTTAACTGACTTAGCCACCCAGGCACTCCCACAAGTTTTTTTTTTAATGTTTATTTATTTTTGAGAGAGAGACAGAGCGCCAGCAGGAGAGGTTGCAGAGAGAGGGAGACACAGAATCCCTAGCAGGCTCCCGGCTCTGAGCTGTCAGCATAGAGCCCAATGCAGGGCTTGAACTCATGAACCACGAGATCATGACCTGAGCCAAAGTCATTTGCTTAACCAACCCAGCCACCCAGACGCCCCCACCAGTTTTTTTTTAATTGAAGTATGATTTACATCTGGTAAAACTCACCCTTTTTAATGTACATCTCTGCAAAACTTGACAATGCATACAGTTGTGTAACTACCACCACAACCAAGTTTCAGCCAGCCCACAACTTCCCCAGTGCCCCCTTTGTAGTCACTCTCCCCTCAACCCCAGCTCCTGGTTGATTACCACTGAACTATTGCTATATCTCTGCCTTTTCCCAAAATGTCATATAAATGAATTACACGGTTTAAAGTCTTTTGAATCTGGCTTCTTTCACTTAGGAAAATGCACTTCAGGATCATCATGTTGGTGCACACAGCAGGAACTCATTCCTTTTTACCGCCAAGCAGTAGTCCCTTGCATGAATATACCAGTGTGTTTACCCATTCCCAGTTGAGGCACATTTAGGTGATTACTTCCAGTTTGGGGCCATTATGAACAAAGCCACTCTAAAGATTCACACACAGGTCTCTATGTGAATATAAGTGTGTATTTCACTTGGGTAAATACTTAGAAATGGGATTGCTGAGCTGTATGGTTGAATGTTTAACTTTTTGAGAAACTGCCGAGCTGTTGTCCACTTTCCACTCCCACCAGCAATGCATGAGAGTACCAGTTGCTCCGCATCTTTGTCAGCACTTGGCATTGTCAGATTTGTTGGGTTTGTTTTGTTTTGTAGTTTTTTTTTGTTGGTTTCTTTTCTTGAAGTAGGCTTCATGCGAGCACAGAGCCCAACACAGGGCTTGAGCTCACAACCCTGAGATCATGACCTGAGCTTAGATCAAGAGTCAGACGCTTAACTGACTGAGCCACCCAGGCACCTCTGTTTTGTTTTTTTAAGTAAACTCCACACCACACATGGGGCTTGAACTCACGACCTCAAGATCAAGAGTTGATGCTCTACCAACTGAGCCAGCCAGACGCCTCATGTCAGATTTGTTTTTAATTTGTAAATTGTATGCAATTTAATAGGCGGTATATCATCATAGTTCTAATTTGTATCTCTCTAATGACTAACAATGTTGACCGCCTTTTACTATGAATTATCTTCTTTAGTGAAGTATCTCTCCAAATCTGTTCCCCATTTTCTACTGGGTTGTTTGTTTTCTTATCATTGAGTTTGAGAGTTATTTTTTCTGGATACAAGACCTTGATCACAATATGTGATTTGCAAATATTTTCTCCAAATCCATGGCTTGATTTTTCATTTTCCTGACAATCCTGACAATCCCTTTTGAAGAGGAAATGTTCTTAACTTTCATAGAGTTCAATTTATCATTTTGTTCTTTTATGGTTTATGACTTTGATATCGTAGCTAAGAAATCTCTGCCTACCCCAAGCTCAGAACATTTTTCTCCTATTTTATATTCTAGAAATGTTATAGTTTTAGGTTGTACATTTAGGTCTATGACCCAGTTTGAGTTAATTTTGTATATGGTACAAGGTATGGGTCAAAGTTCATTTTTTCATATGGATATCCAACGTTCCAGAATCATTTGTTGAAAGACTATCCTTTTTTCATGGACTTATCTTTACATTTTGTTGAAAATCAGTTGACCACATATGTGTGGATCAGTTTCTAAACTCTATTCTGTTCCACCTTGATTGGTGTGTCTCTCACCAATACCATACTGTCTTTTAAAAAAAATTTTTTTTTTTACTATTTATTTATTATTAGGAAACAGAGAGAGACATTGCATGAACATGGTAGGGGCAGAGAGAGGGGGAGACGCAGAATCCATAGCAGGCTGCAGGCTCTGCGCTGACAGCTCAGAGCTCGATGCGGGGCTCGAACCCACGAGCAGTGAGATCATGACCTGAGGTGAAGTCGGATGCTCAACCGACTGAGCCACCCAGGCGCCTCAATACCATACTGTCTTGATGACTGTAGCTTTATTATAGAAGTCAGGAAGCGTGAGTCTTTCAATTTTGTTCTTCTTTTTCAAAATTCTTTTGGCTCCTTTGACTTTCCATCTAAAGTTTAGAATCATCTTGTTGATTTCTAAAAGAAAAAAATCCTGCTAGCATTTTGATTGGGATTGCATTGAATCCACAGATCAGTTGGGGAGAACTGGCATCTTACCAATACTGAACAATATTGAACCCACAAACAAGTTGTCTGTCCCCATTTATTTATATCTTCCTTGATTTCTTTAATCCATGTTCTGTGGTTTTCAGAATACGGGTCTCGAATATATTTTGTTAGATTTCTCTTCAAGTATTTTTTGTTGTTTCTGCTATTTTTTATCATGGTAAAATATATATAATGTAAAATTTTACCATTTTAATCATTTTTAAAGTTTATTTATTCATTTTAAGAGGGAGGGAGAGAGGAAGATAGAGTGCGGGAGAAGCAGAGAGAGAATCCCAACCAGGCTCCACACTGTTAGCGCAGAGTCCGATGTGGGGCTCGAACTCATGAACCATGAGATCATGACCTCAGCTGAAATCAAGAGTCAGGTGCTTAACCAATAAGCCACCCACGGGCCCCTACATTCTAACCATTTTTAAGTATGTAGTTCAGTGGCATCGATACATTCACACCACTTGTGCATTCATCACCAAGAACCATTTTCAGAACTTTTTCATCATCCCAAACTAAAACTCTGTATCCATTAAATGTTAACTTCTCACACTTAATCATGATAAACACTGAGTGATATGTAGAATTGTTGAAACACTATATTGTAAATCTGAAACTGAGATAACACTGTAGGTTAACTATATCGGGATTGAAATTTTAAAATTAATTAAAAAGTAAAATAAAAAATAAAAATCCCCCCAAAATGATAACTTCTCATTCCTTCCTTTTCCCTAACCCCTGGTTATATCTATTCTACTGTCTGTCACTAGGAATTTGACTACTCTCAGTATCTTATATAAGTTAAATCACATGATATTTGTCCTTCTGTGACTGGCTTATTTCATTTAGTGTAATGTTCTCAAGGTTCATCCATGTTGTAACATGTAACATGTTAGAATTCTTTCCTTTTGAAAGCTGAATAATACTCCCTTCAAAAAAAAAAAAAACACCACATTTTGCTTATCCAGTCATCCCTTGATGGACTCTTGGGTGGCTTCCGTCTTTTGACTATTGTGAATAATGCTGCTGTCAACATGAATGTACAAATATTTGTTTGAGTCCCTGCTTTGAATTCTTTTGTGTTTATACCCAGAAGTAGAGTTGTTGGGATCATATGGTAATTCTATTTTTAATTTTTTGAGGAGCCACAAAACTGTTTTCCACAGCACCTGTACCATTTTACACTTTCACCAACAAGGCACAAAAGTTCCAATTTCTCCACATACTCACCAACACTTGCTTTCTGTGTGTTTGTTTGCTTGTTTGAAAATTGACAGCCTATTGGGTATAAAGTACTATCTCACTGTGGTTTTGATTTGCATTTCCCTAATGTCTAATTATGTTGAACATGTTTGCATATCATTTGTATATCTTCTTTGGAAAAATGTCTATTTATAGTCTTTGTTTTTTAATTGAGTTATTCTTGTTGTTGAGTGGTGAAAGTTCTTTATATATTCTGGATTTACAAATATTCTCTCCTATTCTGTGGGTTGTCTTTTTATTTTCCTTTGATGCCTGTGTTCTTTGATGCCTGAATGTTTTAAATTTTCATGAAGTCCAGTGTAGCTGTTTTGTTTTGTTTTGTAGACACCCTTAATCAGCTTGAAGAAATTCCCTTCTGTGTTTATTTTGCTAAGAGTTTGTATCATGAATGGTTATTGAATTTTGTCAAATGCTTTCTATCTATTAATTGTATGGTTTTCCTAATTTATTCTGTTGATGTGAATTTTTTTGATTGATGTTCAGATGTTGAACTGACTTGACCAGTAATGACCAGTACTGAGCACAGTTCATGTGTTTACTAGCCATTTGTAGATCTTTTGTGAAGTGACTGTTCAAGTCTCTTATCCATTTTTTATTTGGATTGTTCATCTTTTTATTGTTAATTGGTAGGAGTTTTCTCAACATTCTGGCCAAAAGTTCTTTGTCACATATGTTTTTCAAAATATTTCCCCAATTTGTAGCTTAAATTTTCAATTTCTTAAGATTAATCTTAAGATTATTGTTCAAGGGGCACCTGGGTAGCTCAGTTGGTTAAGTGGCCAGCTCTTGGTTTTGGCTCAGGTGATGACCTCACTGTTTGTGTTCTAGGCCCACGTCAGGCTCCCTGCTAACAGCTCAGGGCCTCCTTGGGATTCTCTCTCCCTCTCTCTCTGTCCCTCTCCTCACTTGTGCTCACTCTCTTGCTCTTTCTCTCTCTCAAAAATAAACTTAAAAGAAAGAAAATTAATTTAAAAAGATTATTTGATAAGCAGAACATTTTAAAATTTAATGAAATCCAATTTATCAAATTTTCATTTTATAGTTAGTGCTTTTTGTGTCATGTCCAAGAAATCTTTGTCTACCTTAAAGTTGCAAAGATTGTTTTCTATTGTTTTCTTCTAGAAGCTTTATGGTTTTGGCTCTTATATTGTGATCTGTGATCCATCTTGAATTAATATTTGTAGATGGAGTGAAATATGGGCCAAGCCTTATTTTTTCTATATAAATATCTGACTGTTCCAGCCCCATTTGTTAAAAAAAATATCTTCCTTTTGCCCATTGGATTGATTTGGCCCCTCAGTCAGTGTTACTTTTCTTTTAGGATCTCTCCATAATTAGGTCTGTATATTTACAGAAATAACTGAAGAAAATTTGGGCTAAATTTAAAAAAACAACACTGATTACTATTCTGAGTTGGTAATATATGTATGTGGTCTAAGTTAAAAGGTACAAGATTATAGAGGTACAAAAGATTATAGAATAGAAATTAAATTCCCTCTCCATCTCTGTCTTTCTTACCCCCTGTGCCATCCACTAGTGTGAATGCCGCTAGTAGTTTTCTGAGCAACTTAAAAGACAGGCTTCACATAAGTCAACATTGAGATTCTGATTGAGGCCTGTAAGTGTGTGTGTGAGTGTGTGCACAAATGTGTGTCACAGGTACAAAGTATAATTTGGGTATTTCACATCATTCCTAGCTCATTCTAAAGGATTCACCTACGACATAATAAGCAGCACTTAAAAACTTTTTATAGACCCTTTTTTATTCTCTTCTTCCCACTTACTTATGTAGACAAAGACAAACAAGATATGACTGAGTTTTAAGCACACAAATAAGAGGTAGCAAGCTTTTCTCTTTTCTTTTCTTTTCTATTTCTGGCAATATTTATTGACCAACTCATCAGATCCATGTACCAAATGGCTATCAGAAATTGCAAATTTAATAGAAAAAAGTGGAGGGGTTCAGGAAGACAATAATAATAGGATACACCCATTAAAAAACAAAAAATAATTGCATGTTGTATATCAATTGGGAATGCAATCTGTAGACAACAACAACAAAAAAAAAACATGGATTCCTGGGGGGGTTTTCTCTCCTTTAAGCTATTATCATCCACTGGCATGATCTTTGAGATTCCACCATCACAAGTGGGCTTCATTATAAAGTGGAAGGCAGGAACTGCCTGTCACTAGACCAATCCTAGGTGTTATGTACTAATGAAGTAGAGAAGATTCAGAAGATTCTGCTTTAACACAATTCCTTTTATTGTTGTTATTATTATTATTGCAGTATAGCTGACATCCAATTATATTAGTCATACACAACATAGTGATTTGACACCATACCCAGTGCTCACCACAATGAGTGTAGTCACCATGTGTCACCACACAATGTTGTTACGGTATTATTGACTGTTCCCTATGCTGTACTTTTCAGCTCAGTGATTTATTTATTTCATAGCTGGAAGTTCCTACATTTTAATTTCCCTCACCTATTTCACCTACCTCCCCACCCCGTCCACCTCCCCTCTGGCAAACAGCAGATTGTTCTCTGTGTGTAAGAGTCTGTTTGGTGTTTTGTTGGTTGGTTGGTTGGTTGGTCACAATTTCTTTTTTATGAAAGGGACCCCCTTTCTGAATGCTTGGCCATTGAATCCAGATGCCTCCTTTAATGAATGCGCTAACTCCTAAAGTGAAAGAGCTTGAAACACATGCTTTATTTATTGCCCTACTCAATAAATAAATATTTATAAATTATTATAAATAATCCTCCTCAAGTGTCAAAACTGTGTCCTATTCACACAAGGTCTTGTTGTTCTTGCCCCCGCCCCCACAAAGGGAGAGTCTGTCCCAAGAACATTACCAATCCCACAAGGGGGCTGAAGCCCTGAGCCCTAACAGCTGGGGTGCCCTCCTCCCAGCAGGGACTTCCCTGAGTCCCAGGTGTGTGTCACCTCTTCCCCAGCCAGAGCTCTGTGCTCCTGTCTGTCCCCTAAGCCACTGAACCACGCCAAGGAGGAGGCGAGGGCAGGTTTCCCATCGGGACACGTCACCAGACTGGGTGGAAGGAGGATCATTTCCACCGAGTGGAGGTGGAGGCCCCGGAGATGGAGGCCCTGGGGAGCCACGGGCTGATGGCTGTAGAGGGCGAGGACCACCACAGGGAAAGAACAGGGCCACTGCCGTGGAGGGAACGTGTCAAGTCACGTGACGCTGCAGCCTTGATTGGGTCTCCCCTGGTGGACCCAGTGGGTCTGTGTGAGCCGTGGGGAGCTCATAGGTCAATGGAGAAAACACCCTACACGATACTGGTGTTTGCCAGAATACATTCCCTGAAGCAGAATGAACAGATCAGGGGTAATGATCATTTTTTTCATGTTTATGATACGTGTTCTTGAATTACTTTCCGGAGAGACAGAACAATTTATATATATAGTTATACCCAACTAAATGACCAGCAGGACAAGTTGGACCCTCCATCCAACTAAATGACTGCAAGAAGAGTATAAATTCCTATTTTACTGCACCCTTACCAGGGCTGGCTTAAAAAAATAAAACAACTTTGCTAAAGGACAGGAGGCAGAAGGTGGCAACTGTTTCTTTTTTAAATTTATATTCCTTTGATCATTAGTGAGCTTGGACATTTTCTTAAGCCTATTCCTCACATGTCACTTGCTTTACCATTTTTGAAAACCTTTATTACATACTTTAAAAAGGTATGTTTTGGCGATACCTGGGTGGCTCAGTCAACTGAGCGTCGGACTTCCGCTCAGGTCATGATCTCACCGTTTGTGGATTCGAGCCCTGTATCCAGCTCTGTGCTGACAGCCTGGTCTGTTCTGACAGCGTGGGGCCTGCGTCGGATCTTCTGATCCCCTCTCTCTGCCCCTCCTCTGCCGGTGCGCTCTCGAAAATAAGTAAACATTTAAAAAGGATACATTTTTAAATACGTTTTGAAGGAAAGCGTAAGTGACCGCTATTAAATTATTATTGTAGTGATGACAGTTTAACAGAAGTGGGAAGAAGGGCTGTCCAGGGAGGCCTGCCAGCCAGCTTACCGATCGGTGCAAAAAGGACAGGGAAAGGGCCCGCGGAGGTGCCAAGAAACTTGCATACATGTTAGGAATAAAGAAGTAATAACTACTTGAATCTTTTTTTTTTTTTTGAGTGAGAGAGAGGGAGAGGGGCAGAGAGAATCATAAGCAGGCTCCACACCCAGCACAGAGCCCCACTCCAGGGGCTCAATCTCACAACCAACGGTGAGATCATGACCTGAGCCGAGATCAAGAGTTGGTCACCCAACTGACTGAGCCACCCAGGAGTCCCTCTACTTGAATTTTTAAATGTACATATTCTGGGGCACCTGGCTGGCTCAGTTGTTAGAGCATGTGACTCTCGATCTCAGGGTCATGAGTTCAAGCTTCGTGCATACTCTGAGAGCCAGCACTCTCATTTCTGGGTGTTATACCCCAGAGGAAAAAACCCATGCACACAGGATGCATTTATGAGAGTGCTTACTTAGTGCAGCATTGTTTCTACTCATGAACAAATGAAAACAGCTCAATATTCAGCAAGAGGGAAATGTTGAGAATAATGTTTTATCTGTGCTGTGAAACATTATGCAGCAGTTCAAAAGTCTGAGGTGGATAGATACGTACTAAAACAGGAGAAACTACATATTGGTAAATGAAAAAGCAGGTTGCAGAACATTACATATGATACAACGCCATTTATGTAAACAAATACACAAAGTAATACTTGTGTGTGTGTGTGTATATATATATATATATATAATCACATAGAAAAAGGTATAGAAGGATTCACATGGGACAGAGGAACTAGGCAGGAACAAAACCAGAGCTAGTGACAGTGGTCTGAGATTTTGCCGTCTCTGTAATGTTTTATTAAAAATGTCTCCTAATGACAAGGTATTTGTGTATGACTTATAGAGTTAAGATTAAAGCCTTTATAAGAGACCAGGACACTCTGTCTAAAGAGTCTGGTGCTGGGGCACCTGGGTGGCTCAGTCGATTGAGCGTCCAACTCGATTTAGGTTCAGGTCATGATCCCAGGGTTGTGGGATCAAGCCCCGCTTAAGATTCTCTTTCCCTCTGCCCCTCTCCCCTGATATCTCTCTCCCTCCTTCCCTCCCTCCTTCTCTCTCTCTCAAATAAAATTTCAAAAAAAAGAAAATAGAGTCTGGTGCTGGTTTTTATAGACATGTTGTTGTTGATGTCAGCACAGCTTGTTGCGAAAAGCAGAGCTCTGCTCTGCCCTCCTGCCCAGTTGTGAAAGGCGAGGACTGTTCAGCCTGGAATTAGCCAAAACACAGGCTTTTTGGGGCACTTTCTTTGGAGAGAAAAATTCAAATCAAAGTCAGCAGAGAAGAACATCACCTTTGTTCCTATATTTGGAAGGAAAAGAAACATCCACACCCAGTAATGAGGACAACCAATATGAGTGTCGGGCAGGCACTGGGGGGCAGGCGGACCCCAGGTTGTTCCCAGCCTGCTCACGGAGGGCCAGCCTGGGGCTGCAGGGATGGGCTATTCCTCCCAGCTGAGCAGGCCTCGCAGCCTGCGGCACACGGAACCCCACAAAGCGGGTTGTTTATATGAGACTTTCTGGAGGAAGGGTCTATAGCTTTCATCAGCTATTTAAGGGATCTGGAACACCAAAAGGTTGAGAATCACTGCCTTGGGATGACCCGGTGTCACAGGTAGGCGGTAACTCAACATTGGGGTTTTCCTACAGGCTACAGAAGGAATCATGAAAACCTTAATGTCCATTCCAGAATTTAAAGGCACTTTTACTTTTAATCTGGTTGGAGAAACAGTTGTCCAGACTGAGGGCTCCTCACTCAGATCCACGGCTCCGCCTTCAGAAGCGGCACGCAGGGGAGATGAATCTTTGCTCAGCCAGTTCTGAGTCACCATAGCTAAGCCTCAGGCAGGCTGGATGGCTTGTCCAGGGTCTCACTCCCAGCAAGTGGCAGAGCTGGGGCACACCCCGTAGTGTCCCCGAGAACTGTAGAAAGACTGTGCTCTGGCTTTCTGGACACACCTTCCATATCAGCGGGCTCGGCAGCCCCTGGGACTTTAAAGTGTGAATTGGTCGATGCCCCATTCGTAACCCTGCCCTCCTCACCAAAAATGCACCTGCCTCATCTTTCCTAATTGTGATTCCTGGTCTCATTAGTTAAAGCACGCAAAAAAGACTGCAGAGTCGACCACAAGCAATGCTCCCTGGTTTTGTGAAAATTCACCTTGAATCTTTGTTACCTGGCTCATTACCAAGGCAGAGTTCTCTGTGTTTGTGACTTGGTTTCAAAGGCACTAGAACCCCAGACCTGCACTGGTGGAAATAGAGACCTCAGGTACAAGTGCCAAATCACACCTTCCTGCTTATCCCTGAGAGAGGACATCTTTCCACCAGAACTACGTGCCTGAGATTTGCAAAGTCTTCCCTCTGTTCATATGTGTCCCCTCCCCACACGTCCCTCTGTCCCTTTGCTCTGCCCTCCATCCAACTAAATGGCCCACTCCATTTACAGTGGGCCATGCACTTCATGCTCCCATGTCTTTAGATGCGCTATTTATGCCCCTTGGATGGCTCTTCACTTTTTTCTAGACAACTCTTCCATACTGTCAAGACTCAGCTCCCCTCTCTGAAATCTTCCCTGCTTTCCAAGAGGGAAAAAATGTATGCTTTCCTCCTTCCTCTCATGGCACCTTGTGCCGTAATTGTCTGTGGACACATCTGTGCCCTCAGGGTGAGCTCCTAAAGGGAGGGTAGCCTCTTACTCACCCCAAAACCCAATTCCAATGGCAGAAACTGGAATACACAATGCAATTCTAGAACTTGGTTGTAATAAAAAATGAGCAAACTACTAATTTATCCAACGATGTGGATGAATTTCACTGACACAATCCGGAGCAAATGAAGCCAAGAATAAATGAGAAGATCCTGTAGGATTCAGTTTATCTCAAATTCAAAAGCATGCAAAACTAATCTGGGGTGATAGAAGCCAAAATAATGTTGCTGCTGGGGTGGGGGCTGGGAGGGCTATTTGCCAAGAAGGAGCAAGAGGGAGCCTACTGGGGTGTTGCAAATATTCATTATCTTGATCTGAGCATCCTATAAACATACAAATTCTATGAGTTGTACAATAAAGAATTGTGCACTTTACCATATGCTTATTATTATGCAATACAATTGTTTTTAATTTTAGAAAAAGGCCACCAGTGCTTCCCATTAATGAAACCAATTAGAAGCCAAAGGGCAAGGCACTGCTAGTGCAATCCCAAGTGTCAGCATCCTGGAGCCCAGGGCTGGGCAAAGAAAAGTAGAGAATGGGTTGGGGTGGGGAAGAGGAATAATTAGTGTGATTGTAAATGTTTGCTGAGTGGGATAGCAATCATTTACACCTTAGCATAAATAAATATATGGGGTGTGTGTGTGTTTCTAACAGTGAGCTTTACTGGGAAGCAATATAGAAATAAAAGAATACTGGACACTTTGGCTATGAGAAATAGTGGAGCAAACTGAAAGAAAAGCTTTGCCTTCCTGACAGTTCTGCAGAAGATGCCCTGGTTATGTGGTCAATAGTCTTAGAGTTAGCCCTTTCCCAGGGCTCAATTTCCTGATCAATGCCATAAGACGACCTAACACTTGTTAGTGATTGACAGCTGGCAATGCTTTTCAAAGGTTTACCTCACTTAACCTCATTGCAACCCACTGAGAGTTGGTAAGGAATACAGATGATCAGGGATTATTAGAAATAAAGAAAGTGAAGCTCATAACCAGAAAAGAAATGCAGAGAAAACTTCCCCACAATCCCAGAATCTGAAAGTTGCAAGGCCAGGGTTCTGACCAGGTGTTTATTGTTTTATCCGCTTTGTTATTTAAAAAAAAAAAAAAAGAAAACACAGAAATCGGGTTAGATGCTTGCCCAAGTTTCTCTGAGCTTTCAGCATCTATGTTCTCCATAAGGTAGTCCCAATACATGAGAGGCAGCTTCCGTACTTCCAAGAGGCGCTGACCCTCTTGGCTGGGAGCTGAAGTCCAGCTGTCCTCACCTGCATCGCGGTGGCCTCGGTCACCCACACTGATGGAGCACTCTGGCCCGTGCGCTGCGCCTGGCCAGCCTTTCCCTTACAGGACTCGATTCTCCCCCAGCGTGAGGACAGAGAGGCAACTCTATATCCCAGAAAGCTTCCTTCTTTTAAAGGGCTGGAACTGAGGGACCGTTTCATTCTTAACCTGCTAGAGACTCCTGCTTTGATTTTGTAGGTAGAGCTCCGTGGAATCCCTGACACGCCCCTGCCCCCTTCTGAGGTCCCAAACAAGCCGACTTGCGTCTTCCGGTATGGTTATCTGTGCAAGCAAGACGCCGACAAAATCTCGCTCAGCCCTGGCTTGGTTTCTCTGTTGCCTCCCTTCCTCTGAGAAAGTCTCTTACCTCTAGCTAAAGGATTGTTAAAAACGTCCACCTCCATTCTAAATACCCTTCCTACTGCCCCCAGATGGCCAGGATAGAACCGCGAAGCATCTAACAGGAAGGGAGCCAACCCCCCGCCCCCACTTCCCGAGAATCTAAAAGGGCACTGTGTCCAGGTGTCTGCGGCGACTTCCTCGCCTTGCCAGCAGGCTCGCTGAGCTTGGAATGGGACGTCTGTCGGGGGCTGCAGCCCCGGAGCCAACCCAGTGTGGCCCTGGGGGTAACTCATCCTGCACCCCATCCCACCGCCACCCCCGCCCCTCTGCCCGTGGCCCCCATGGGTTTGAAAACAACACGTCTGCGTTTTCACAGCCAAAGCCGCGCTGCAGGCTGGGCGATGTCGCCCATCGCCTCACCTCTCAGAATGTGCAAGGCGAACAGGCTAACGGTGACCATCAGGGGCCTGGCGGAGCAGCTGGGTTTCGAGAGCCGTGGGGACAGTCCTCGGTAGCGGTCCGCGAGAACCGCTTCCCCTCCAGGGGCCCGGAACTGGCCCGGACCCCGGCGCGCTCCCAGGAGGCGAAGCCGCGACCTTCCGCAGAGGCGAGCCCCTAGCCGAGGTCGTCGCCCTGCGCGGGGCGGGCCCGGCCGGCCGGGGCGGGGCTGGCGGCGGCGCTTTAAGAGGAGGGCGCGGGCGGCGGACGCCGAGCCTGTGAGGGGCACCCTAGCGATGGAGACCGCCCGGGACTACGCCGGAGCCCTCATCAGGCGAGTGCAGCGCTAGCCGGGCTCAGGGCCACGCCCACGCCCCACTTCCTCCTGCGCCCCGCGTCCCGGAGCACCCCGCGCCCCTGCGGCGCGTGCGCTCTGCGCCCCCGCTGCTCCCCCCGCCCCCCTGCGCCCTGAACGGACTGCATCCTCCTGTGCCTGGCGTCCCCGTGAGTCCCTCATTTCCCTGCGTCTCTCGTCCGCCGTGCGCCCGGTATCCCCCAGCACCTCTTGCGCCCAGCAACCCGGAGCGCCCCGAGGCCCCCGTCCCCGCCCACACGTCCAGCAGCGACTCTGGTGCCCAAGCCTAACGGCAACGCGGGCGTGCAGAGCCCGAGCCGGCCGCGCGTCTCCTTCCCCTTCTCCAGCGGCCACAAGTGCCAGGTGTGGCGCTCCCGAGGTGCGCGGGCATCCACGGAACAGGTGACGGTGGTGAGTGCGGGAGGGGCTGTATTTCTTGCTGCTGCTGCTGCTGCTGCTGCAGCCGCCGGTGCAACTGGGGGCCCAGTACTGGGAAACCCGGGCAACGCCTCTACGTGCTCCCGCACAGGGCTTCAGGGGGACCTCGGGGTCGCGACGGTAGCTGGGGCGCTGCTGGTGGGATCGCTTGGCGGCTTTGGGATGGTGCAGGCTTACCCCTAAAGGCGAGCGCGGGCTCTGGGCTCCAAGGGGAGGGTGGGCTGAGCAGAGAGCGCCCCTCGGGCTCTGAACGCTCCCTGACCCCTGCTTGATGAGCCCACCCAGGCTTGTAAGGGGGTGTGTGGTGGGAAGCGCTCCCCCTCCTCGCCGCATCTGAGAGCACGGACGCTGCCCAGGGACGAGGGGCCCTCTGAGTCTTCTTAATCTTCGCTCCCCTCCCGGGCCTCGCCACCCGCTGCGGGGGTGGGGTGGGGGTTGAAGGCCCTGCAACACTTTCCCCCACCCCCACCTAGCTGCCATTCATCTTTATATCGACATACCCAAACCCGTCCTTGTTGATAAAATCCTACAAATATTGCATGGAAGTAATTTTCAAGTAAATTTATGGAAGGGATTGTGCTTCTCTGAAGATCTTCAAAGCACTTCAAAAAGGATAGAGAAGCCTTTGGGTCCTCTAAAATGCAGGTTTTCCCAATTTGTACCAAAGGGCAGGTTAGATTGAAGGGGCAAGGTGGGGAGGGAGGATCACTTTATAAAACTAGTGTGATCTATAGGGGGCTGAACTTGCTGCGTGCGATACTCAGGGTTAGAAAAAGAGCTTCCAAAAATGAAAGGGGGTCTGTCTGAACAGCACTGGCTTTCTCTTTTAAAAACTAACAAAAACGAACAAACAAAAAACGAAGTAAAATAGTAAGGAACCAGGGAAGGTGGGAAACAGACTTGTTTCCTGCATCTGCACTAACTCATGTAAGCAATAAGGTTAAGCCTTGGGTTTCTTTGCTGTTCTTCTCCCCACCCCACCCCCATGCCGCTCTCAGGGGATAACAATTGTTAACAGTTTAGAATCCATCCTCCACAATTCTCCCCCTCAAATATGCAAATGTACCCATTCTGCCACTTCTGTGAACCCTGAGGAGGTGGCAGGCTGATTTAAGGACTGGTGAGAAGGCACAAATTCCCAGCTGGTATTGCCTGGAGTGGGAGGAGGAGGTGGGCGGCAGCACCTTGGAATAGAGGCTGACCTTGCCTTTCCACCTGATCCCTATAATAGGCTACCAAAATCCAAAATGCATCTGTGTGAGGTTTCCACTAGGTCAAGTGTGTATGAAAGGGACTTGCTTGTGAAATATTGGCGAATCAAAACATAAGGAAATGTCTCCTCGAAGACACACTCTTTCTGAGCTTGGCAAACTCTAAAAGTGAGTGACTATTTGTCAGGGACACGCAGTGCAGTTCTTTGAAAAATCTACCTGCTTCCAAACTAAACTGGAAGAAAAATGACCTATACTACTTGTTGAAAGGAAAACACTGTCCTTCCCCACCCTTCTTTAGAACCATGTCAAGGCAGAAGACCCATGTGAGCCACAGACAGGGTGAAGGCCATCTTTGTTAGTTAAGACTTGCTGCACTTCTGTCTCCTCCGTGTTCCTTAATTTAAACTAGCTGGCCTTAACTCGGTCTTCTATTAGTAGATGATTGCATTTTGCCAAACAAATAACTTAATCCACATATACATCTTTTTTTAAGGTCAGCAATGCTAAAGTCTTAAGCTAGTCGTTAGTTTGTTAATCCTCTGTGATCCTTCCAGACCTTCGTCATGGTGAAAGCCATCCGAGGGCTCAGCAGAGCTGAGTCGTCAACGATGTCTGCCCCAGTGTATATCGCCATAGTCAACGCCGCTCAGCCTTTGTGTCTGTCCAGGATAACATTCATGCTGACCTTGAAGTCGTTACAGAGCTGATATATATTATACTGTGTGCAAAATCGCTGCTTTTGTTGCTATTTGGTACATCTTTCCTTTCCTTGAACAAGGAACTCTAGGTTTTGTATAGCTGGCATTTCAGTACACATTTTCCCACTGTCTTCGTGACAGAAGCAAGGAACAGCATATTCTACAAGTAAATCTCCCAGGTTATGGATATTGACTCCTTCCTGGGTCTAAACTGTTATTAAAATAACATTTCCAAGTGTTCAAAGACTTTATGGGCCTATACTGAAAATACTCTTACTACATCAAGCATTTCGATAGGTTGGTCAAGACACAGATGTGAGCCAGCTGCAGTTGCTGTGTGGCCCCCTCACTGCTGGGGAGCAGGAAGCATCACTGAGGCCACTGCTCCTCCAGCTCCTGCCATTGGGTTAGACCCTGACTCCGTCCCGACCTCTCCCTGAGACCCAGCCAGGCCAGGGAATGCTTTTCAATCCGATTTCTCTACATTGCTGTATTTGACATCACCACTTCCCTTCTTAACGTGCTCCTTTGTCACTAGGCCTTGGTGGTAGTGCGTGGTTGGCTTGTCTTACCTTCGTGTGCGCTTACTCTCACGTGGGTTCCTCCTTTCCACCTAACAAGGAAATGGGGGGCCCTTCTCTCCAAATGTTCCCTGGGGCAGTACCTTACAGGGCCTTACAGACCCACCTCATCACTCCTGAGCCCAAAATGTTTCTCTCTGGGGGAGGCTTTGTTCTCAGGCCTGCCATTTTCCTTCTTATTCTGCTTCTGGAATAAACGTCAGTCCATACCGTGGCATAAAAACATGCTTGTTTATGACTCGTGGAGGCTAGCTTCCTTTTTACTGGAATGAAGTTCACCTCTGCTGTCAGTCTGTGACCTGTTGCTTTATTTGCTACACGTTTATAAGTTGAGACTTCCCAGTTCACTTGGGGAAAAAATACAAAGGCTTCTCTGTTTCCCTCACTTCTGGGAGATATGCCTCTTCACAGTTTTTAAGAATGTCCTATGAAGCAGACTTCTCTTTTTGTCTTGATTTCCCCGAAACAGTCTGTTTCCTTGAACAACCTGTTTCCTGGTTTTTCTTTTCCTTTTAGTGAGCTGTTTCCTTCATATGGTTGTCTGCACTTGCCCAGGGACGGGAAGGTGACTAATGTGTGCTGTATCTAATCCAAGCCTTCTCCAAGCTCTAGTCTCAACTTTGATATATTAAAATATTGAGGGCAGAAGAGCAAGACATTTTAGGCCTTGCACTCATAGCCAGTGACATAAATTCCCCTATTAAGAGGACTGGGAGTGAGTTGGATCAATATGTTGCTTTGTTCATTTAGCTAGCTAGTTAACCTTGCTGTTCCTTTTAGCTGGAGCAAAGTAAATACTCCTGGGGCACCTGGGTGGCTTAGTCATTAAGCGTCTGACTTCGGCTCAGGTTATGACCTCGCAGCTTGTGAGTTCGAGCCCCACGTCAGGTTCTGTGCTGACAGCTCAGAGCCTGGAGCCTGCTTCAGGTTCTGTGTCTCCCTCTCTCTTTGCCCCTTACCCGCTCACCCTCTCTCTCAAAAATAAACATTAAGAAAGGTAAATACTCCTATAACAGTTGTTAAATGGGTTTCGTGTACCTAAAATGTAATTTAACTCCTTTTTATATTATCTATAAGATAGTCTGGACTTTATATAATTTAATACATCAAATCACTCCTCCTCTTCCTTCAAAAGAATGGCAGGGTTTAATTTTCATGTCTTCAAGGATGTTTTTAGGTGTGCTCCATAAACCTTTTCTCCCACAATGACCCAGTTCCCGGTTAGGAAACGAAATGGGTAAGAAGAACGATAGACTATGTATCCTTTTTTATTGAGGATGGCTGTCCTGAGGGCAGCGTGGAGAGAGACGCCCAGAAATGACTGCCAACACTTATCTACTCAGAAGTTAAAAGACAATATGGTCTTTGTATAATCACCTATACTACGTAACTGGACCACTGGTGCTTACTGAGGCGTGATTGTTCGCATCCAATGAGGAGGCTCAGGACCACAACTAGCTAGGTCAAAGCTGCTTATGCCCACAAGGTGTGTCATTGGCTTCTAGCACCTGGACCGAAGACTCCAGGACATGAACTTTGTTCTCCCATTTCCCTGATTTTGTCCTAGCCTGTCTTTTACTCAATGAATAGATTGCATGCAAATGTCAGGCTAGATGCTGTGGGGAAGTAAAAAAAAAAAAAAAAAAAAAAAAGGTACAGAAAGACCCTGGCCTCAGTGAGTACAGATTCTAGAAGGGCTCGCGGACCCTGGCAAGGAGTTGCTGCCTTGCAGGGGGAAGAGAGGCTCTCGCTGGTGAGGGTCCAGGGTTCCCCTGCACCGTAGGAGACTTTTCACCTTGTAGGGCAGGCACCGTGGTGCAAAAGTGGGAGCTGGATTCAAACCCCTGTTGTAGCACTTGCTAACTCTGACCTTATTCATTTCTTAACTTCCCGAGCCATACTTTTATTCATCTGACGTGCCTGTCTTGTCAAGGTATTAGGTAATGCACTAATTTAGCACACAGGTCTGGCTTAGAATAGAACTAGTCCCTCTAATGGATTTCACCATTGAGTTTAAGTTTTGGGTGCCATGATTAGGTTGCCAACACAGCCAGATTCTAAATAAATAAACATTAAATAAAATAAAAAATAAAAATAAAGCCCTTTGTTTCATTCTCCAGAATGTCACTGCACAAGAGTTTGCCCAAATGGTAAAGCATCATATGTAAAATCCTCACTGCCCTGTCTACCAGATCACCAGAGACGGGACCGTGAGCGGGTCTGCAGCGCCAGCTCAGCAGAATGTGGGCATCTTGTCCCTCAGGTTGTGTAACCAAGGAACCTGGTGTAACTCCTCGTAATCAGGGCAAAAGTTCAGAGGCTGTCTGCCAGCCTCACTGCTGGGTCAGTTCAAGGCTTGGATTCATTTGGTGGGTCTCTGATCAATCTAATGGGGAGCCTACCTCAGAGGCCAGTCACCTGCCACAATCCCCTTGCAGTTGCCTCACTAGGAACAGAGTGACTCTGGTGGCCTAGAAGGGAAAGGAGCTGTCGATGCTTCACAGAGACCACTGTGGTCCTTTCATCCAGAGCAGCCCTGGGCTGACGATTAGTGATGTGTATTGCTTGAGGTTTGAAGTTCAGAGGTATTATGGCCCACTCTTTTCCTTGTTAACTTAGTGACCTTGAGAAACCACTCTGAGCCTCAGTTTTTCCATCTGAGAAATGGGGTGATACTTTCCTTGTAAAGTTGTGACGATAATTCGTTAATATGTTTAAAAATTTAGCATAAGCTGGCCATAGCAAGCATTCAGATGCAAGCAGTTAGGAAGCACCAATGTGATGCTAGCTGAATACACTTCAGACCAAACCTGTACTAACAATGTGGGTCTGATACCTAGAATGCCATTTTTTTTTTTTTTTTTTTTTTTTGCCAAGGCGTAGGGAGAAGATGCAGATACTCACTAGTATGGAAACCTTCTCGAAACTGGCTGATCATGCTGTGAGCATTATGGTTTTTGAGAGCCCATTCATTACTACACTATCAGTTTTTCATACAGAAAATCACTTGGTAGATCATTGAATTTTCACTTGTGTCCATTTGTAGAACTTCACATTAGACCACATACTATTGAAAACATATGGCTGGCACTAATCTAGGCATTATGGGAGACACAACAAAGATTTTTCCCTTAAGGAAATTCCAATCTAGTTGGGAAAATAAAGCATAGATAAATGACAAAATGTATGTGTGCATGTGTGTGTAGGTATGTGTGTAGGTATGTGTGTTTGTATATGTATAAAATAAAGTGCTAAATCCTAGGTGATAGGAATTCACAAAAAGACAAAAGTCCCTGCAATGTTAGCCTTCATGGGGTTAATCTAGACAATCTGTTTTATGTGTCAGAAATCAGTGATGTCCTCACTTTGTATCTTCTATAAGGTTGTGCTAAAAATAAAGCCCTTTGGGGGCACCTGGGTGGCTTAGTCAGTTCATCGACTGACTTCGGCTCAGGTCATGATCTTACGGTTTGTGGGTTCAAGCCCCATGTCAGGCTCTGTGCTGACAGCTCAGAGCCTGGAGCCTGCTTTGGATTCTGTGACTCCCTCTCCCTCTCTCTCTGCCCCTCTCCCGCTCACATTCTGTCTCTCTCTCTCTCTCTCATAAATAAATAAACATTAAATAAAATAAAAAATAAAAATAAAGCCCTTTGTTTCATTCTCCAGAATGTCACTGCACAAGAGTTTGCCCAAATGGTCAACAACTACTACTACTTGAGTGCCTGCGGTAGGTGTGGGGCCAGTGCGGCTGTGGGTGCTAGTCCCTCGGGGGCTGTGGAGATTACGTGAAGTCATGTGTCAGTTCTCACAGCACCTGACGTGAAGCGGGAGCCACCTGAAGTATTGATAACTTATGATATTCTTTCAAATAATTTCTTTGTGGATATATTCCTAAATTTAAAAAAGCCCACCGTCTTGGGTGAAAAGTACACATTTCTAGACTGGTCTCTAAAGAGACTGAACCACCTCCTAGTGCCACCAGTGAGGTGCATCTGTTGCCCCTCATGGAGTTCGTGACCTGAGCCAGAAGTCGGATGCTCAACCAACTGAGCCACCCAGGTGCCCCTGCGTTAGTTTTTTTAATAGTGAAATTTTGAATTAATTCTTTGTTCAATGTGGAATTTACTCCAAAGTATCATATGACATAATGGGCCAAAGTTCTTTTCCTTCTTGTTATTCCAACAACAATTATTATAGTGTTCTGTGGTTCCTCATCTATTTTTAGTTAGTTTCTAAAAGTTAGTTTATTGTTCTAATGACCAATATCTGGCTTTTCATTTCCTGGCTTAATCTTACCATACAATATGTACCTTGTGTGTGTGTACCTAATTCTAACTCTACTTGGCTAATTCATGACCTCTTAAGAATTTTCAGCTGTAAAACTCTTGGTTTGTAGAATAGAATTCTTATTTCTTTTTTGAGTTTGATGCCCTTACCACTTCTTTCTCACATAGTTACTACAAAGACTTTGAATGTTCCAGTAAAATAGATGTAATGATGGCTGTGGTTTTTAATTGTATGTGTTATTTGTTTCTTGGATATCAGGATTTTCAATAATCCCCAACTACTGGTTTTCTTTCTTTCAGATGCAAATATGACAATTGTTTTAATTTCGTATACTTCAGATCTCTCTTTGAAGATAGATCTTCCTTTTTTGAAGATAATGTCAAAGATATTTTTTACTTTTCTCCTCCATTTCCAGGCCCCTGACATTTATGGGATCACAGACCAAGAAAGTCCTACTAACACCCCTTATGCACTCGGCTCGCCCTTTCCGAGTCTCCAATCATGACAGAAGCAGCCGGCGAGGGGTGATGGCCAACAGTCTGAAGGAGCTTCTCAGCAAGGTGCCAGGAACCCCCCACCCCCACCCCGGGCCTCCCCGTCCCTCACAGGAGGACCCCTGACCGCAGGCAGGGCTATGGGCTGGGATACTAAGCCAGGGCAGAGACAGAAATGTCACTGTCATGACCTCGGAGAGTCTGAGGGGAGAAGAAAAGAATGAAAAGGAACATTATTGCATCTCTGCACCATAAAAGATTTAGCTACAGACATGAAAGCCTTAAAAACAGTCATCAATTGATAATACAGCCTTTCTTCTTTGACAAGGGGGAGAATACAGGGAAGCAGCAGGCTTTGGAAATCTGTTTTTGGTTATAAAGCCCAGGGAAAAATAGTCCTTAATCTAAAACAGTGTCCTAGATCACCAAATAAGGAAGAATCAGACTCTCTGGAGTCTGTGGAGTCGGTTAGGAGGCATAACCCAAAGAACCTATGGAAAGAAGGAATGAGCATCCAACATGCAGACCCTGAAGCAAGAGAGGGTCAGATATGTGACGTGAGACTGAGGCTCTTTAAATAACCGTTTTGTTGCATTATTCATCTTATTTGTCAAAATAAGTGAATAATTTTGGAAACTGTAAATATGATTCAGTGTCTTCATTTATCTCATGTCCTTGAAATCTCTGAAGAAGATTGGTCCGTTAAAAATCTTAACTTTTCTTTTTCCAAGCCAAGACTGAGTCAGAGATGCCAATTAAGGTATGTCTTTACCATTAAAATTTTAGCAAAATCAGACGACTTCTGAAACTGTAACTTAGTCAATGGCTTTGAGTGGTCAAAATGGAATCTCTTCCTTTACTCCATGTCTCTGATGTGTTGTCAATCTAGACCCTGGATGCCTTAGTTATCACCAGTGGACTGGTCACTTTGGTGCTGGAGGAAGACGGAACCGTGGTGGATACGGAAGAGTTCTTTCAGAGCTTAGGAGACAACACACATTTCATGATCTTGGAGAAAGGGCAGAGGTGGACACCGGTAAGCAAAAACACTTACCAAACAGCTACCGGGTAGACTTTTTTACCCACAAAAGTGCATTCCCTACTTTGGTGTTGGCTTGTCCTCTTTCTGAATATGAACTTTATATTCACCTAATACCTGGATCTGCTACCCTCAACAGGATTCTTAGAAGTGTTTCTAGGGAACTTAGCATCTTAGTGAACCTGGGCTGTATGATTTAAAGCAAGCAGTTCTGGGAAACAGGTTTAGGTCAGTAAGTAGCTACGGGTCCTTTTGAAGCACGCAGATGTGTCCTGGTGACCATTCACTGTCTCTGTCCTCTGGAGGCCAGCAAGCTAACACCGCCAGTGAAATTGGGTACGGCTGTGTGTGTGTGTGTGTGTGTGTGTGTGTGTGTGTGTGAGTGTATAGTAATCTATAAAGGTAAACAGAGAAGTGCCTGGCTGGCTGCAGTCAGTAGAGCATGCAACTCTCAATCTCAGGGTTGTGAGTTCAAGCCCCCAGTGGGCACAGAGCCTACTTTAAAAAACAAAAACAGGGTGCCAGGGTGGCTCAGTTGGTTAAGCATCTGACTCTTGATCTCAGCTCAGGTCATAATCTCCTGGTTTGTGTGATTGAGCCCCATGTTGGGCTCTGTGCTGCCAGTGTGGAGCCTGCTTAGGGTTCTCTCTCTCCCTCTCTGCTTACACATGTTTGTTCTCTCTTTCTCTCTCTCAAAAATAAATAAACATTAAAAATAAATAAATAAAAATAAAAACAAACCAAAAATAAGAGAAAAAAGGTAAAAAGGTGGAATAAGGACTTCCATATCCAGGAAAACTAGAGATTAGGTATATCTTGGAAAACCCTCCTGCTATAAAACACCTAAGAAAGTAAAGCAAAATTTTAAAACATATTTTATGTGCCTAACTGACCTTCCAGAAAGGAAAATCTTTAGAGGCCAAAACTTTTATGGGAGCCAGAATCTAAAGAAGCGATGTCTTACCCGTGAGCCCCTCACCCATGGCCATCCACTGACTTCAGTGACTTAGGGCTGCAGTTTTGACAGGTGCTGGCAGGACAGGAGACAAAGTCTTGGGCTGACACAAGGTAAGGGGCCAGATTAGAGATGCCTTCATAAAGCAGATGAATCTTAAAGGTCTCTCCTAAGAATCTGTGGCCACAAGCTGCCCTTATGAGGTTTTAGGGATTGTTGATTCCAAAAACACTCAACCTGAGAGCTTTTAGTGTCCAGAGCCCCGGGAAGGGAAGCATCAGTGGAAGGAGTTTTTTCATTGAGTTTTTGCTCAACTGGTCCTCCCTCCAGCCCCAGTGACACAGGGTTGACCATGTCCCCACATAACCAGCAGGAGAAATAGGTTCAGAATGAATCAAATCACAAAATGTAAGCACTTAAAGTACTGTAAGTGAGAGTAAGCAGAAATAATAAAGTCAGGCCTCCAAAGACCTCAGATGTTGGAATCATTGGATACAGAGTATAAAATAAGTGTATTTAAAATGTTCAAAGAGGCGCGCCTGGGTGGCTCAGTCGGTTGAGCGTCTGACTTCGGCTCAGGTCATGATCTCACGGTTCATGGGTTCGAGCCCCACGTCGGGCTCTGTGCTGACTGCTAGCTCAGAGCCTGGAGCCTGCTTCAAATTCTTTGTCTCCCTCTCTCTCTGTCCCTCCCCTGTTCACGCTCTGTCTCTCAAAAATAAATAAATGTAAAAAAAAAATGTTCGAAGAGTAATCAAAAGTAAGAAGGGACAAGAGGTAATCAAAAGGACAAGGTAGACTTGAAAGAACCAAATAGAATTTCTGGAAGTGAAAAACATAACAATTAGACAGGTAGCACTGAAAATAATAAGGAAAAACCTGGAAGATCTGTCTCAAGAAGGTTTCCATGATGTAGCACAAGAAGGTAGAGGTGGAAACACAAAGGAAGCTGGGGACATGACTGAGAAGGTCTAATATGTGTTTGACATCCTTAGGGTATAATGTTTATTATTGTTTTAAACAAGATTGTGCATAAACCATTTTTTAGTTGTTTTTTTCTTTTTAGTAAGCTCTGCACCCACTCTGGGGCTTGAACTCAAGACCCTGAGATCAAGGGTCATATGCTGACTGAGCCAGCCAGGCCCCCCTGCATAAACCATTTTTTTATTTAAATAAAAATTTTTTAATGTTTTATTTATTTTTGAGAGGAAGAGAGACAGCGTGAGCAGGGGAGGGTCAGAGAGAGAGGGAGACACAGAATCTGAAGACAGGCTCTAGGCTCTGAGCTAGCTGTCAACACAGAGCCTGACGCGGGGCTCGAACCCATGAACCACGAGATCATGACCTGAGCCGAAGCCGGACGCTCAACCGACTGAGCCACCCAGGCGCCCCTAAACCATTTTTTAAATGACAAATACAACTCCATTAAGAATTTTTTTCATCAAAAGATACTATAAAGTATGTCAAATAATAAGCCACAAGTGAGTAGAAGGTGTTTTCAACGTAACCCAACAAAAGATTAGTATTTGATAAATTTGGGGAACTCTGAGAAATCAATTATGAAAACAGTGGGCACTCTAATGGAAAATGGGCAAAAAACCAGGAACTGGTATCTGCAGAATGGACAATAAAACATAGTAAAAAATTTCCGACTTCACCAGTGATTAGGAAAACGTAAGTTAAAACCACAATAAGATACTCTTTTACACAATTAGATTTGGTATTATTAGGCTTTTCCATTTTTTTTCCATTTTTTAAGATATGGAGCAATGACGTCTTTTACACTCCCGCCAACAGCTGTTTAAAATAGTTTACCTTTTCCCATAAAATTGAAGCACCACCTATGACCCAACAAACCTTCTCCTAGACATACACCCAGCACATAGACACCCAGCCATGTGTTTCTACATAAATACATGTAAGTAAATACACAGGTGTCTATTCATTGAACGGAATACCCATCAGCTGTGAAAATGCATGAAGTACAGCTACCGGCATCTATATGGATAAATCTCTTCAATTCTGTGGAGTGAAAACATCACAGAATAACCCATTAAGCAAGCAATCTTCAAACTTTTTGACCTCAGGACCCCTTTACACGCTTAAAAATTAATGGGGACCCCAAATAGCTTTTGTTTATGTGGATTTCAATGGACGCTATAGATATCCATCAATCAGAGGTTCTCAACTGGGGGTGATCTAACCCCTTGGGAAGCATTTGGCAGTGTCTGAAGACATTTTTGGTTGCTACAACTGGAATGAGAGGGGTGCTGCTGGCATCTAGTGGGTAGAGATCAGAGATACCATGAACTATTCTACAAGGCACAGGACGGCCCCTGTGACAAAGAGTTATGTGTCCCCAAATGCCAAACTGCCAAGGTTAAGAAACTGTAAGCTACAGGGGTGCCTGGGTGGCTCGGTCGGTTAAGTGTCTGACTTTGGCTTAGGTCATGATCTCACAGCTCATGAGTTCGAGCCCCGCATTGGGCTCTGGTGCTGACAGCTCAGAGCTTGGAGCCAGCTTCAGGTTCTGTGTCCCCTTCTCTCTCTGCCCGTCCCCCACTCACACTGTCTCTGTCTCTCTCTGTCTCTCAAAAATAAACATTAAAAAAAATTTTTAAAGAAACTATAAGCTATAAATATAGATATTACTTATATTTGAAATTAAAACTGAAAAAATTTTAAATGCACATTTTAAAATTAATTTTTTAAATTAAATTTACTTAAATGTAATGTTTAAAATTAAATTACTAAAAATAATAACCCAGTACAGATTAACTTAGATTATATATTTTTATGAAAAATAACTATTTTCCAAAACAAAAATATTTAATGAGTGACATCTTTGTACATCTTTGCAAATCTTTTTAATGCCTAGCCTAATAGTAGAAGACAGCTACAGTTTCATATCTGTTTCTGTATTCAATCTGTTGTAATACATTGTTTTGTGAAGAAAATATGACCTCCCATAGATATATAGTTGGAAAAGGGAGAGTATTTTAATGGTCTTTTCGATAATTGAGGATATTCTTCCTTGATACGACACCAAAATCCATTTAGTGGTAGTTTCCTAAAGGCTGCTGCAGTGTGGAATCTGAGGGCATACCAGTGACATTTCCTGTTTCGTCGGAATCATTGGTTTATCTCGTGCTTTGGCTGGATCTTTTTCCCAGGGATGATTTTATAACATCACGCACTGGTTCTTTAGAAAATGTTGATTTCATTGAGTTATGCAGGTTTCTCAGATGGGTAGTAGAAAACTCCTCCACTCATGAGAGAATGAGAACAAAAAAGGCAAATTCCACCTTGGTGTTTATTATGAAAATAATTTTGACCTCTGAATCCCCTGAAAGGGTCTCAGGATCCCAGGTGTCGCTAATGTACATTTTGAGATTCTTCACATTTAAGCACTTATAGATAACTCAAAAATGTACACAAATAGCAATATGTTTGAGACTCATGTGCTAAAAATAAAAAGGGAATAATTCACAACTTAGATGGTCTCCTCTTGAGATGAGGTGGAGGTATATAACTGAGGCATACATATCAGCATATATACTAATATCCATATCAAATACTTCACCATTTTTCCAACTGGAAGAAAGACTACAGACCAGTTATAAAAAGCATAAAACTTAAAATACAATATCTGTAAAGCAGGTGAGGAGGTCACACCAGTAGGTTAGAAAAGCATGGGGTGAATTAGACATCTTTTATTTATTTATTTTTAATTTTAGCTTTTTTTTTTTTTTTTTTTGAGAGAGAGGGAGCGAGAATGGGGGAAGGGCAGAAGGCAAGAGATTGAATCTTAAGTAAGATCTGTGCTCAGTGAGGAGCCTGATGCAGGGCTCAGTCTCCTGACTGTGAGAGCATGACCTGAGTCAAAATCAAGAGTCAGTTGCTCAACCAACCCAGCCACCCAGGTGCCCCTAGGCAAATCTTTTAAAAGGCAATCTTGAGCTGGACTACTTTTTGTTTGAGAAAGATGTTGTGGGCAGTATAACAGCCTCCCAAAGAGGCCCACCTCCTAATCCCTGGATCCATGGAGGGGTTACTTTACTTGGCAAATGGACCTGGCAGGTGTGATTAAGTTAAGGATCTTGAGCCAGGGAGACAATCCCAGATAACCCAGGGACCAGGGTCATCACAGGATCTTCACAGAGGAACAGAAGGGTCAGAGTGAGGGCCAGAAGCAGAGAAAGAGGAGGGGAGATGTGAGGAGCTGAGGAACGAGGGCACCTCCAGAAGCTGGAGAAGGTGAGGGGGCCATGTCTCCCCGGCAGCCTCCGGAAGGAACCATCCTTGGTGGCTCATTGTGGACTGCCAATCTCCAGAGTGTAAGGGTCTAAGTCTCTGTTGTTTCAAACCACAAAGTTTGCAGAAATTTGTTACAACAGCGACAGGAAACTGGCTCAGAAGGGAAGGGTAGTTTCTGTTTGTTTGTTTTTCTAACAGACACTCGGTTAGTGGCCCTGCTGGGAGACTGAGCCAGAGTGCAGGGTGCTGAGCTGTGATGGGTGCAAATCATAGTGTGGGGAGGTGTGTTCGATGGGGCAGAAGGCCTTTCAGCAAGTTGGGGTCGTCTTCTTTGACACGAGCCTTTCAACCATCTTCCCCCGACTGGAAATGGGCACGTGAAAGCTGATTATAGATCCTACCCTCCTTGTAGGTGTTTCTTTTAGTCAGTGAGGCCAGTTGTATTTGATGAGAGCATCCAGCCAAGAACTAGTCATGGGGGGACCCCCCTGCATCTTCGGACTGAGTGTCTCCAAGGCCTGTGAGGAAGCAGCTCCCCTGGAGTCCTTTCAGGATGACTCGGGGGCAATCGTTTCTTCTTCTTGAGCCAGTGAGCTAGAGAAATCTAGGTCACCAGCAGATTGCTTTACGAGGGCTGGGTTTTGATTTAAGACCAGACTTAAGGAAGACATTTAGGGGGAATAAGATAAAAACTTCCATATATCAGAAAGGAGCACAGTGATAAGGAAGAACAGTGGCAGGATTATAGGTAAAATTCCCCTTTTCATTCTGTAATCTTAATTTTTACTTTTATTTTTTTTATTAGAGAATGAGTGGGGGAAGAGCAAAGGGAGAGAATCTTAGGTAGGTTCCACACTTGGTGCGGAGCCTGATGCAGGGGCTCGATCCCATAGCCCCGTGATCATGATCTGAGCTGAAATCAAGAGTCGGATGCTCAACCAACCGAGCCACCCAGGCACCCCTGTAATCTTAATTTTCAAAAATAATGTTTCCTAACTGCTAGACAGCACCTCCTAAAGGGGCAGCAGAAACTCGTGTGCATTGAACAACAGGTTTTACTGTCAGTATCTCCTGTCTTGTTGGGGAGGAGAGAAGGGTGGCTCTGTCAAGAAGCGTTTGGGTACTTTTAGGGGAATTTATGTTTTAACTTCACATATAGTTGATGATTGGCATTGATGAATTTAACGTGTATGAATTTAACATATAGCCTCAACTACCCCCAACCCCAAAGGTTCCGGAGACGTAGTAACTGTGCTGATTGTGTAAATCTGAATCCTGAATACTGCAAGATCGGTGTGTGGAGAAGCCCGTAGGGAGAGGTGCCCCTGGGCTGGCATTTGTTCCCTGGCACGGCTTCATTCTCTTCCTCTCTGCAACGCTTTCTGTGGGGATGACGCTACAGTGCTCTTTATAAACCTGGGGGTTGACAGAGGTCTCTGGCTTTCTCCCCTGACCGGAAGGGTCTACCGATGTTTCAGGAGGACCTAGAGTGGCAGTTGTAATCCATGTCCCTGAGAGGTCCGCTTTCATCCAGGGTGGTGACTAGAAAACACAGGAAGCCCTGGGAAGTTCTCACCTGCCTTGTTTTAGCCGCCTGATTCTGAAGCTTTCTTCCCGGCAGCCTCTTGTAAAATGGAAATAGTGCCACCTGTTCCTCGTTAAGCCAACCATGCTACAGTTCTGAGACCGTCTGTGTCAACCAAGTAACCATGGGTGGCCCTAAGTGACCAGGGTGCGTGCACTCAATACCTCATGTCAATAGCACAACCATTCACTGAACCCCTACAGTCCAGCCCCGGAGCCACACCGCACTCATCCCTCCCAAGCCACTAACCGGAGAGTAGCTTAGGGAAGGATACTTTCTAATGGGTTTGGATGTGGTAGCGGTATGAACATGTTGATGGGCTGAAAACATTCCTCAAGTAATTAGCAGCTCAGTCACTAACAGATTTAAAGCCAACAGAACCAAAACTAGCAAAAACCCAGAAGTGCAGGGTTTGCATGTCCTAGCCGGAGGTGCTCCTTACGTCTCTTCCTCCCCTCATGGTTCTAGGGTGGTAACCACGTCCCAGCCCGCCAGCACCCAAAGAAATCAGGAATAGCAAGAGTCACCTTCGACTTGTACAAGCTGAATCCCAAGGATGTCATTGGCTGTCTCAACGTGAAGGCCACCATGTATGAGATGTATTCAGTGTCCTATGACATCCGGTGTACGGGCATCAAGGCCCTGCTGAGGTAACAGACGTCAGGGTCAACTGGGTTCTAGAACCTGCGCCTGGGCCATCTCCAGCCCGCTGCTTCGCACGGCCAAGCCCAGCCCCCGGAGGCCCCGACCTGCCTGGTACCTGCTGGCACCCACTAATTCACGCTGCCATACTTAAGTCAGAAAACAGAGTGTTGAGCCAAGATGTATACATATATATTTTGTTTTCTTCAGAGACCATTTTAAATACTAAATGGAAACAATAAATAATAAATAGGAGGAGGAACCAAATTTCTTTTAAAAACTAGGGCTGTGCATCTTAAAACCTTTATTGTTTTTTAAAATTTTTTTAACGTTTATTTATTTTTGAGAGAGAGAGACACAGAGTGTGAGTGGGGGAGGGGCAGAGAGAGAGGGAGACACAGAATCCCAAGTGGGCTCCAGGCTCTGAGCTGTCAGCACAGAGCAACCAGCTGTGCGACCTTCAACAGGTTGCTTAATGTCTCTGAGATTCAGTTTCATCATCTTTTAAATGAGAAAGTTTCTTCTAAGTTCTTTGATTGCATAGGCTCTAAACACACCTACTTCTGTCCTCTAATAAATTTGTATTGATCCTTTAAATAACTAATTCCTGTGGAGGAATGGATGGAGGGGGAGAGACTGACAGTCTAAAAAGGTCGCAGCTGCTGACACTAGGGCTCTCTGCACAACCCATCTGGGCAGGGGCCTGTTTGCTTCTTGGAGGGCTCTGCTCTGGCTCCTTCTCTCCACTGGCCCCATAACCACCACTCTGGTCATCCTTGGGCATAATGCAGGGAAGGAAATGCTTTGGAAGTGAGATTGGTCTCCTGTCATGGGGCCCCAGGTCCTGGGACAGAGTGAGCTCAGGCAGTGGCTTCTCAGTGGCCTCTGTTTCCCTCTGAGAACCATTAATGGCCAACTCATAGACAACTGTCACTGTGCCCATGTTGAAATCTTGACTCCCAGGGGAGCTTCCTCTTTTGGCTGACATGGGAGAAAATTGATTGATTGGTTTTCTAAAGTGAGACAGGAGAGTTCTAACAACTTGGAAGAGTATAATGAAGAAAGTAAACCTCACCCAAAATTCCACCTCAGCAAAATCTTTAAGAGGCACATTCGGCCTTCTTGTCACTAATTCTTACCATCTGAGATCTAATGGCACCACAGGCAGCCACAAAAGTCACCAAGGTCCCCACATCAACAGCATCACACCAGGGTCCTGTTGTGGGATCCCAGGGGCAGGGGGCTCTCCAACCAGCGCAGCTGACCCCCAGGCCTTATGACATGACAGACCGCAAAAACTGGAATGAAATCCTTTAACGCTGGACTTGGTAGAGAGTAAGAATTTTGAGCCAAAGCCACTTTTTTAGTCTGAAGTAACAGGAATGCCAGCCTCAGCCCTAGGGCTTAGAGGCCACAGCAGGGCCGAGATGGGATATCCTGGCCACCCTAAGCAAATTGGGTCACAGGATCAGTCTCCTTCAGTTTCTCCTTTCATACCTGACTTGCCTGATTTTAGTAACAAGCCCTACACATCCACAGTGGCCAGAGTAAGCAAGCTGCCCAAAGGACAGGACCCACTGTGTGCTCTCAAGAGCACAGTCAGCCTACTTAGAGCTTCCTAATTCCTGAACAACAGGCCATGTTTGGAAGTGGCTAGAGGGAAGGTGGTCCTCAGTCTCCCAAATCAGTGTGTGCATTGTAGCAGCCCTGGCACGCTGGGGAGGGGGCGTGGGGAGTTCCTTTATTCAAATGTGAGCAGTACCTGCTCTGAGCGGATCCAGGATTCCTGCACTGTCTGCCCCTTGCTGGCCCAGAGCTCCAAGCCTGACCTGTGCCCTGTCCCCTTTGCTGCAGGAGCCTGCTGCGGGTCCTGTCCCATGCTGCCCAGGTGACTGGACAGTTGCTCATCTACACCGGCACATACGTGCTCCAAGTGCTGGGTGACTCGGAAGAGCAGAGTCCTCCCCGGTCACACTCCAGATGGAGGTTCACAAGTGGATAAGGATGCATGCTGCAGGGGACCCAGCCGGCTCTGACCCAAACATTCACTCTCAGATGACGAATTTTGAAGATGCTTCTGTTCTAAACCACGTGCACTTGCACAAGGCCGGTCCTGTGTACCGGGGGATGGCACCCAGGGGAAGGCGGAGGGGTAGAGGCACACAGAATGGGGGCTGCAGGGTGGGACGCCCTGAAGGGAGGAGATTCGTAGGGACATCCGTGGGGGCAGGAAGGACCAAAGGGTAGGCTTGTGCGGTGGCTTCGGAGCTGGACCAACCTGCGTTAGGCCTCTCAGCTCCTCATCTCCTGCAATAAACCAATCAATCGCAAGAGCTACTTCTAATATGGGTAATGCTTCCTTGTGTCTCTTCCATCTGTGTCCCAACAAACAGCACTCCTGTGGATAAGCAGAAGTCCGCCAGGCATGCCCTGCTAGCAGATCATTTTTAAGTCTCCGTTGGTACTTGGTGTCACTAAGCTAACAAGGTGTCAACTGTTATTGTGGGGAGGTTTTCTAACGTGGGTCCTGAATGGGCCCAAAGGGACCCGGAAGCTTAAGAACCTGAAGGTCTGGAGGTCTTCAACCAGTGCTTACAAGCCTTTTAAAGAAACAAAAAAACAGCCCCCACAAAACCGCTTGAACCCTGGACCTGATGCATGGCACTAGCGGACCATGCCTTCAGTTCTAATGTCACCCACGTTGTCAGTTGGGACCCACGGCTGTGAGTGGCAGGACGCTGACCCAGGCCATTGAGTGGCTCTAGCTGCAGGCACTGCGGGGTGCAGCCCCCCAAATAAGGTAGCCAGGGATCCGTCTTTTCATCTTTCTCTTTTTTTTTTTTTTAATTTCAATTTTTGAGAGAGAAAGACACAGAGCATAAGCAGGGAAGGGACAGAGAGAGAGGGAGACACAGAATCTGAAGCAGGCTCCAGGCTCCAAGCTGTCAGCACAGAGCCCACCATGGGGCTGAAACCCACGCACTGCGAGATTGTGACCTGAGCTGAAGTTGGACGCTTAACCAACTGAGCCACCCAGGCGCCCCTCTCTTTCCCTCTCTTGGTCCTGCTTTTCTGTGGGTTGGCATCATCTCCAGGCCGGCCCTCCCCACATGAAAGTGAGACCAGCCCCACAGCAGGAAGTCCCTGCGTCCTGGGGGGAGGGTGTGACACGCAGGACCACACATCTGGTCCTGCAGACAGGGAAGGATCAGCCCCCACCACACGGATGGGGTGAGTGGGAGCTGCCACTAGAATAAGGGGGAACAGGATTTGCCTCCTAAGACCCTGGGAGACCAATGTAATCCAACTCAGATTTGTGATTTTTCCTCTTAGGAAACGTTAGCGTGGAGGTCTCTCTCCTCTCCTGGCTGACCGTTCAGGCACAGTGAAAAGTAACCTCAGCCAAGAGGGCCCCACACCATCCCTGCAGCTCCTGCCCACTGCCCAGGCCTCCACGGGGGGCCTCAGCCTTCCCTCCCTTCCCTCCCTTCTTTCCATGTGCCCTCAATTTACTGACTTCTAGAAGCACATCCAGAGCCCCTGCTGCAGTCCCAGCGGTCAGGTCTGCTTGTCCTGGGCGCTGGGCACGCACCAGTCCCGAGCTGCCTGCTGAGAGAGCAAGAGTAAAGGAAGCACAGAGCATTCCTCAAAACACAGTCTCTGCCTTTAGCATCATGACAACAGAGCCATTCAGCGCCCGCCTCCCCCTGCCCTTTCTGTCTCCTTCTAGAACAGGCAGCTGCTGCTGTAGAGGGAGTTCCACGGAGAAGCCTCCACGCGGTGCCTGTGCGGTCCCACAGAAGCCGCCTCTGTAGAACGTTTCCTATATAAGGAGGTCTCTGCCGAAAACCCTGCCCTACGCGGGTTGGGGCTGGGGCTGCGCAGAGTGCCCCAGGAGGAAGCAGCAGGCCCCACAAACTGCTCGCATCTCACTCGGTCCAGCCCCGTCTTTCCAGCACCTTCCGAGGGGGAGCGCGGCGCGGGGCCTCTCCCTGACGGAGGCCTTGCGTCACTTCCCAAGGGCTCTGCCGTCCTGGGAAGCGCCTGCCTGGCTTCCAAAAAAGGAATTTTCACTGAAGGGCCTGATCCTGGTGACTCAGCTGGCGCCCTCGCTCGGCTGGTCCTCACCGGCGCCACAGGACGGCCCTGGCCCGTTTTGCAGGGAGGGGAATTAAGCAAAAGGACGATGTGGGAGTGCCATCTCCTCTCGAGAAGGGGGTTCATTCAAAAGGGCGACTTAGAGGTTTCGGGTTCGCTTCCTCTGACCCTGTGTGGCGCTTTACAGGGAGGGCCCGGGATGGAGCGGCCTCCGCAGAGCTCTCGGGGAGGCTCCCAGGGCCTCTGGGCTCCAGTGCACAAGGCCTGTGGAGAAGGGAGGCAGAAGCTGATTCTGCAAACATCAAAGGCTTCTGAGGGCCGAGGGCCGTGATGAGGCTTTTGATGGGAGAGAACCGGCAGAAAGAAAACCTGCTTCGTGTCTGGGCAGGGACCCAACAGGTGCAGCGCCCTCTTGTCTCCCGTTTGAATTAGGCAACATGCATTACAAACTGACACCTTCTGGTTCTAATCCTAGTGTCTCCATGGCCCGCACGGAGTCCGCTAGCTGGGAGAAAGGTGTGGCCCCCCGTGGTTGGCAGGAGTGGCCGTGCTGCTGGGCAGAGTAACTGCTGCTGGCTTCGGGATGTCACCAAAAGCTAAGTCAGGAGCTGAATCTGCTCCAGTGGTCTGTGTCCCTTTCAAGGGCTCCCAGGTTTCCATGTGCCCTCAATTTAGTGACTTCTAGAAGCACAGTTCAGAAAACAGGAAATCATCCCTGATCTCAGAGTTCATGACCCCGCATTTCTATGTGTGCCCCAATGTTTATTCGTGTGCCTGCTGTCTCAGTCACACACAACTCCATGTCCCCATACATCCCGGCATCTCCACTGGGCAACCAGGTGAGCAGGGAACAGAGGACAGGCCTGGCAGACTGAGAGCATTAGCATGAAATAAATATTCCCAAAGCCATTACCTCACGGCCAGAGATGGACTCTGGTTAGAATCATCCTGCTGTGAACAGACTTCCCTGTCACAAGACTCTTTATCTATAAAATTAGGATTAAAACGAGGTAGGCCATGGGCACCTGGGTGGCTCAGTCAGTTGGGCATCCGACTTCAGCTCAGGTCATGATCTCACAGCTCGTGAGTTTGAGCCCCGCGTCAGGCTCTGTGCTGACAGCTCAGAGCCTGAGGCCTGCTTCAGATTCTGTGTCTCCCTCTCTCTCTGCCCCTCCCCTCCTCACACACACTCTCTCTCTCCTTCAAAAATAAATAAACATTTAAAAAATTATAAAAAACAAAAATAAAAAAATTTTAAAAACCAGGTGGGCCAGGAAGTCCATATTCCCAGACAGGTCTTTCTTGGCACAGGTTTTAAAAATGTTAACAGAGTGCCTTTTGTCAGCCTGGCACTTTCCAATTCACCACGTTTCTCCTCTTCTGCCCAGACTGGAGAAGGTATCTATCGCTTGCTGGCCCCTGGACCCCAAGTCAGCGACCCTGCTGCTTTGTCAGACAAGGATCTTAAAACCAGAATCCACTTCCTCCAGGGAAAGTTCTCTTTCTCCTCACACAGCGTGGCAACTACAGGTGTTTCTTCCTACGCAGCGAAGGTGTGCACGGCTACTCTCCAGAGCTGCCACCCTCACAGAGCCACACACAGCCTGGCCCTGTGCCTGGGCCCACCTGGGGACATAGGATTGCTTTCCTTCAGAGCCCAGACCTGGGAGAATGTGGCCTTTCTCCAGGAAGCCATGCCTGGTATGCTAGTGGCCCACAGACAGTGACCTGCCCTCGAGTCTGAGGGAGGCTGTTCCCTCTCAGCGGGGTCTCCTGCCTCAGGCTCCCAACTCCTCTGTGATAAATAAATCATATGTGAACAAAATGGGGGGGGGGGGAAGCGTCCCTCTCTTTGCTCTGCAAGGACTCCAGTTCCTTGCTACAACTATCTCAGTTTCTACAAGGGAGCTGCAGCCACCCCCACATGAATAATCACAAACACCAGCTTGTTCTGGGGGTCCTTATGTTTGTCACACCCCGAGAAAAGCACAGCTCCAAGGGGGCTCCCTCCCCAGCCTCAGAGAAAGGTCAAGGTCGAAATATCCCACAGATAGCTGCCCAGCTGCACAACGGGCCCCAAACTCTTTAAGTAGGTTTAAATCCCAGGCCACAGATGGAGTGGACAAAGAGTGGACCTTTTCCCCCTCAACTTTGTGGGGCTGGCAAACTGGGGAGATAAATCGTGAACATTCAAATAAGGGTGGATTATTTATTTATTTATTAACATTTATTTTTGAGAGAGAGCAGGGGAGGGCCAAAGAGAGAAGGAGAGAGAGAGAATTCCTAGCAGGTTCCCCACTGTCAGCACAGAGCCTGACGCGGGACTGGAACCCATGAACCATGACATCATGACCTGAGCCAAAATCAAAAGTTGGACAGTTAACCGACTGAGCCACCCAGGTGCTCCAGAAGTGTGGATTTTTATATTATATCTGATTGTCAATTCACTACTTTTTACATCAAGCCTCTGTTCCACTGAGGGGTCCCCCCACCTCACACCCAAGGAGTGCCAGGTACTCTGAGGGCTAATATGTCAAGGCACCATCCTGGGTTGTGTCCCACCCAGGCCTCCCCCCAAGATGTCCACTGGCTGTGGTCTTTGGAGCTCAGCCTGTGAAGGTCATACTGAATCTTCCCCGCACTGCCTGCACAGAGTCTTCACGCCACCACTGCTCAGAACCAGGTCCTCCCTGGCCCGGGCAGGACATGAGAGCCCCCCACTCATACAACAATTGTGCTGTCGAGGCTCCTAGTCTGTGCCAGGTGTGGGCAACTGCAAGGTGTGCTGGCTTCCAGGCTCCACCAGGAGGGGGAGTACAGGTCCACGTACGTCTCAGCTCCCCAGTTCTTCTGACTCCAGGATCTAGGATCCAGGATCCAGGATCTTGACCCTTCCTAAAAGCACTCCATCTTTTCTAAGTGAACCCAGCCTCTGCTCCTACTACTTCCTTAGCAGAGCAAAGACCAGACTACAAACTCGGCACCCCCTCCCTGGAAGGCTGGAGGGGGACTGTACACACAAGGGAAAACTACCCTTGAAATCACTACCCTGGTCACAAATGTTGTGCCCCACATTCTCCTTGTCCACCTGGACATAATCCACAGGAACTCAACGAGGGGACAGTTGACATGGGATGACATTCAAGCCTGCCAACAGCTGCCTCATCGGTGTAGAGTTAGGCCCCAAACAAACAATATAAAACCTAAAAGGATGTTGCTTCCACTCCTACCAGTACCTAAGTCACCAAGGTGAATTACCACTCCGTATGACATTTGCTTTAGAAGAGATCGCCTCTCGGGGGCGCCGGGGTGGCTCGGTCGGTTAAGCCTCCGACTTCGGCTCAGGTCATGAACTCACGTTTGTGGGTTTGAGCCGGCGTCGAGCCTGGAGCCTGCCTCGGATTCCGTGTCTCCCTGTCTCTCTGCCCCTCCCCCTCTCATGCTCTGTCTCTCTCTGTCTCAAAAGTAAATAAAATATTAAACAAATTTAAAAAAATTTTAGAAGAGATCGCCTCTCTCCTCAAGGGATGAATCGTGCCCAGATGAGAGCACTTAGGTTAGGATGATGGCCCCTGAGGGCCAAGCAGTGGCCTCATCGTGAGTCACAAACATCACGACGTCATGCGGGTGTGCAGAGACCCTCCCACCCCACCCAGGTTGCCTGTGCTCTGTCCTCACCCTTGGTACGAACACTTGGAGGGCTCGGCTCATTCTATTTGTGAAGGGTTTTGTTAGTTTTTTTCTTTTTATAGCCAGATATCTGGGTCCCTAAAACTTCCGCCCACAGCTTCTACTTCTGTCGTCTTGAGTTATAAAGAATAAATCCTACCTACTTCCCGAGGCAGTGCCTTTGATCTCCCCGGGGGCCGCGGTCCCTCCCAGTCTACACCAGCGCCCTGGGCCAGCTCTCCGGCGCCCCAGCACGGACCCCCAGCCAGAAAAGAGCCCTCCCGGCAGCGCAGGCTCCTTCCTTCAACTTTGACTTCTCTGCCAGGGTGACTGGGACGAGCTGGTAACAGTACAACTTTCGAAAGGGACAGAACAAAGGCAGATGGGGTTGCTGCCTTGGGGGTCCAGGCTCAGAGTGCACTGCTCTGGAGGGGGGCGGGGGGTCTCGGGCAGTGGCCGGCGCAGCGTGGGCGAGGAGAGGGCGTCGTGGTGGAGGGGGCGTCCGCAAGCCGCCGGAGGAGCTTCTTGGGACGGGCGTGGAGCGGGGGGCGTGGGGGAGGTGTCTCAGCTGCCAGTGCACAAGGATATCTCTGGAATCCCTCCTGGGGCGACTTCTAAACCTCTGGGACAGCGAGAAGATCCCCTGCCAGGCTCCCCTGTCCTAGGGCCCTGGAAACCTCAGCGCGGTCTTTGAAGCGTGTGTGCTCATGCAGGTGTCAGTGCATGCTGTGTGCGTGTTTGTGCTTGCGTGCGTGTGGGTGCGCACGAGTGCTGTGTGCGCATGTGCATACCGTGTACATGTGCCTATGCTGTGTGCATGTGGGCATGCTGTTAACACGTATGTGTGCGCATGCTGTGTGCATGTGTGCACCTGTGCTGTTAGGGGAGCGACCTGAAACTGCTGAAGTTTATGTGGGAGGTGGTAGAGGAGAGAAAGCCCAAAGGTCTGTTCTTTTCATTATAACGCTATTTAAATATGTACAAACACAAAATCAGATACGAACCCTTTATTCTGATTGGTTCTGTACAAATATTTTTTTCAAATTTACATAACAAATATAAACAAAACTGGGGGGGACGCTAAATTCAATTCAACAGCATTAATTTAATGTAGATGAAGTTAAACTGGGTCTTGGAATGGACCTCTGACTTGCTGTATGAGGACTCTATGTTTGCTCAGATCACTGCAAAGCTTGCCTTCATACAATACTATCCCACCGTCTGCCAGCCCCTAAACAGCATCTTCATATAGAAAGTGCCCAAGGGGCACCTGGTGGCTCAGCTGGTTGAGCATTGGACTCGATTTTGGCTCAGATCATGATCTCAGGGTTCACACTCCCTCCCCCTACCTCCCCTCACCGTCAGGCTCTCGCTGGCAGCATGGAGCCTGCTTGGGATTCTCTCTCTCTCTCGACATAAATAAATAGACTTTAAAAAAAAAAAAGACAACAAGGGTGCCTGGGTGGCTCTGTCAGTTAAGCCTCCAACTCTTTTTTGTTTTTAAGTCTATTTATTTATGTTGAGAGAGAGAGAATTCCAAGCAGGCTCCATGTTGCCAGCACAGAACCTGATGTGGGGCTGGAACTCACAAACTGTAAGATCATGACCTGAGCTGAAGTCAGAGGCTTTAACCGTCTGAGCCACCCAGGCGCCCCTAAGCCTCTAACTCTTGATCTCAGCTCAGGTCATGATCTCATGGTTTGTGATTTCAAGCCACAAACAGGGCTCTGTGCTGACAGCATAGAGCCTGCTTGGGATTCTCTCTCTCCCTCTCTCTCTCTCTCTGCCCCTCCCCTGCTCACAACAAACAAACAAACAACTTAAAAATAGACATCAAAACTCATAGGCTCATCTGTTTTGTATGGTTAAAATAAGAAACATATTTAAAAATTAATTTTTAGGTATGATAATCGATATGTTACCAAAAGAACTCACTACCTTTTAGAGCTACAAGGTAGCTCTACAATGTTTACAGACGAAGTAAATGATATCTGGGATATGCTTTAAGATACACTGGAGTGGGACAGGAAGTAAATGACAATATAGCTGACCCAAGAGTACTCCTGGATTGATCATTGTTGAAGCTGGGTGATGGGTCCACAGGGGTTCATTGTGCTATTTTCTCTACTTTTCTTTGTGTTTAATACTTTCCATAATAAACAGTGTTTAATGATCAAGTATTTTCAGAACATATTTTATAAAACTTCAAGAAAACATTGTTATAGATTATGGTCTTCGAGTGAAGTGTTTTCTTGATTTGGTTTTCATGACATGGAGATACAACAATTTTGATTAATGGTCTTGCTTGTTCCAAAATGTCTAATATGCCTGGCAAGCTGAGAACTGAAGTAAGAAAACTGATCAGGCCTCGATGGGTAATCTGTGGGGCTCGAGCTAGAAAAGCAGTGTGAAAATGGCATCATGCTGTGTATATTCACTGTAATAATAAAAAACTGTGGAATGGAGGTCCTTAAAATTTTGGAAAAGAAAAACCTATTTTTAGAGATTTGGAAATTCTAAATTATAATCTAGAAGAAGTGCGAATACTTCCTTTAGTTGTATCAGAAAGAACATTTTCATTTACTTAAAATGACAGATTAATTCTATAAATCCTAGAAGTGATCAAATATTTAAAATAAACTGATCTTGGGGCACCTGCATGGCTCAGTCCAATATAAACACTTAAACAACATTTAAAAAACATTAAAAATTTTTTATTTAAAAATAAAATAAACAAAATAAACTGACCGTAAAAGAGAGGACACTGTTAAAATGGAGGTATAGGGAATGCCATTTGGAGATAAACACAGTGAAACTTCAATTCCAGGAAAATTGATTTTTTTATGTTTATTTTTATTTTTGAGAGAGAGAGAGAAAGAGAGAGCACAGAAGCAGGGGAGGGGCAGAGAGAGAGGGAGACAGAGGATCCAAAGCTGGCTCTTTACTATCAACACAGAGCCCAAAATGGGGCTCGAACTCACAAACCATAAGATCATGACCTGAGCCAAAGTCAGACGCTCAACCAGTAGAATTGATTTTTCCATGTTGATTGCATCTAATCAATTACATTAAAATGCACTTGTGGTTTGATGACAAAACTGAAAAAATAACAATGTTTTATATTACTTCAAGTTATTGAATCATGAAATTTTGCCCAACAACATGTATGGGGCTTCATGGCTTTAAAATGCATAAAAATTAATAAGATAGAGCCAACCTACTAAATAATGGCATTCTAATAAAGTGTTTTCCTGGCTTGGTTAATAACAGAGATATTGAATAAAACCTTAGGCAGTGTTACAGAAGTCTAGAAGTCCTTTAAATGGAATTACTGTTGGTTTTGTAGAACTAATCAATACCATGAGCAGTATCATTGATGTGAGGGGCAGTTCTCCATACACATCATCCAATGTCTACCAAAGTCATGGGGAGAGTTTGGGGCATTTCCTGTGTCAGACCATGGCTCAGACAATGACATCACTTAGCTAACAGCCACCAAAGTCATACAGGGAGGTCATGTGAATATTTCCTAAAAATCAAAAAGTGACTGGAAACTACAAACATATTTGACAAGTTATGCTACAAATTATATCACATGATTGGCAGTTTTATAATATATAGTTTTGTTTGGCTAGGAATAAAAAGAAATCATTTTGTATTTTGATTGATTGATTAAAGGGTTATGGTACTAGCTCTTGGCATTTTTTAGTATCACCCTGTGTTTGCCAGACACAGACGTTTTCCTGAAGACTCATACAATATATAAGTGCTAGTTCCAATTCTGCTATTTTGCTAGCTGTAGTGACCTTGGGGCAGTTAATTGATATTGCTAAGATTTAATTTTGTCATCTGTAAAATGGGTATAATGTTATTTTGCCTTCCCCGGAGCAATGTTGTAAGAATTGAATAAGAAAATAATTGCTAAAAAAGAGCGAAGATCTTAATATAAACACAAACAGTAGGGTTCTATTAAATAATGTCAGGAATACACATAGTTCCTGATTGTTGGGGAAAATGACAAAAATAATAACAAAAATATCTAAGGCAGGTCACAAATGACAGACACTCATCAGACCTAAGAAACAATTTCCTCCCTACCTCTCTCAGAGTAGACTGGTCTCTTAAGCTCCTGGGGAGAGGGAGTTATTTCCCTCTGTCCGGGTGCATAAGGTCTTATTGGGTGCGGGAGCCCCAGGATGGTGGATTTCGCATATTGGCGCCAAGCCTCAGTGTGCATGCCTGGCCTGGCCCTGGCCCCTCTCCCGGTTGTCAAGATGAGAACATGGTCAGGTAGCCACTGCCCCTTTGGCAGGACTGACCTGCCCTGGAGCCACATGCAGATGACCTGCAGCCCCGGCCACAGCTGCCCAGCCAGGTGGCAGCCACAAGAGCAAGAAAGGAAAAGAAAGTTCGTGGCTCAAGCCATAGTGCTTTGGGGCAGGTGGTTGTGTGGGATCTGTCAGCAACAGTAAACACAACCCCCAGATGCCAGAGTCCAGTGCTTGTCTTGGTTGTCTGGACCCTGCATTTCTGCGGTGGAAGCCCCTTCTCTCCGCAGAGCATCCTTCCTGTTCTTCAGATGAGACAAACACACCCTTCTTTGAGGAACAGCCGGTACTCAACTATACAATGTTTGCACAGAGTGGCCAAATGTAAAAGTGCCACATGGTCCAGGCCGGTCCAAGCAGCATCTGTGGTCCCTGCCACCTAAAAAATCCAAGAGACCAACAGAGGGACCAAACCAAATAGAAACAAGAGGAAGAGCACAGGGGCAGCTGGGTCACCGCCCTCTCTGCTCCCGTGGCTGCCCCGTGGCCGTGGCCCCTCTTTCATTCTCTGAGTAGCCATTTCACGTAGGGTTCAAAGCAGGAAAAACAGTCATTCTGGACAGCTCCATCAGAAAAGGGCCTCCCATAGGGAATTAGGCTCTCACGTCATTGGGATGGCTGGAGTCGGGGCTGCCTGGGTTCTGCTGCCATTGGTCCTCAACATGCCCACTGGGTCCAAGGTGGGTCTGCTGGGGTCCTGCGGGGTGGCGGGAAGAGCAAGAGGGAGAGTTCTGCTTCCAAACCAGCCCCCACCCCCACCCCGAGCATCTCACTGGCCATCGGCCATTTGCAACCAGAGACAGGGAGGGCACAAATTCAGTTCAATTTTCCAACCACTCCTTCTAGAAGGAGGGTGGTTTTAAGGACCCACAAGAAGGTTTCTGACCCCTGTTGGTTCAGGCACGTTCCAAATAACTTCTTTAAATTTTTGAATGTTTTTATCATTATGAAATACTTCCCCAGTTTGAAGATAGTCGTGTTTGATTTTCATAACAATACGGTTAAGCTCCTCATCATTATGATTACCCTGCAGATGAGGAAGCCTAGAATCTAGAATTTAGGTGCCTTTCTTACAGGCCCACCAGTGCCAGCTCAGGGCTCCAGACGACTTGGTCCACCTCTTCCGGGACCCCAGGAGCCAGTGGATACCTGACATGGGGCATGGCAGGCAGTAGGCATCCTGCTTGGGAAGGAAACATCCTTTACGTTGAGGAGAAAGAAAGATGTAACAAAAATTCAATATACTGTCTTCAAAATATCTGACCCATTTATTTTCTCACTTCTTCCTGAAAAAGGCAAATTTAGCCTTTACTATATATCTGACACAAATACACCCTTTTCTTTCTTTTTTTTTTTTTTTAAATCAGGAAAGAGGTGTACTGTCAAGGATTAAGAAATACATTGGGATGGCCGGGTGGCTCGGTCGGTTGAGCATCCGGCTCTTGATCTCAGCTCAGATGGTGATCTCGGCTCAGATCGTGATCTCACAGTCTGTGGGTTTGAGCTCCGCATCGGACTCTGTGCTGACAGCATGGAGCCTGCTTGGGATTCTCTCATTCCCCCTCTTTGCCCCTCCCCGCTCACGTGTGTGTGCTATCAAAAAATAAATAAATAAACTTAAAAAAGAGAGAAATACTTCCACATGAAGCTGAGTTTGTTATCCAGGGTCTTGTTTGCGTATGTTTAAATCCTAGGGTACTATGAGTGAGGCAAGCCCTTCCTCTAACCACAGATCTGACCACAGCCCTGCCACTCCACATTTCTGGGGGGAAGCCCCACCCGCCCCAGGCTTAGCTTTCAGTGAAGGTGGGCCACAGGGACACCCTGGGGTCTTATTACAGCTGAAGCCCAAGGCTTCCCCTCCGCAGAGCGTTTTTTGCTATGCCCTCTCCTCTGATGGCCCGAGGCCAGGAGGCAGCCAGATCATCGGCCCGTCACACTATGCTGCCCGCTCAGCCCTGCCGCCTGGACCCTGGCAATGGCAGGGTGGGGCTGGCCTTAGCTGGTTCTAGAAATGGAAAAGGAACCAAGCAAGAGCACCCACGTCACCCTCGGCTGCGACACGAAAAAAGGCATTCTTTTTCTCTTGGTATCCTCACACCACATTTCCAGCATCCCTACAACAGTCAGGGGCAGGGCTGGGCATCTTCAGCTGTCTGGGCGTCACCCACCTGCTGTGGCATTCCTCAGGCCTGTTGCTGCCTGCCAGGCCTGGCCGAGAAGGCAGATGGCCACATAAAAATAGTCGGGGAGCCCTTGAGGTGCCACTTCTCCAGCTGCTCTGTTGAGTGGAAGCCAGATGAGAGAGGGGACAAGGCATGGCCTCCGTCAGGACTTTGGAGCAGAGGCTGCCTGCTTAGTGGTTCTACACGGTGGGTGAGTGCAGGGTCTGGTCCAGCGAGGATGCACAGGAAGGGCAGGGCCAGGGAGAAAGTCTCACCGCTCAGGGAAAGCCTCGTGGCCCCCAGCTCTCCCTGGAATAAGTACTGGACAAAATAGTCCTTCCTGTTTCATCAGTTTCCAATCAATTCTATTGCAGCTGAAATACTTCTAGCGCATTAAGCCAGTGTAAATACAGCTACCGAGTTCCAGCCCCCATTTCTTCTTTAAGAAGCTAGGATCTAAGGGCACCTGGGCGGCTCAGTTGGTTAAACGGTTAAGCGTCTGACTTCAGCTCAGGTCATGATCTCACAGTTGGTGACTTCGAGCCCCACGTCGGGCTCTGTGCTGACAGCTCAGAGCCTGGAGTCTGCTTCAGATTCTGTGTCTCCCTCTCTCTCTGCCCCTGCCCCGCTTGCACTCACTCTCTCTCTCAAAAATAAAATAAAACATTAAAAAAAAAAAAAAAGCTAGGATCTAGGCAATGGGAGTCACTAATCAGCAGGCATAAAATTTCAGTTGAACAAGATGAGTCAGTTCTAGGCATCTGCAACCTTGTATCTACAGTCGATAAATGATACAGTGTATGCTTTGCTAAGAGGGTAGATCTCACGTTAAGTGTTCTCACTACAATATAGTAGAACTTAGGAAAAGGAAAAGCAGCAGCTAGAGTCTAAGAAGAAGCCAGAGGCCAGGACAAGTTACTTGGCCTCTCTCAGACTTGATTTCCTCATCTGTAAAAGAGTGAATAATACCTGCCTTGGGAAGGACGATCCTTCAATGAAATGCATTGAATAAAGGCCTGGAGCACCAGGGACACAGCATCAGATGGCTTGATCTCTCCTGATTAAGCAAATGAGCCGTATAGCCTATATTTGGCAGTTAGTCACAGATACACTTTAGTAGAGATAGGACAACCAGGAGATGAGCCACCGGGGGGGGGGGGGTGGTGGAGAGTGATGCTTTCTGAATCACAGGGCCAGCTGAGAAGTGAGGGAGGGGCTGCCACAAAATTCCTGAGAACAGCTGAGGCAGCTGGGAGCTGGTGGGCTCTGGTTTGAACTGAGCTTAACTCTCCAAATAGCCTTCTCTTACCCTAGACAAGGAACAGTAAGAATGGCACATTGCTTTGGTCCGGAAGTTCAGCGTTTGCAGGAATCTTCATGCCCCTCACCTCAGGTGCTCCCAGCAAGCCTGTCAGGTGGAAGTACTCACCTCATCCCAGAGCCCTGGAGCAGTGGCTACAGGGCTTGTGAGAAGGTGGGGGGCTGCACCCCGCTGCCCCACCTTCCGGGATGTCCACCACCTGTATGATAACTCAGTTCCTAACTAGACCAGTGGGGAATGACTAACAACGGAACTCAGGCAAATAACACGTTGATCAGAATCAGTTGTGAACCATTTTGACTCTGTTTTTAAACGGTTATTTTTGTGAGAAAGAGAGAGCGAGGCGAGAGAAAAGAGAACAGAGGATCTGAGGTAGGCTCTGCACTGAGAGCAGAGAGCCCGATGTGGAGCTCAGTCTCACAAACTGTAAAGATTATGACCTGAGCCAAAGTTGGACACTCAACCGATAAGCCACCCAGGCACCCCCTGACTCTGTTTTTAAAGTGGCATCTGGGGGTGCCTGAGTGGCTTATTTGGTTAAGCATCAGACTCCGATTTTGGCTCAGGTCATGATCTCATGGTTCGTGAGTTTGAGCCCCCCATCAGGCTCTGTGTTGACAGTGTGGAGCCTTCTTGGGACTCTCTCTCTCTCCTTCTCTCTCTACCCACCCGTCTCAAAGTAAATAAACTTTTTAAAAATGCCATCTGAATTTATAGTTGATTCTGAGAAAACTCTAGTGGATACCTCTTTGTTCAGGGAGGCATTGCTAAATTTTTCATGATTTCTTGTCATGATATTCTGGGTCCTCCCGTCAGAGAAGGAAAGTCCTCTGCACTAGACATTTTCTTGCACTCTTATTTTCTTCATTCACAATCATTTACTGGATGTATTGACATATTAAGTAGTATGTTGAGTATTGTGGACACCAGATAGAAGGTCTAGTCTCTAACCTTGGGAACTTACAATCTGGTCCAGGAGGTAAGACTTCTAAATGTGGAACACCTGGAGAATCTGGTCATGGAGACATCCAGTGAACACATGATACTGGGGTTGGGGCAGACACACAGGACAGACTGAAAGTTCAATCCTGACGTACCTGTGTAGTGATGTCATATCCAACTGGAATCTGGGACCAGAAAAAGAACACATCAGATTATTCCATCCTGGAGGTGGGGATGATGTACATTATAAGTTAACCCATCCTCCAGGGGTAAATAGCAAAAACTGGAACGTTCCAGGTTGTGCTTTTAGTTGTGAAAATGCAGTAAAGCTTTAAATATCTTTTCTAGCACATTTCATTATGTAACAGCTGAGGTAGTGATAGGAAGGGCTGGAAAATAGATGAACAGGTCCAAACAATGCCGACGCATCCTGGGGCAGGGAGAGGCAAGCTGACATACACCAGGAGGAGGTGAGGGAAATGGCCCAAGGGTCTCTGACAGAGGTGACAGGCAGAAGTCCCAAAGGTGGATGGAGCACATTCCCCGGGGGTTCCAAGCAGAAGACACAGGTGGAAATCAGACCAACAAACAGAGGTTGACACTGAAGGGAACAAGAAACAAAAAGCAGGCCCTGCACCGGGAAAAGACTCAGCTCCTCAGGAGGCTTGGGCTGCATTGAGAAAGCTCAGAGGCTCAGGGTAGGGCACCCATGGCAGTGTCCAAATCATGCGGAGACAAAATTCTGTGGCTGAACCAAAGGTCAAAGTTCAGGGCAGGGATAAATTAAATGAAATCTTTTTCCAGGAATCAATGCATGCAAGTTCAGACCTATAAGATTTTTATCACACACAAAAAATGTATCCTGGCATGCACACAAATGCTCATTGGATTCATTATGAACAGGACACTGGAAACTACTGGTCAACCTCAGAAGGAGAAGCCAGAGGTCTTAGGAGGTCCCAGGAAATCTCATTCCTTGGGACTTGGGGCTCCTTGCCCCAAAGCTGGGTTTCATTATGTGCTCACCTTCACTACTGGGACTCCCAGCCTTGTTGGAAGGCCCCTCATCTCATTAGAATGGGCCCTTTGAGTCCTGAGTGTCCAGTCGATCATTCTCATGCTTTCCGGGGTGGGTGTCTGACTTCTGGACAGACTCATTCATTAAGTTCCATCACTTTTTTCCTTAATATTAACATGAAACAAATTTTCCAAGTCTTTTAATAGTAAGAATGATGGTCATCACTGTTTGTTCCCAGCACATCACATCCATATAATTGTTACTTCTTTATTTTATTTTTTAATGTTTATTTCTTATTTTTGAGAGAGAGAGAGAGAGTGTGAGTGGGGGAGGGGCAGAGAGAGAGGGAGACACAGTATCTGAAGGAGGCTCCAGGCCCTGAGCTGTCAGCACAGAGCCCGATGCGGGGCTCAAACTCACAAACTGTGAAATCGTGACCTGAGCCAAAGTTGGACGCTCAACCGCTGAGCCACCCAGGTGCCCCTAACTGTTACTTCTTTATCTGCTGCAGAGGTTGCTAAAACTTCATGCGAATTACAATCAGAATCTATAGCACAGTGTCTGGGATGTAGTAAGCACTCGACATTTGTTGAAGAAAACAGTGAGTAAATCAATGAATCATCAGCACTCAAATAGTGTCCTATGACAGAACCAGACAACAGCCTGCTGTGGCTCTGACCTTGGAGCTCTGACCCCACAGGCCCTGCCAGGGAACGGGTGTCACAGGAAGAGGGAGAGCCCAGGGAGAGACCAGCATGGGTGTTTCCACTGGCACATACGTCTGTGGAAATGTATGGCCTGTGTTCTCTAGGTTTCTCCTCTCCCTTTACCCATGGAAGTCTGTCTGCCCATCTGTCTCCTCCTGTTTCTCCTCTTCCTGCCCTCTCTTTTCCCTTCCCTTACTAACACATAGAATTGAACACTTACTGTTATGTCAGCTGGGTAAATATTTGTTTGATTTTAAATAAAAGGTAATTAAGTATTTCTCTCTCACACACACCCTTCCAAATCACATAATCACTTGAATCAAATTCTAGGGGCACCTGGGTGGCTCAGTTGTTAAGTGTCCAACTCTTGATTTTGGTTCGGGTCATGATTTCGCAGCTCCTGAGTTTGAGCCCCACATCAGGCTCCACGCTGTCAGCACGGAACCTGCTTCGGATTCTCTCTTTTCCTCTCTCTCTACACCCTCTCTCTCAAAATAAATAAAATACACTTTGAAAAACTCTAAAAATTTTCTGAAAAATCAATTTCTATTTTGCTTAGTACAAAGTTAATTTTTATACCCCCGTGACTGCAACAAAATAAGGTTGTCTTCTGTAATTCTAGGACTGAGAGATTAATCATTTATATGGTACATACTTTAAGACAAATGTGCTGAGTGCCAATGGTATGCCAGACATCAAATGAAAAGAATGTTTACATTCCCAACACACAATGTGCCCAACGATCCTGAAAGGCTGGAATTATGTCCCCCAATTCCCCACGTGGCAGAGCTGAAATTAAACCCACTGTCCAATCTCCAAGCTCCATGACACACTAATCACAGCCACTTCACTTTATTCGTGGGAGAGTTGGGTGCTCTAACGTTCCCAAGGAGAGGACACTGCAGAAGTCACATAGGAAGGGACCTCGAAAATGAAGTTGTCCTGGTCGGAGTGGTACCAGTGGCCCGGTGGGGTCTATAGAGCTGTATTGGCGAAGCTTCCTTCACCTGAGGGCAGACTCTGGGTAGAGCTGGTGTGAGTGTCCTTCCCTTCCTCAGTGGCATGCGGGGGCTCCCAGGGATCCCACCTCTCTATTGGGGCAGGGGCCCCACACCCTCATTCACACACACCAGACCTCAAGTCTCTGCCAGCTGCACCTCTAAAGCATTTCTTCTTTAAGGGAAAAGCACAGACTTTGTCTCTGTCTCAAAGAATTCCAGGCACCCGGAGACCAGGAGAGGAGGTTGGGGGCTGGTGAGGGTCTCCCTCCTCACAAAGAGATTCTCACCCTCAGGTTGCAATGAGATCTTCCCAGCACAGGTACCCTCTGGGCCTCTCTTCCGGAAAGAGGACTGACATCATGGATCTAAATCCTTGTAATCATAGCATTTGATCCAGTAATTGCACTTTTAGGAACAAATCTTCAATTCTAAATTCAAAAGTACTTCACGCACAAAGATGTTTGTTGAAGCATTAGTGATAGTAGTGGAAAATAGGAAATGACCCAAAGAGCCAAACAGAAGGGAATAATTAGAATAATAATTAGAATAATTAGAACAATAATTAGAATACTCTATAACATGTTGTGCATTCAGGATGGTTTTATGAGGCACCAGACAAACACGAAGATGCTACGTTTACAAAGTTCATTTGTTTTAAAGCACACAGGCAACATGAACCTAATGAAGTTTAAGAAAACTAGTCGTAGAATAAAACACTGCCAGGAAAGGTTGCTGGAGGGGAGGCGGGCAGCGGAGGAGCTAGATGGGTGAGAGGCATTAAGGAGGGCACTTGTTGGGATGAGCACTGGGTGTTATATGTAAGTGATAAATCTCTGAATTCGACTCCTGAAACTAATATTACACTATAGGGGTGCCTGGGTGGCTCAGTCAGTTAAGCATCTGACCTCAGTTCAGCTCATGATCTTGCGGTCTGTGAGTTCGAGCCCCACATGGGGCTCTGTGCTGATGGCTCAGAGCCTGGAGCCTGCTTCAGATTCTGTGTCTCCATCTCTCTCTGCCCCTTCACTCATGCTCTGTCTCTCTCACTCTCAAAAATGAGTAAATGTTAAAGAAACATTTTTTAGAGGCGCCTAAGTGGCTCAGTCAGCTGAGCATCCGACTTCAGCTTAGGTCATGATCTCACAGTCTGTGGGTTCGGGCCCCGCGCTGGGCTCTGTGCTAACAGCTCAGAGCCTGGAGCCTGCTTCGGATTCTGTGTCTCCCTCTCTCTCTGCCCCTCTCCTGCTCGCTTTCTGTCTCTGTCTCTCAAAATAAAATAAAGGCATAAAAATTTTTTTAAATTCTTTTTAAATATTACACTATATGTTAACTAAAAAAAAAAGACTGCCAGAAAATATGTCAAAATGTTAACAAATTAATTAATTGATTAATTAATTAATGATGTTTGGGGATGGATTTTGTCTTTTGTTTACTTTTCAGTCTTTTCCAAGTTTTGTCGTTTGTCTATTACTACCCCACCCCTTTTTAAAATTGTGGTTTTAAAAGAGTGCATAACATAAAATGTACCACTGTCACTATTTTTAAGCGTACAATGCATCACCATTCAGGACATTCACAATGTCGTGCAACAGCTCTCCAGAATTTTCATCTTGCAAAACTCATCTACTAGTTTTTAATGGAAAAATAACATAAAGATTCTTTTTAAAAATATAAACTGCCCAAGTCTAGTCCTGAAAATTGCTGTGCTTCAGCTGGTTTTAAAAATCCCTAGATGGCGGCACCTGGGTGGCTCAGTTGGTTAAGCATCTGACTTCGGCTCAGGTCTTGATCTCACTGCTCACTCTAGAGTTTGAGCCCTGCATCGGGCTCTGTGCTGACAGCTCAGAGCCTGGAGCCTGCTTCAGATTCTGTGTTACCCTCTCTCTCTGCTCCTGACTCACTCACACTTTGTTTCTCTCTCACTAAAAACTAAATTTAAAAAATTTTTTAAAAATTCCTAGATGAAGTCACCTTTCCTTATGTCCCCTTGCCTCCAGCCTAAGTCACCTGTCTGGGATATTCCAGAGCCCCTTCTCCTGGGCAGCTCCCCATGAGGGCCTCTGCTCCTCCCAGCACTTTTCCCCCCTCCTCCACAGTGCTGGGCTGATTGCTGTGGCCTCAGCCCCTAATCCCACATACCCTGCTGTGTGTGTGTGTGTGTGTGTGTGTGTGTGTAAGATAAGGGGCCAGAGTGAGGGAGAGTGAGGGGGGAGGTCCCATGAGTGTGGTGTGGGGATGCTGGCGGAGCCCTAGAGGTTTGCATTCAAGATCTTTGCATCTGGTCACTCCACACCCCCTCCCCGTCATGTTGCTGAGGAAGTAGCTGAGGCTTACAGGCCACATCAGGCAGGGATCAGATCCTAGGGTTCTGTCACCTCACGCAGAGCCCTTCCTTCTCGAACATACTGAAGACATGTATTGTGCACAGTATCAGACAGAGAAAATGGTCAGTGTTAGAGCTGATTCCATGACTGGGAAAATAACAAAGGTAGGTTGGGCTCTGGGTAAAGCCATTTGACTACAGCAAGACGTGCTGTCCATTTTTGCCTCACTGTCATACAACATGGCCACAATTCCATTCCCATCAGAGAGATGTCACACCATATTTGTATTACAGTTGATTTACTACACTCAGTTCTATGCATGAATGTTGATTCTTCGTGGTGTTCTTCATGGATAATGCTCACTGCTTTCTTAGCAATAGGTGACATGGGACAATGAGGTCGCATTCTAGATCAGCTGGCTCTTGACTGATTTAAGTTAGGACAGGTATTGATCAGTTACAGGACGTGAGAGCTACAAGATCATCTGGTCTTACTCTCTCACGAGCTAATGGGAAAACAGATTTTATCGAAACCTAGAACTTCCAGGATGCAGGGTTAAGAGTCACAGTTAACTTCCTGATTCATTTCCCATGTAGAGCAGAACAGGCTGCACGCAGCCCCACACCACATGCTATTCCTCTCACACACCAGGGAATTAGCGATTCCATAAAAACAAAGATATTCTCTAATCACACATTCCAAACCTGTCTTGTCTAGCAAAGGTATATAAAACAGGATCTTTATTTTTATTCCCAACCCAACACAAAAGCAGCCAGAGGGGGGTGTGGCTGGGTGTGCCCTGTCACCTGACCATCACCACTGTCCAGATGAACTCATAGAAACTCCACGGGGGATGGGGAGGGAGCTGCGTGTGAGAGCCAGGCCCAGCCTCTTCGATTCTTTGGCCCTTGGCTTATCCATCTGCCTATAGCTGTGAGGCAGCTTTAGCAGCTTACTGGCTCCCAAATGGCATGGGCACCCGTGGCTGTTTAGTTCATGTTGGTGGGGATCCAACCCCCACCTGTGCCAAAGGACCTTGCCCCTAACTGCCCAGCCAACATCACGGGGGCACCCCAGAACTCTGGAATGAATGGGGATTCACATCTTCCCTCTCTCATCACACTTGACTCAGAATGGGTTAGAGAGACTGTGCCCTGTTTTCAAAGACCTCCAGCCTTTGGCAGCCCTTCCTGGATGGAGGTCTGCTTCCTCTCTTAGAGGCCCTTTTTGTCAGCCACATGGAACTTGTACTCATCCATCCCTTCTCTGTGCCCATGAAGGGAAAACAGCTCCCTATCATACCTTTGGCGGCAGCTTTTTACCAACAGAAACTGAGACTGTGGCCAGGACATCTGTGTCCTCCGTTCACTGGACTATGTCATTCAAAGTTCCTTCCCAGCCACCACGGCTGCCTCTGAGAAGTTTATAAACCTATGGGAAAGTTGAGAAGATAATGCAATAATAACATAACACCTATTGTTAACATGTTGCCACACACCAGAGGGCCCAGGCCTTGGGTTGCACCCCTTCCTGCATGGCCCCTAGGATGTGCCCACTGGAAGCCCAGACCACTGCTTCAGCACGCAGGATGGGAGGGTGCCCTGTGCAAACATCCCAACCTGCTTCCAGGACCCCCACCCCCCCACTGTTGACAGTGACATTGATGTGCACGAAGGGGTGGCTGAGGGATGGCTGTGGGGGGTTGGGGGGAACTGGGGTGTTCACAGGAGCACAGGAGGCTCTTCCCAGTGTGGGATGGAGGTGGAAGGGGAAAGTGGGGGGTCAAGCTGAAAGTTGGGGCTGGAGGCTGGGAGCATTTACTTGGAGTCAATTGGGCAATGGCAACAAACAGCCTAAATAAGGCGCTGACTACTCAGCAGAGGACAGCCGGCTCATCTCAGGCTTAACGTTTGATGGTGGAGTATGGGCAAGGCTGTGAGGCCCTCACCTGCTTCCCTGGCATTGCAGAAGGTGAGGGAGGGGGTCAGGGTGAGGGACCCAAAGGTTAAAGAAATTAATCCTTAAAACTGGAAACATTTGGAAAACTCCAAAACAAAAATGTTTAAAGTCCTCTACCTCTTTCCAAGCACAGACACACATTAGGATTTTCCCAAAGTTTTCGTATATCTAAAAAAGAAACTGCTGGTGCGGGTAAAAGAACATTGTTGCTTCCTCTTTGTGTGGCATTTCCATTCGGCCCAGGAGGGGGTGGGGTCCAGGCTTTCCGGAGTCTCTCTACCTAAAGTGCTCACACAGGGAAACACAGGCAAAAGTCTCTGGTGGATGTACATTCCAACTGAAGGTGCCACAGAATCAGAGCCCCTCGGATAATCCTTTCATTTTACACATGAATACACTGAAGCCCAGAGAATTTGAGTGAACACAAAGCTAATTGGAAACGGAACTGGAATTGAAATCCAAGTCATCCTGACTCAACCACCCGGTGGTCATTCCTTTCTACCACACAAGACAGCCTGGAAGAGGGATGATTGCTCCCCAAGGGCCTAATTCATGCCCAGAAGTAACCATGATTCCCCCAGGCATACACTGATTATCTGCCACCCGGGCACAGGAGTGAGTAAGCCCTGCCAGCTGGAACTCCATAGGAGTGGACTGGAGAGAGTTCTAGGTGCGGGTGTCAGTGGTGAGCATGCCTGGGCGGGTGGGGGGCGGCAGCAGAGCGGCCCAGGCTGGGCACAGAGCAGACAGTGGGGGGTAGGGGAAGAACCAGGGCAGCTGAGCAAGGAGGGTTGGGGCCAGAGCCTAGAGGGCCGGGATGGCAGGCCCTAACAAGTGGGGACTGTTACCTGCTGGAGGGTGTGAAGGAAACAGGTGCTGGGGGGCGCTGTTCAGCAAACACTGGGAAGCAGGAGTGGAGTTCAAAGAGAGGTCAGGGCTGCACCAGGTTATAAAAGAAATAGGGAGCCATGCTTTGCATAGGCAGAGTGGTCTCCTAGTGCCCAGAGACGGCTTAGTTCATTCGGTTAGGAATCCGCCTGCCTTCTGGTGGCCCCTTGAGGTTAGAGAAGAGAGACCTGTGTGATTAAACATTCCTTCTAGCGTCTTCACTCTTCCAGCACGGCGCTGACTCAAAGAACATCAGCACAGGCACACCTACCCCGCAACAGCAAAAGGGAGTCCAGGGCACCCAGGAGTAGGGAAGGTTGGGGATCCGGCAGGGGTAGAACTCGGCCCTCTGCGCCCTTCTGGGGCCCAAGAGCTTTTCATCGCTGATTCGCAGTGGAGAGGCTTCGAAGACGACTGTGCAGCGTGTGTGTGTGTGTGTGTGTGTGTGTGCGCGCGCGCGCGCGCGCGTGTGTGTGTGTGTTCGTTGTCAGATGGAGCCAGGTATTCACTTTTAACTAAATCCCACTACAAACGATTCGGAGTTGTCGAAATGGAATGGTATTTGTATTTCCAGACGGAGACGCAGGAAAGCGAGGACATAAGAACCAAAGCCCGCCGTTAGATGTGTGGGAGGAGAGGGGGTGGCGGGGGGCGAGTGTCACAGTCACACTGAAAAACTCCACTTTCATGTCCCAAAGCCCTCTCCGGGCAGGGTTTGACCCCGCGGCGCGGGCGGGGAGCGGGCGGGGACCGAGCGCACCCGCAGCCGCAGAGCGGCAGACCAGCCCCGCCAGTCCGCGCGTCCCTGGAACCCACCCCAAGCGGCTCCGGGTGGGACCCCGCCTGCCCTGGGCGGCTCAGCACCAACGGTCTCCCTCCGGGAAGGGCCAGCGATCGGGGACAGCAAAGTGGGGGAAGGGAGGGGCCGGAACCTGGGTCCTTCCCGCCTGCCTCCCCACTTTGAAAGTCGCCACCGTCTCACCCTATCTCCGCCCCCAAACCCGCTTCGGTGGGCGCCCCAGGGACCGGCTCATTTCCAGGCCAGGCCAGGCATCCCCAGCAAAGGGTCCCTCAGCTCCCCTTTCTGTTCTCTCTCCTAGGACTGCGCGGCGTCGAGGCGGCCCGAGGAAGAGGGCCCAGAGGGAGGCGAGCCTCGGTGGGGCACCGGCGGCGGGGTGCCGGGGAAGGGAGGCCTAGTGGACGAGGAGCGGGAGCCGGGCGGAGAGGAGGGAGGCGCCAGGCCCGCCAGGACCGTAGGAGGCGCGGCCCCAGAGGGTGAGGCCGGGGGTGGGGGCGCGCGAGGAGCTGGGGATCCGGGGTTGCGCCGGGACCGCGGAGGCGGAGGGGGCGCGGCCGGGGAGGGCGAGGCCCGCGGCTATTGGTCCGGGAGTCCCGGGTGGGGGGTGGAGAGCAGGCTGAGGGTCGAGTCCCGGGGAGCGCGCCGCGGGCCCGCAGTCGCCGCCGCGGTCCGAACAGCAAGTTCCCCGATCGCAGAGCCGGCGCCCGCCATGAGGGAGATCGTGCACATCCAGGCGGGCCAGTGCGGGAACCAGATCGGCACCAAGGTGGGCCGGGCACCGGGCTTCCCTGCGGGTGGGCAGCTGGCAGGCTTAGGGTGTCGGGGCTCGACCCCTCGGTGCGAGCGCTCCTGTGCGCACCCTCTGTGCCACTCGGTCCTCGGAGCCCAGCCCTGTCCTGAACTGCTCGAGGAGTGGCGCGGCCGAGGAGGGGGCGTCACAGCCGGGGACCCCCTGCCCCTCACCCCATCCCGGCTCCAGCTGGGAGCGGCCGCCGGCGGCTCTGGCGCGCCTGGAATTCGGCAGCCGGGCCCCGCGCGCCCTGCCCCGCCCGGCCAGCCCTGGAGTGAACCGCGGGGGAGGGCGCCCTAGGCTCCGGGCTCTGACCGTCTCCCCCGCGCCTCTCCCTTCCCAAGTTTTGGGAAGTGATCAGCGATGAACACGGTATCGACCCGGCCGGAGGCTACGTGGGTGACTCGGCGCTGCAACTGGAGAGAATCAACGTCTACTACAATGAGTCATCCTGTGAGTAGCGCGGCGCGGTCGGGACCCCACCCTTCCCGGCCCGACCCGGTCGGGACCCCTCCCAGACCCTCGGCTATCCCCGTCCGTCCCTGCCCAGACCCCGGCCATCTGCCCCTCGGATCCCAGCCACCCCAGCCCCCCGACCCCCGGGATCCTAACCATCTCCCTCCGGACCCTCGGCCATCCCCCTCTTGGACCTCGGCCATCCCTTTTCCTGATTAGGCCTTCCCCCTCTAGGACCCCGGCCTTCTCGGCCTTCTCGGGTCTTCTCCGCCCGATCCCAGGTCGGCGCAACGGATGCCGCCCTCGCGCGACGGTGGTTTGCTCTCGGAAAATTTCCCGGGGTATAGCAGGATGCCCGGTTCCTTCCTCGCTCCCCCTGGGGCGGGAAATCCGCCGTCAGTTTATTTCAAAAAGCCGAATTTGGCCTATCACGCGGGTCTGAACTCTTGAACCAGACAACCCGTTAGTGTTGTGAAATCACGTACTGGGTCATGTCCGACTTTCTGTTTTGCTTTGTTTTTCAGTTTAAAATGTTATCTCTTAATGGAGATTCTTGGCTAAAAATTCGAAAAGCCGTTAAATGACTCCTCTGCCCCTTTACCAACCTCCGAAAACTCTTGATGCTCTCTGGGAGCTGAAACTCCAGACAGTTCTGGGTAATTGGTGAAGTTCAGTAAAAATTGCAGGCTGTCGTTTATCCGAGGTTGGAAATCATTTCCCCCTTTCCCTGGATATCTACATATATATTGTGGCTACGTGCATACACTATTTCTGTAACAATTTTATTGTAAAATTGGATATGTGCCCTTCACAAAACAACAAAAAATGAAGATGTTGAAAGAACAGTCAGAAAATGACAGATGCTACCCTTCCACATGGTGACACATAGCCCCAGAATAATTACTCTGGTGTTTGGAGTCCCTTGCTCTTTGTCCACACAAGAGCTGGGAAGAGTAAGATACATAAAGCACTGTGTTTTATTCAATCAGCAGCTATAAGAAAAGGTCTGGGACAGCAGGACATACAATATGACATTTCTAGATAGTACTAAAAATTCCAGTTATACATTGCATTTCCTGTTAACCCTTAGGTCCACTTTGTTTACATCCTTGCTTCAGTGGGGTGTGTGCATAACAGGAAAGGACTTGTAGAGCAGGTCCTATGGGCAATCATATTAACCCCATCCTCACTAGGGAACAATTTCCTGCCCAAGAGGCACAAAAATGTGCTTGCTAACAAGACTGTACAGCAAATGTCATTCATAAATGAGTGTCTTCCAGAAACAGCCTGTGGGCTGGTACCTGCAACATGGGGCTCAGACTATAGCTTGGATCCATTAATGTGTGTGCATGAAGGATGTGCCAAAAAGTGGAAAGAATGTCACAGCAACACAGCAATTTGCTGCAACAGATATGGTTTATTTCCATGGAGCTAAAAAAGTGAAACCACCCAGCAGGAAAGAGGTGTCAGGGTGAAGTGGAAAATACAGAAGGCAGGAAGTCAGGAGACCGGATTTCTCATCCTGCTTATTCCTGGAACTTCCTCTGCCCATTCATGCTTGGGTCGGTTTCCTCATCTGAACAATTTAAGGTGGGAATGTGTTATCCAAGGCCCCTCCCAGTGCTAAGGTTCTGTGAGTCCAAGAAAGCCTGGTCTGTCTCTGAAGAAAGCCTGTTTCGTAGGATCCAGGCACCTGTGGTGGGGGGACTTGCTACGGGGAAGTCAATCACTCTGGAAACCAGAAAGTGATCCTTGTGGGTGGGCTCTGTTCTCTTCCAGCTCAGAAATACGTGCCCAGGGCTGCCCTGGTGGACTTGGAGCCAGGCACCATGGACAGTGTGCGGTCCGGGCCTTTTGGGCAGCTCTTCCGGCCTGACAACTTCATCTTCGGTGGGTCCCATATTTCCTGCTTGCTTTTGCTTCTTTTTTTTTTTTTTTAACATCAAATTAATTTATGTGCAAGATTTAAAACATCACGTGGCAAAGAAAAGCTTACAATGGAAATCAACAGTCCCCAGTGTCACATAGGGTGCCCCTTTTGATTCTTGTGTTTTCTTTAGGAAAGTAATGTGTGTATCTCTAAATGAAATGCTTATATTGATAGTTCTTTCATTTTTAAGTCTATTTATTTATTTTGAGAGGGGGAGGGGAAGGGGCAGAGAGAGAGAGAGAGAGAGAGGGAGAGAGAAAATGCTAAACAGGCTCCACACTATCAGCGCAAAACCCAACATAGGGCTCAAACCCATGAACCATGAGATTATGACCTGAGCCTAAATCAAGAGTCGGTCACTTAACCAACTGAGCCACCCAGGTGGCCCAGCCAATAGTTATTAACAAATTTTTTAGACAGTAATTTCTTTCTTCCCCTTATAAATTATCATCATAATATGATATGTTACTCATTTTTTAACTTCCGTGTTTTTATACCTGTATTTTTCTTCCATTACCTATAGACAGTTATTTTGCTTTCTTTCTGAAGGCATGTGAATTTTGCTTTGTCAGAATTGGGCAAATCTTTCCCTCCCTTCTTCCACCTAAAACATGATAAAGCACCTGTTCCTCTACACATTCCTAAAGAAAATTATGTAACATTAAATGAAATGGTACCATTAGTACTACCAGCCTCCATCACCCAGTAGTCATGGTTTTTAGAGTCAAGGTTACTTGGCAAAATATTCAAAGGGGGAATGTTCAAAATATTCAAGAAGAGACAGAATCTTGAAAGATTTTATTTTGCTACTTTGTAGCAAAATCAGGCTACACCTGTTGCAAAGGTGACTCAGCAAGATGAACGTTCACAGAGTTTATGAATCTTTCAGGTATCATCCACTCCCCTATCACCCTGACAACATATACCATCAATGAGATAGGCAAAGCTTCTGCTAATAACTTGGTCAAGAGTTGGACCATAATTGGCCCCAAGCAGAGACTCTTTTGGACCCTGCTGCCCAATGTGGTAGCCACTAGCCACACGTGGCTATTTACATTAAAGTTAATAAAAAATTAAATAAAATCAATTCACTTCCTCAGTTGTACTAGCTACATTTCAAGTGCTCAATAATTAAATATAGCTAGTGGCTACCATATTGGACATAAGGAACAGTTCCTTCATTGCAGAAAGTACTATTGGATAGCAGTGCTCAGAGCCCTAGTAGAGATACTCTACCAAATTAGGGGAATGAAAAGAGAAAGTGGAAAGGCATTGTGCAAACGTGGTCATACATAGCCATTTCTATCTTAAGAGCCAAGGTAGAACTTACAGGATGTGTAGCAGATGTGAAAGTCTTCCACTCGACAATTGTATTTTAATGTTAAATACCACACATTCACTTCACTTATGTTCTTTTCTCAAAAATTACCAATGTAATAGAGCAAGAAATATGGCTGGAGGGAAAAATATTACTTATCAACCGAAATACCTCAATCAACAACGAACAAAATTTCAGTGCCTATAAAAGGCAAAGTGTCTTACAAGGAAATGAGAGACTCCTAAGGCTGATTTGTGGCTTAAAGTTACTATGGTGAATGTACCAAAGATCTACTTTCCAACCCCTTCCATAAAAGGCACGAGATAGAGAGTTTCACTGAGGGTAACAGATAATCCTTTGTTATTTACACCCTGTATTTCTAGAGTATCTCATACATAGTAAGTGCTTGATATATATTAGCAACATCCTAGGAATGCAAAGATGGTTCAACATTGAGAAATCAGCTAATAGATTAAGAGAGACAGCACCTTAATAGGTGCCCAAAAAATATTTGATAAAACCCAGTCTTTGTTCCTGACTTGTAGAAGACAAAAACACTTATGCACAAGCTGGAAATAGAAGGAAAGTTCCTCTATTTAAGAATTATCTACCAAGGAGTGCCTGGGTGGCTCAGTCAGTTAAATGTCTGACTTAAGCTCAGGTCGTGATCTTGCAGTTTGTGGGTTCAAGCCCCGCATTAGGCACTCTGCTGTCTGTGTAGAGCCCACTTTGGATCCTCTGTCTCCCTGTCTCTCTGCCCCTCCCCCATGAACGCTTTCTCTCTCACTGTCTCTCAAAAATAAATAAACATTAAAGAAAAAGAATTATCTACCAAAATACATAACAATGTCATACTCACTGGTGAAACATTAGAAGCATTCCCAGCAAAGTCAGGTATGAGAAAAAAGATGTCCATTGTCTCCTCTATATTCCATGTTTTGAAGGTTCTAGCCAGTGCACAAAGACCAGAGGAAGAAAAGAGATACAAATCACTTAAAGGAAAAGACAAAATTGTTATTTGAAGGTGGAATGATTCTCTTGGATTTTTCAGATAGGCTGTCCAATGAACAGTGATTAGTATTTGTAAGACCTCAGTAAGGCAGCCAGACACAAGATGAAAAGACTCAGACATTATTGCTATAAGTGACCAGCTGTCTTGTTTTGCCTGGGACTAGGAGGTTTCCCAGGACACCACGCTTTCAGTGTTGAAACTGGTGAAGTTCCAGGCAAACTGGGACAAATTGATCTCCTTAAAGGCAATAGTCAGTTATAAAATATAATGGGAAAATACCCTCTTCACACTAGGATAACAAAAGTTATACCTAGGGACAAAATTTCCTAGTAATTGGGAGTGAGGAGGAGTCATTAAAACAAGATAATTTTTCTCCCAACATACTGGCTAATACTTTAAAATCTAACAACTAGTGTTGGTGAAGTTAGCTGGGGGAATGACAGTTTTAAGCATTGTCAGAGAACAACTTAAAGGACTCAGCAGATCAAGAATTTTGATTCAACAGTTTCAGTTCAAATAATTTGTGCTACAGAAATGCTTGCTCATGCATCCATGGACAAGGCATACTGGTTTCTAGAAGAGCTGAACCCCTTTGCCCACCCCACCCCGTTGCCCTTACCACCAGCTGGTGTCAGTCTCCTGTCAGTTCAGTGGGCTGCTCCCTCAGAGCCTTGTGACAAACAGACGTGACTTGGAGAACAATATTCTGTATGCTCAAGAGGGAATAAGGATGACTCCCCCATGCTTGCTTTATATAGATCAGTGCCATCTTACTAAGTGGGTATAGATTCTTAGCAGCTGTAGACTCTTTGTAACCCCTTTGAGTTAGACTAGCCAAAAAAGAGAGAGCACTGAACGGGGACAAGAGAAACTTGGTGGCTAATTTCAGCTCTGCCACCTCTGGTGCTATCTGTTCCCTTCTCTGGGCTCCTTCAGTTTCAGTCTGTGGAATGAAGGGCCCCCAAGCATCTGGGCCTCTGTAAGAATCTGAGGGAAGCAACAGCCTGTGTCCCTACCTCTGCAGAAATACACCTCCATGTAGAATTCTGCCCAGTTTCCTCCCTTGAAGGTTCAATTGATTTCTGGTAAGAATCTGAGAGGATAGCTAAGCCTTCTTTATTATTATTATTATTTAAATTTAATTTAAATTTTAGTTAACATACTGTGCAATACTGGTTTCAGGAGTAGAATTCACTGATTCATCACTTACATACATACAACACCCAGTGCTCATCACAAGTGCCTCCTTAGTAGCCATCACCCATCTAGCCCATCCTTGACTCACCTCCCTCCATTGACCCACAGTTTATTCTCTATCATTAAGAGTCTCTTGTAGTTTGTTTCCCTCTCATCTCTTACTCCCTTCCTCTATGTTCATCTTTTTTGTTTCTTAAATTCCACATGAGTGAAATCATATGGTGTCTTTCTCTGATTTACTTATCTCGCTTAGCATAATACATTCTAGTTCCATCCATTTCATTGCAAATGGCAAGACGTGTGTGTGTGTGTGTGTGTGTGTGTGTGTGTAAAGAAGATGTGGAATATATAATATATCAGGAGGATAGCTAAGGTTTCTCGAACCTGAGTTACAGCTGGCTGACTCTACCTCAGTCAGGAAATGTTACCAAACAAAATTAATAGACTTCATCATTAACAAAAGTATACAGTTGACCCTTGACAAATGCAGAGGTTAAGGGGTGCTGACCCCCTGGGCATCAAAAGTTTACTTATAATGTTTGACTCCCCCAAAACTTAACTACTATTAACCAGAAGTCTTACTGACAATATAAGCAGTCAATTAACACGTATTTTGTATGTTGTATGTATTCTATAGTGTATTCTTACAATAAAGTAAGCTAGAGAAAAGAAAATGTTATTAAGAAAATCATAAGGAAGAGAAAATACTTTTACAGTACTGTACTTATTGATCAAAAAGAATCTGTGCGTAATGGACCCATGCAGTTTAAGCCCATGTAATGCAAGGGTCAGCTGTCCTTCTTTTCTGATGGGCAACGTATGGTAGGAAATTCAAAAGAACCGAAGGCATATACAGTGGAAAGCTTGTCCCTCACTTGTCTGTCCACTTAGTTCCCTCCCAGGAGGCTGGCTCCTGTTGCTGACCTCATAGGTGCCCTTTCCCGAGGCACGTGCACAGCAGAAGCAAATACGTGAGCTTGTGAGTCTAAATATATAAAAACATGGTAAAGTTTTATTTATGCAAAATACATGGCTTTCCTCCTTCTAGGAAGGATATGAAACAGCGTAAAGACAGCCTTAAAATGTGGCCATTTATTTATGTTTTAAACTTTTATTTATGTTTGAGAGACAGAGTGTGAGCAGGGGAGGGGCAGAGAGACTGCGACACAGAATCTGAAGCAGCTCCAAGGCTCTGAGCTGTCAGCACAGAGCCCGAGGCCGGCTTGAACTCAGGAACTGTGAGATCATGACCTGAGCCAAAGTCAGATGCATAACTAACTGAGCCATCCAGGTGCCCCGAAATGTGGCCATTTAAAACACAGAGTGAACTGTGAGAATTCATTCAGTTGCAGCTGAGAATTAATTTAAGCTATGGGTTTCTGGCAACTAAATTCAAAAAAGGAAGCCCAGGGGCGCCTGGGTCGCTCGGTTGGTTAAGCGTCCAACTTCGGCTCAGGTCATGATCTCATGGTTTGTGGGTTCGAGCCCCGCGTCGGGCTCTGTGCTGACAGCTCAGAGCCTGGGAGCTGCTTCAGATTCTGTGTCTCCTTCTCTCTCTGCCCCTTCCCCATTTATGCTCTATGTCTCTCACTTGAAACAAAATAAACATTAAAAAAATTTTAAACAAAAAAACAAAAAAGGAAGTCCAGTAAAGGACACAGTAGTCATCATCATAAAAGGGAATATAACCACTCTTTTAAAAAGGGAGACCCCCTTCATTCTACATTATTTGTATTAATTTATTTTTAATTTTTACTTTGCCTTTTTCAACAAAAGCTAATAAAGAACCACATTATTAAAAACTAAGAAATAGAGTAAGAAATCATAAAATTTTATGATTTTTAAAATAGATAATTTTAATAGTTACATAATGTGTAATTATTTATTTCATAATGGCCAGTAATCAGGGAGTCATTTTTTACCTAATTTTGCTCTAAGAAAGAATATAGTAAGGGGCACCTGGGTGGTTCAGTCGGTTGAGGGTCTGACTTCAGCTCAGGTCATGATCTCACGGGTCAGGGTTCGAGCTTTGCATTGGGCTTTGTGCTGCCAGCTTGCTTAGAGAGATTGGAGCCTGCTTCCAATTCTGTATCTCCTTCTCTCTCTGCCCTTCTCTTGCTTGCACTCTGTCTCTCTCAAAAATAAGTAAAATGTTGAAAGAAAGCAAGAAGAAAGAGAGAAAGAAAGAGAGAAAGAAAGGAAAGAAAGAGAGAGAAAGAAAGAGAAAGAAAGAAAGAAAGAAAGCAAGAAAGAAAGAAAGAAAGAAAGAAAAAGAAAATAGTATTCTGGCTCAGTCAGGGGAGCATGCGACTTTTGATCTCAGGGTAGTGAGTTCAAGCCCCACCTTGGATGTAGAACTAAAAAAAAAAAATGAAAATAGTAATATAGAATCTAGATGTTTGCAGCTTGGTTCACATAAATTGTCGGTGTTTCTAACTCTGATCACAGAATAGATTCTCAAAAGTAAAGTTATTGGGTCAGAGCCTATTTGAACATATTTAAGCATACATTTTGCTTTACTGGGTTAATGCCACTAGCAGTGTTTGAGGGCACAGTTTTTGTTCTGCTTTTCCCTTTTTGAGAAATGTATCGACTGAGGGACTCTGAGCAATATAATTGAAATTGTTTTAAGAATTGCTTTATAGGAAATAGAAAAAGATCTCTGAATTTGGAGAGTCTGTATAAATTGCATAGATTTTCAGTTTAAGAAAAGAGACACTTTCACTCACATAAACAGGATTCACACATAAAGAAACCTGAAAACGCAATATTAAAATACAACTCAGTGAACCGTATTGCCATAGGGAGGGGCGGTTATCTGAAACACACACACACATACACACACACACACACACACACACACCCCTTATTACTTCTTGAGGGAAGACAGAAAAAAATTATCCAGTTATACATTGTTTAATTTTTAATTTTTTAAAATGTTTTTATTTATTTTTGAGAGAGAGAGACACACGGCATGAGCAGGGGAGGGTCAGAGAGAGAGGGAGACACAGAATCCGAAGACAGGCTTCAGGCTCCGAGCTGTCAGCACAGAGCCTGACATGGGGCTCAAACCCACAAACCGTGAGATCATGACCTGAGCGGAAGTCGGACGCTCACCTGACTGAGCCACCCAGGCGCCCCACATTGTTTAAATTTAACCATCAAACTTATACTTGTTACACTGGGCTTCGTGTAACATTGGTCTGTTTTATTTCTTAAAACGGGTGGTATGTAGATATTTATTGAGTATGTTTCATATGCTTTTACGTGCCTTAAGGCTGTCATGAGAGAAATGTTGGCATGGATGTGGCAATGACTCTTGTTTATGCACTTTCTGGAGGTTTCTGATAGGGCTCAGGAGGCCAGCCACCTTCTCTGGCTCACTTGTCCCCTACCCAGCCCAGATGTCCGCTCAGTACCTGGGCTGAGTACTGTGCCCAGGTACTGGCATCGGCCATCACTCCCGTGCAGCTAGGACCTGTTGAGCTTTTAGAGTCTTTATGAAATTGGATCAAACTATTGAAGTTGTGGTGAGTTGGTTTCCCACGGCAGCGACTTCAGTGATGGTGGCGGTTTTCTTTGGTTTCATGTATTTGAACTGAAGACTGAGAGAGCCTAAGAAAGGTCTGGTCTTGTCTTTCTAGCTGTCAGTAAGTGGGACAAAAGAGATTAGGAACAAATTAACACAGACCTATGATGACCATTTAATTATTGAATGCACTGTCCCTGTAAACCTTCAAGAATGTTAGAAATGACATTTTGCATTTAAATGGTCTCCAGGATAGTTTCTGATATCTTTGCTTCTTTGTTAGAACACGCATCCTTAATTTTGATTCAGAATATTTAAAATTTTTTTAACAGATTGTCCTGATGTGAGATAGCTTTAATAGTAATTTTTAAAGTGACACTATTTTTAATTCAGAATTGCAAATTTTTTAAATGAATGTTCTTCTTTTGTTAAAATAGCACGCTTGTTATGGGGAACGGAGAGGTGTCCCGAATGTATAAACACTATACTGTTTGGCGAAATTGTTGTTTTCAAGTCATCCTCCAGTTAATAAAAGAGGTGAAATTGTCTAAGAATGGGAGATGGTTCATCCCCCATTAGCTTTAGAGCTCATCATTTCAGAGCTGGCAAATTACAGTAAACCAGTGTCATTCCATTTCTAGGTATGAGGTGAAGTGTTTATTTTTATTTTTATTTCTTTATTTTTGAGTGGTTTAAAACACACTTGAAGTAATTATAACTTTAAAAGTGAAAGTTATCTGCATTTAAGTTTTGAACATGAATATACTTTGAAAAAAAAAAACCTTTTTCTTAACCAATTGCTGGTCGTATGGCAGTCATGCCCAGGGACAGTGGGAGAGAGTTTGTGGGAGAAAATGGAGTCACAGAAAGGCTCTTTCGGCACATGTAACTTTCCCTTCCAGATTCGGGGTGAGAGGGCTTCAGGGAGCACTTAATCCCTCACCCAGTGTGAGCAGGAGGTAAACCAGAGGGTGGACTCTGAGAAAACCCTGGGGACCTGTTGCGACCCGCCTGCCTTGTGTTCTATGGTCCCGAGCCGCTGATTAATGTCACAACATCTTATTACAGAACATGTTCAACTCATGACCCCCAAATATTTAACTGGGAACGTCTGTTGCTATGAGACAGTGGCAAAATATTTTCAGAAGTCACTAGCTTCTTTTTTGTCAAGAGCAGAGAAAACCTTGTGGTTAATCATGCTGTAAATACTGAGGAAGCCGAGTGAACTGTGTGAGCTTGACTTGCTGGGACTACATGTCTGCCTGAAGCCACCTACCTGCTGTCGGTTGCTGGTTTCTGCTCTGTTTTAATGAAATAATCTCTAGCCTCTTTCGGGCATTTGCACTCATGTTCTTTCCTTCGTGAAGGTGCACTAGTCCTACACTGAGCTCCATGAACGAGCATGGCTCCCCACCCTTGTTCTTCCTGGTCCCTCTGGTGTGTCTGGCCGGGCTGCTGCCTGCTAGCTTGGGTGGGGAGAGGTGGACAGCAGTTAGTGGGGGCACAGGAAGGCAATGGCCATTTTTGAGCCAGCTGGGCACGAAAAAAGAGAATCTGTGCTCATAAGAGAGAACGCAGTTGCCTTCTAGACGAGGAAATGGCCACCAGGAGGGCTGGGGTGGCCGGTGCCCTCAGGGTGAGCTGCAAGGATGGAGGGGCTTGCCCCGTGCCCATGGGGCACGTGGAGCACGGTGCTGCCATGCCTGTCATCTTAGTGCCTTTGACCAGCAGATGGGACAAAGGCAACAGGAGTGGCTAATATGCCTTGTGAGGTGGGGCTGAGACAGACGAGCAAGGGGCCACCTGTGCCTCGTTCCTATGGGCAGTCCTGCCCTCCTGGACACATCACTACTTAATATTGAAATGTGTTTCATGTTTTCATCCCAAAGTTAAAACTGCACGTGTTCTCTTCAAATGCACAAGCGTGTACTGTAAAAATGGAACCTCCTGATCGCTAGTACCAGTGACCTTGAGATTTTATTCCCTGGGGCTAACTAGTGCTGTACACGGTGCAGATGTGTCCCGCCTGAGCCTTTCCCGCGTACACATGCAAACACACACACACAAGCCGTTGATCTGGTTTTCAGAAAATGGGATCATGCTACTCATATCATTTTGCAGCTTTCTGAGTTCATTAACATAACTGGGACATTCCCTGTGACCGTCACCATGGGTGTCCTCATGTAAATCCCCCCACTTAACTGATATTTTTAAAACTTCCCTTAAAGGCATGTTTTCATATTTTAATTTTCTCTTATCATAAGAGACAGGTTTAAATTTTTTTTATAAGCAATATGTAATGTGGAAAGTTAACTCTCCTATTATCCCACCCTTCAGAGACAACCACAGTTACCGGTTTGCTGTGTATTTCTTCAATCTATTTCCTAAATGCAACTTTAAATGTTTCAGTAAAGTCTAAAATGTTCATTTTGCCAGCTAGGTAAAACGTTTACTTGGCCCAGGGCTCAAAGGGAACAAAAGGGTGCACAGTGAAAACGTGGCCTCATTCCACCCCCACACTGGTGCCCACGCAGTCTCCTTCCCAGAGGCAGCACTCCAGGATTCCTGTGGGAATTCTGTGCATATAGCAGCAAATACATACCTGTTCCACGCATCAGTGACAGTCAACTGCATCCCCCATTTGGTACTTTGGGGTTCTTTTTCCTCCCTTAGCAATATACTCAGTACTAGAGCTGATGGCTAATCGTATTCTGTCACACGGACACCATCACTGATTTAAGCCCTCTGTTAAAAGATATTTCGGTTGTTTCCTTTTTTCTTCACTATTGCAAACTGCTCCTCAGTGAGTACTTGTCTATATGTCATTTTCCACGTGTGCGGGTGTATCTATCTAGGCAAATTCATACAAGTAAAATTGCTGAGCCTAAGGGCACTAATTCTGATAGATATGCTACACTGTTCTCCATAGAGGGTAGGCCCTGCTATGCCTCTCTGCAGCCTCACAGTGTAGAGGGAGGCGACTTCCCCCAACTCTGGCCAACAGTATCCACAAGATTTCTGATGGCTTTTCAGTTTCACCAGGGAGAAACTCCTGTGAATCTCCTTGTTTTCATGTGCATTTCCTTTATGAAAAATACATCAAATATTTAAGTTATTTGAATTTTCTTCCCTGTGAATTGTGTATAGCCTTTGCCCATTTTCCTAAAAGTTATTGTTTTCTGTACTGATTTGTAGGACTTCTTTAGATATTTAAGGAGGGTGTCCTTTGTATGTGATACAAGTCCCTGGCAGTCAATATATTTTAAACTTCCTGAAGAATCATAGGATTTGGGTAGGTTTTCTTGTTTTACAGACTTCCACTTAACACCCACAGTGTTTAGCACTGATAAAAGATGTGGAAGCTTCAAGGAAGTTTGAGATAAGACTCCTTTCTCCAAAAGCAGGCCCCTGTGTAAGGCCGCACCCACTGTCCACTGCAGAATCCAGGGGGCTGGCAGCAGACCTCAGTGAGAGGGCCCTCGCCAGAAAGTGAGTGGATGCCTCCCATCTGCTTATCTCCCCTGACGTAGCACTGGGCGGCTGCTCTCGGGAGGCAGCCTGCGTGCTGTTACTGCTCCCCAGCACGGGCTCCCCACTAGTGTCTCTGGCGTCAGGTATGGAGCTGCCCACCCAGAGCACAGAAACTGGTTTCTGGATGGTGGTTGTGGTTTGTTACCACCGGCTGGGTAGAGACAAAACTCAAGTGAACATCTTTGGAATAAGTGGAGAGAGGTCCATATGATGTGATTTCTGTACTGTCTTAGCTCTGAGCGGAAGGACAAACAGGTCTTGGCATCTCTTCTTCCTCTGTGTCCACTTGACACAATCAGATCACCTGCCAGCTCCTATGGCACATCCTGGTCCTTTTCACTCAATACATGGGGTAAGTTGGAGAGGGATGTTAACGAATTTATTTTTAATTTTTTATACGATTCTTTTCAACACTGGATTTGCTACACACCTGCTTACCAAATAAAACACTCTTTAATAATCTTCCTTACTTCTTAAATAACTTTAGTTGTATATTACATTGCCTTGTTACCAGTTAAAATAATGAGAAACGGCAGTGGCTTGTTTCTATAGTTTAGTATTAAATAGTTATAGAAGCTGCCTGGGTGGCTTGGTCAGTTAAGCGCCTGACTCTTGATATCTGCTCAGGTCCTGATCTCACAGTCATGGGATCGAATCCTGTATGGGGCTCCCTGCTGGTCGTGGAGCCTGCCTGGGATTCTCTCCCTCTCCCTCTGTCCCTCCCCACCTTGCACGCTCTCTCTCTAAAAAAAATTTTTTTTTAAATTTTTTAATGTTTATTTTTGAGAGAGAGAGAAAGAGAGAGAGAGAGATACAGCATGAGCCGGGGAGGGGCAGAGAGAGGGAGACACAGAATCCAAAGCAGGTTCCAGGCTCTCAGCTGTCAGCCCTCCTGAAACTGTGTGCCACTCTCTTGTGCTTTGTCCCAGGACAAACAGGCGCGGGCAACAACTGGGCGAAGGGGCACTACACGGAAGGGGCCGAGCTGGTGGATTCGGTGCTCGACGTGGTGAGGAAGGAGTGCGAGCACTGCGACTGCCTGCAGGGCTTCCAGCTCACGCACTCGCTGGGCGGGGGCACGGGCTCCGGCATGGGCACGCTGCTCATCAGCAAGATCCGCGAGGAGTACCCCGACAGGATCATGAACACCTTCAGCGTCATGCCCTCGCCCAAGGTGTCGGACACGGTGGTGGAGCCCTACAACGCCACCCTGTCGGTGCACCAGCTGGTGGAGAACACGGACGAGACGTACTGCATCGACAACGAGGCCCTGTACGACATCTGCTTCCGCACCCTCAAGCTGACCACGCCCACCTACGGCGACCTCAACCACCTGGTGTCGGCCACCATGAGCGGCGTCACCACGTCCCTGCGCTTCCCGGGCCAGCTCAACGCCGACCTGCGCAAGCTGGCCGTGAACATGGTGCCCTTCCCACGCCTGCACTTCTTCATGCCCGGCTTCGCGCCGCTCACGGCCCGCGGCAGCCAGCAGTACCGCGCGCTCACGGTGCCGGAACTGACGCAGCAGATGTTCGACGCCAAGAACATGATGGCGGCTTGCGACCCGCGCCACGGCCGCTACCTGACCGTGGCCACCGTCTTCCGGGGCCCCATGTCCATGAAGGAGGTGGACGAGCAGATGCTGGCCATCCAGAACAAGAACAGCAGCTACTTCGTCGAGTGGATCCCCAACAACGTCAAGGTGGCCGTGTGCGACATCCCGCCGCGCGGCCTCAAGATGGCCTCCACCTTCATCGGCAACAGCACGGCCATCCAGGAGCTGTTCAAGCGCATCTCCGAGCAGTTTTCTGCCATGTTCCGGCGCAAGGCCTTCCTGCACTGGTTCACGGGAGAGGGCATGGATGAGATGGAGTTCACAGAGGCAGAGAGCAACATGAACGACCTGGTGTCAGAATACCAGCAGTATCAAGAAGCCACGGCCAATGACGGCGAGGAAGCTTTTGAAGACGATGAAGAGGAGATCAATGAATAGAGGCGCATCCCTGTCTCAGATACCACAATTCAGATGTTCTTCCTTTAACTCCAGAGCATCGTGACCCTAATGGCCGCCACATACATGGTGCTCTATGTGGGCATAGGCCCCTCACCAATGCTACAGAATTGCACCATCAGTCATCTGGAATGAAGAAAGTACAGCAGAATAGCAGAGAATTGGCAGTCCTACCCAATCAAAACACCAGACGACAGATTTTCTACTGGAAGACTTGAAACAATGAACGGGCCAACGCTAAAAGGCCAAACGAATTGACCTCACCCTCTGTTTAGTGTTCGACCATGCTGAAAATTAGCAAGGAAGTTAGAAACAGTGTTTTTCATCCTTTGTGATGAAACCTAAAGCTGTGCAGTGTTGCCTTATATTGAAAATGCAATATGGAACTTTGAAACAACCTATTCATAATAAAACACTAAAACCGTTCCTTTGCCTCTTCCAGCCTCTGTTTCCTTGGTAGACTTGGTACTGTGTGTTGTTATAATGGTTACTTGAGTACCTGTCTGTTCCTGGGGTGAACTGCCTCAGCCACTAAGTGCATGAGCTCAGAGGAAAGACCTTCCTTGAACTGCAGGCATTAAGGGTGGCAGCCAGAATTCTCCAGAGCATAAAAGTAGCACACACATAAATAAAAGGCCATCATCCCCATTTGCAACCAGCCCTTAGACCTCCCACAGAATCTTTCGTCTCCCTGCGTCCTATCCTAGTCAGTCCCAACCTTCCCTAACAGCTGGGCTAAGATTTGCCGGAGGAACTTCAGAAAATGACCTCTCCGCTGCCAGCCAAAGCCAGGGGGGTGTGCAAACTCTTGGGGGATACGTGGGCACCAGGCAGGGCCGGCTTTGAGAGCTGTGGGCTTCCTTCCAGCAGCACTCAGGCCCAGTGCAGAGACTGAGGGCTGTTTTCTACGTAACAAATCACCACTTTACAGTTTCTATAACTTGACATAACTTCTGTAAGAGGCCTTGTAAAATCAAACTCCATAGGACATGACCAGGCTAGTCCTACTAGTAATTAGCAGACATCACTGTCCACCGGTGTCTCTGGTTTCTTTTCTTTCTGCCCCTTTGAAGTTAGCTGTGAACATGTGACTTTGCTTTAGCCAAAAGAATGTGAGTGGCATCTCACTTCCAGGTGGAAGTGTCTAAATGCTAGTGCTGCACCCTCAACTCTGCCTCTGCCGGCATCTTCCCTCAGTCTGGGTCTCAGTAACTGCGGAGCACAGCCCTCTCTAATGTTTGTCTGACAAGGAGACAAAGAACTGTCATATGGAGCCATTTTGATCTGGGGTTACCCCACAGTGTAACCTAGCTCCCCTACCTGACAGAAGGCCTGAGCTCTGTGATGCCATGGCTTATACCCAGTAACTATTTATTCTGGGCTGAGCCCCAGCCGTGGGCAGACAGAAGAGGAATCATTAAACATGGCAGAACAACTTGAACCACAGTGAAGGCAGGTCTCAACTTTTGCAGGAATCTGAACTACCTTGTGGGTCAGGCTCCACGTAGCACCCGACATGGGGAATGCTCACCACAAAGTGCTGTGGGCCTCATTGTGCAGACCAGGAAACCCACAGGTGGCCATGGTCGCTATTCCAGGCCATGGTGGCTGCCTTCTCAGACCCCACAAGCTTGCGTGCAGCTTTCTCATTAGAAATGCAGACTCCGGTTACCATTTGACCAACGATCTCATGCATGGCTTTGTCCCTTTTCTTACTGAATCAAACCTGACTCATGTTTAGTACAACCCACTCTATTCCATTCAGGGGACCTTGCGGCCAAGGCCTACCGGGGCTCCACACATGCTGGCACCTCTCTCTGCAGTGGTACAAGGAAGTATAGTCTTCTCCTCATTGCCTGATTGTGTGGAGAACAGCACACTGAACACCCTGATGGCCAAGTGAATCATACAGCCTTCAAACAGTTCGTCACTCAACTACCTCCCACCAGCAGCCTCTGAGGGAGACAGTGAATATGTTACATCTGCATGTCACCGGGCAGAGCAGCTGAGAGACACAAGTAAGAGCTGAGGAAGGCGCCATGCTCCTAGAATCCCGAATTACTGACACCCACACAGCTGCTTCTGCGCTCCAGTGGGCTGGAGCTCGGCATCTCTGGGCCACCTGGAAGAGTGGTCCTGGGACAGAGAGCCTGCCCATCACACCTCCCACACTATCGGTCCAGTGCTGCTCCAGGAATGCCATCTATGTCTTAAGTCTGAGAAGTCGTTCCCACAACATACTTAACTGCATCAAGAATCCACAAGGCAAGCTGAAATAACAAATCAATGTGATGATTTGGGACAGCGTGCCAGACTTGCTGTGGTCACACACTGACTTCCAGACCCAGGTGATATGACCAGCGTCTGGTCACGACCAGCCTAGTGAGAATGTAAACTGATGCCATCGTCACAAGATTCTCACAATGACTGACTTGGTATCAACCTACATATCCAGAGTTCATCATTCCAGAATGTACAAATCTAGAAGTTACCAAGCCTCTTGTGGGAGCTGGTAAGAACCAGGACTGAGGTTCTGAAGGATTTCTCTCTCCAAAGTTAGAACACTAATTCCTTTCCACTATGTTTTCTAAATGAAAACATCCCAAGCATAAAAGTGACCCTTTGTTGAGTTCCGGAGAAAAAAAGTACAGTACACTTTATTTTTGATGTAAAGCCGTATTTACATAATACATTCATATCTGTAGGTATGTTACAGCTCTCCGTAGAAAACCATTCCATTAAAAGGGCAACGTGTGTTCTGCATTCAATCTTTAAAGTATTAAGTCAAATTAAAATACTCGTATCAGGACTCCAATGTAATTTCACAGCTCATCCACAGAGGGAAACTCTGAAGGGAAACAGGAATGAAGAGTGGGTGATGGGAAGAGAAAAATACACCCTCTCCCACACTGGCAAGCCTCCATGGATGGTCGATCCCCAACACACATCAGCTGGCGCCATGGACAGGGGAGGGCACAGCGCCGGGGGCCATCTCCACGCTCCCAGCCACCATCTGAGGGCCTGACCGGCTCACGGACACATTCTCCTGGGCCTTTGGAAAGTCACCCTGCCACCTGGCTATGACTTCAGAGGCTGAAGACTAAGGACTCCTCTTCCCACCATCTCAACCGGGTCAGCAGCTGGTTCTGATCAGCCTAGCAGTGTCCTTATTTCTCTGAGAATGCCAGTCGACCACAAAACAACAAGCTAAAACGGCCTCCCTCCTTGGATCTGGTTGGCGATTTTCTCATCCCGGGGCTCCTCTTTCTCCTTTTCCCGTTCTTTGTTCCAGTCCTTAAGGCCCTCTGGAAGCGAAGTGTCCTCATCCAAGCTTCCAGTGCCTTCCACAAATTCTTCATAGGTAGATTTTTCGGCAAACGGTCTGGGGCCCAAAAGTTCAACCATGTCATTCTTATCTAATACTTCTTTTTCTAATAATAGAAGAGCAACCTGAAATATGAACAATTCCCATTAAACACAATTACTCAGTAAAGTCTTTTCAAAGCTCATCATTTTTATTTATAGCTAACCCCATTCCAAAACAGGATTTAGGACCACTGAAAAAGATATACATAAGGTCCCATGATTTTAGAGTAAAATATACAAAACATTGGAAAAACAATTGTTCACCAGTAAGGGATAGCTAAATACATTGTGATACATTCACAGATACAATTATGTATCTGTAATGAAGAATCTCTCTGTTCTACATACATCACGGGGAGACATACCCAGGGAGAAAAACTAGATGCACACCTCTGTATGGTATGCTACATTTGCTTTTAAAAGGAGTAAAATATTTATCTTTTTATGTGCTTATATATATATGTAAAGAAGTTCTGGAAGGATACGTTACAAAGTTATGAAAGTGGCTGGGAGGGCAAGTTAGGGGAAAGGGCAGAAATTGTTAGGTAAGCAGGAAATTTTAAAAAGTCGGAAAAAATAAAGGGTAGAGATACAAAAAGAAATCAGGAAGGTTTATATGAAAACATGTATCTTGAAGTTCTAGTCATTTATATGCTTGAACTAACAGGCCACCAAGAAAGAGACACCTGAGCAACTATGTGTGTGCAGGAGAGTGATGTATCAGGGAGCAGGGCAGAGTGGTTATGTTAGAGCATGTGACCATTACGAAGACAGTGAAACAGGTTAAAATATAAACTGACCTTTAAAATATATTTAGTCCCTGAGGTAACTCCCTTAGAAATTTAACTTATCTGCACCTTACACTAAATGCTATGTGTTTAAAGATACCAATAATAAAGCAATTTTATGGTCTTTTCAATTTTCAAAAACTTTATTATGGAATATTGCAAATATGCACAAACGCTGAAAATGGGTAACGTATTCCCATGTAGCCACTATCAACAGTTAATCAATTTAGGGCCATTTTTGTTTCATCTACTCCCCAGATTATTCTGAAATAAAAAATCTGTCGTTTCATCCATATATTTTTTTGTTTCTATTTCTAAGAGATAAAAAACTCTTTTAAAACCATAATGAAGTTTTCTTCTTAGACCATCATTATTTCTCAATTTGCCTATTTACACAGTTGTGGGTAATCACTTAGGTTGCAATAATGTTACTTAACATCTCCATGTACTAGTTTCTTCTTCTGTAAAATGGGGTGACAATGAGGCTGCAGGGAGTGTTACAGAAGTTCGTGCATCTTAGGCAGTACCTGGTGCACATGAGATGATGCGTGAATGCTAGCTGGTTACTCTTATTCTCCTAAAGCTCAGTGCTTACGTATTATCCTGTTGATCAGAGGAGTGCAGTGAGGCCCAGAACGTGGAGGGCACTAGTATGAGCAGCAAAGACTAGCCACCTCTCCTCTTGATGGCTCCCTCTCTCTCGGCTGGCTCAGCATCACTAAGACGGTACTTCAGAATTCTGCAGTGTTTCAAGATCTCACTCTGTTGAACCGATTTCTCTTTCCCAAACATGTCTTTGTTACCACTGTCAGTACATGCATTATACATGCAAAAGGATAACTGGACCCGCTGAAACTCCCTGGACGTATGGCGTGCATCTACAGCATGCGCGTTGGAATCCTCTCGAATCCCTGTACACACAGCATCCTGTAGCCAGTGGTCTTCAGTGAGCTCCTCCCCTGTCTTTCACAGTTCAGGTCCTTCTTTCCCACAACTGCCTATGGGGGGAGGCGCCACCAAGAGATCCCATCTCCAGCCTGAACCTCCTATCCAGATCTCATTTGCAAATGGCCCCAGCCCGTATTCTCTTGGGTGTCAAGTCTGAACCCATCCCCTCTGTTTGCCACTAGGAGTCATCTCAAGGGCTTTCTTCTTCTTCATTCTGTACATTTGACCAATAAATCTCGGTTTTCCAGATCTGCCTGTGTCTTAACTTCTGCTGCTGCTCCCAGTGCCATGCCAGGAATGCAGAAAAGACCCACAGCAGCCTGTGAGCCGGTCTCTCCCACCCCCCTGGACTGGCACACTGCTGCCACACTCTCCTTCACATGATGACCTTTATCACTTCCACTCAAGACTCTTTAAGGACTCCCTACTGTAAAACAAAGGGGCTGGATGAGAGCATTTTGAAGGTCACTCTTATTTCTAAAACTGTGTTTCTAAACTTTCTACCTAGCTTTTGAGAACGTGGGCAACTGCAGCCCCCTGCCCCCAAATATCTGCTCAACGCTGCTCTGCTCCGCACACACTTCCTGCTCCCCAGGCCTCCACGAGGCCACGTCCTTCTTTCTGCTCCCCTCTTCTCCTTGTTCACTGTAACTTGACTTCTAGGTAAAACCGTGTTCTATCTCCTATAGGAAGCCTTTGCTGACCACTCTGATCTTCCTTTCTCAGCGCTCCTGTGTATGCTTTCCAGTGTGCCAGGGCACCAGCTCACTCCACCTGCACTGAGCACTTTTGTAAAAAGACATCACGGATGTTTCTGGATTGCCTAGCTGGGGCAGGCTCACAGGAGGCCTCTCTGAAGACTTACTGATGGAATAGCAATCCTGGAATATTCTTTTACCTGTGTCAATCTCTCATAAAAGGCTGTCTCATTTGTGCTTCAGGAGTGTGGAACGTTCAAAGAAGAAAAATTTTAATTTTGGCTGCATGGATTCTGAATAAGGGTTTACTGGATGCAAGAAATCCACTGAATTTGAGAAGAATCCCTCCCTTTGGTAGGTGCTATCATATGAAGTACAACAGAAAACACTAAGCACGTTTATTCCCAAAGCTCATAGTTAAGCCAAAGGTAATTTGCATGTGCCGATTTCTACTTATCTAGTTGGGCTAGCTTTTGTTTGCCCTTTCATCACTACCTGTTTATTCCAGAGGTGGAGAACAGTGGTAAACTCCCGCCTGTCCGCTGAGCTCCTTACTGAGGAGTACAGGTAAAACACGGTAGGGAGGAGGGCTGATTCAGTTGTGTATTCTGTAGTTATGAACAGATGTGATTAATCCTGCACTCACATTCATAAAAGCCACAGGGGATGGGACTGTGTCCTACTTTTGCTCACTACGGCATTCCTGCTTCCTCACAGAGACAGAGGAGAAGCAGAGTCAGAATAAAGAAAGGAACCCAAGAGTTAGCCACTTAACAGGAAATGCTAATGTCTATAAACCAACCCAAATAGTCAAGCCATCACTTTAATCTTTTGTTTCCTTCAAAATCGTGTAGTGAATTATTCATACGACTAGCACCTACCTTCTCCACATCAGCTTTCTTTTCTGTGAGAAGAGCCACTGTTCTTTTATAAGCATCATTAATAAGTATTCGCACTTCATCATCTATCAGTCTTGCGGTGGCTTCACTATAAGGTTTCTCTAAAACCATATCACCCTGACGTGGGAGGTCAAAGGAGATTTGCCCGACCTTTTCGTTCATGCCAAACTGAACAATCTGAAAAAGAATACATGATTAGTGGTGGGTGACCAGTGTTGCTGACAGGCTGATTTATAAAAGGGCAGTAAGTCTTCACAATGGCGTTAACTCATCACATTTCACTTTACTACTCTTTAACCTGGCAAAATCTACAGGGCAGCCCTGGGTTGGCTGAGTGGACAAGGGTGTTCTGTGTAAACAGGAGCAGTGATGGATAGTATTTTCAACTCCTCAACCAGAGACACAAGACAAGAAGCCCACAGACAACATCTATGAGACCTGCAAGATACTGCAAGAGAAGCATCTGACAGACCCAAGAGGATAAAACTCAAGCCCTCTGGGTTCTTCCTGGAAAGGGAAGTGTGCCAACCTGAGAACAAATGATTCTGGAAGCCAGTTTGCTTTTTCCTGTTCCCTGAAGCCACGGGTTCCAGTCTGGATCCCCCAAAACTAAAAAGCCCCATGTTAAGAAGTTTCTGAATGTAAAATCCAAATGGACTAGAAAAGAGAAGACCCAGATGAAAGTGGGGAGCAGGAACAGAGCCAAGAGAACTCAGAAAGCAGGAAGCCACGTTTTTAAAACCTTCATGAAACAACAGAAAAGGGAATTCTAAAGCTATAAAACTAGAAAAGTGGTCTTAATTCTCTCCCTTTTAAGAGGTCGGGAAAGCAAATTTCACATAAAATGGGCAACAGAAAAATGTCTAAGAAGTTATCACAAGAAAAAAGGAGAACATCATCTCCATACTTAACGACAGTAGGATGGGAAGACACCCATAAAAAGATGAAAACGGTAGCCTACAACTTGAAAAAGCCTAAAAGAAATCAGGAAAATAACAGAAAACATAAAAGAGTAATACAAATCAGAATAAAAAAAAAACTTAGATGAGGTGCTAAAACACAAAAAAAATTACATATGAAAGAAAACACTATTTTAAAAATGAACATTAAGATACAGAGCACCCCAGAGCAAACCACCACAACAATGTCCTGAGAAGCAGAAGGTAAAGAGGAACTGTTTAAAAAGAAGGAAAAAAAAGTCATTAAAAAAGACCTGAGACAGTGACACACCAGAAGGGCTGACATATGGGTAACAGGAGTTCCCAAGAAAGTCATTTATATCAAGTTCCAAGACAGCAAATTTTGTCTGGGGCTGTACACACAGGGATAAAGAAACTTGGGCAGGATGGTAACAAGCCAGGAGAGTGGCTGGCCCCGCAGGAAGGGAGGGGACTGAGAAAGGACGCTCTTAAGGACAGCCCAGGATACAGGCAGTGTTGCAGCGTGGGATCACACAGGCGTGTAACAAAGCTTTACACTCTGCATACGTACTTTGCAGGCTGTAGCTCTCTCCTGCCTTCCCAAAGCTCGTGTGGTGCCACTTGCTTTTACAAAAGACCTACGGCAGTACCTGCTCTCACCAACCCAAGGAAATTGGAAGAGGACTTCCAGGTTTATGAAAAGAGGGGAAAAGAGCATTCAGCATTTGTTCTGCAGTGGGCTGTTACACAGGCAGCACACCCACGGTGGCACAGCCAGGCTCCCTTAGCAAGCTGTGTCCTGAGCTGTAACAGCCTACCAGCCCTCATTTTTTGGGTGTGAGAACGTTAGGAAATTTTTCCATATAAATTAACAGGAAGCGCTTCTTTGCTTTGAGCCATTTCAGCTTCCGAAAGGTTTCACAGGAATGCTCTACTGTCAGATAGCAGGAGAATTCTGTAAACTTTAAATACTACACTACTAAAAACCAAAAAAAAAAAAAAAAAAAAAAAAAAGGGTTTCTTATGGAAAAATCGTTACTTATGAAAAAGTTTTGACTACTTTAAAATGGATTTAAGAATTAATTCTTGCCTGGAAAGCCTCAGCCAGTCAAACACGACAGTATTGTTTCAGAGACAATCGCAAATGTCCATTTCTCGGCAAATGTGAGACACTCCATTGCATACACTTACTTGAGCATATGCACTCTGAGTTACTTTTCTCAAGTCATCTTGAGCGCCAGTTGTAATTCTTCCAAAGAAGATTTCCTCTGACACTCGGCCACCCAGAGTCATGCACATCCTGTCCAAGAGCTGCTCTTTGGTGTATAAGTATTGCTCTTTGGGTAAATACTGAGCATAACCTAGTCCTTTGCCCCGTGGGATGATGGAGACCTGCCAAGTAGAAAATATGCAAAATGTTGACAGTTCAGAAAAACACAAAAAACAAAACCAAAAATGTTGAGGATTCTACCACCAAATGGTGACCACAATGTTTATCTATACATAGATAAGGTCGCTGATGAAAAATAAGCATGACAGCTGGGCAATCCGTCAGCCTTGGCAAGAGGAGATCTAGCAGGAGTGACTATTCAGGGGGGATATTTTCTCTCAGGATAATTTTCTTGTCTTTTTATAAGACTCAACTGAAATTATTCAGTCTTGACAAAAGGACAGCCGGTGAGTGATGACTCCTTCTGACAGCTCAGATATGGCCTAGGCGCCATTCAACTTGATTGAGCCCCATCCACAACCTCCTTTACAAGGGACAAAGGGGAAGGTAGGCCTAGATGCTCAGCAGGCTTCATTTTCTCTTCTAAGCGCTTTTTGCCACTGAGTAAATTCCTTAAAATTTTTAAAAATCAACTTTCTTAGGGATAGTTTATATTCAGCAAAATACACGCATTTTCAGTGTATAGTCTAATGAGTTTTGACAAACATAACCTACCACAACAAAGATACAAAATCCTTTCTTCATCCTAAGTTCCTTTGTATTCCTTTCTGGTCAGTCTTACCCCACACCTCCCCTCCAGCCCCAGGCAGCTGGAGATACACTTCCAGACTGTATGGTCAGTCACAATTTCTGGAATTGCATATAAATGGAATCATACAGTATGTACTTTATTGTGTCTGGTTTCTTTTACGGTGTCGGAGATTTGCCCACACTGCTATGTGTATTAATAGTTCATTCATTTTTACTGCTGGGTAGCATTCCATTGTATAAAGATACCAAACATCCATTTCCTTCTTGAGGGACATCAGGGGTGTCTCCAGTTTATTGCTATTATGAATAAAGCAGCAAAAGTTTTTGTGTGAACATGTTTTTATTTCTCTTGAGTGATTATATAGAAGAGTGAGATCATTTGTTGGATGGAAACATTTGTTTACCTTTAGAAGAAACGGCCAAACTGTTTTTCAAAATGGGCACACCACTTCACATCCCCATCAGCAGTGGATGAGAACTCCAGCTAGACTGACATCTTACCAACACTCAGGAATGACTTTTTAACTTGAACCATTCTGACGGTTACATGGTGGTGTTTCATTGTGGTTTAATTTGCACTTTCCTCATGACTAATGAAATGAGAGTATCTGCACGTGCTTCATGTCCATTTGTATACCTTCTTTTGTAAAGTATAGGCTCAGATCTTTTCCCCATCATTTCACTGGGTTGCTCATTTTCTCACAGAGTTTTACGAGTTTTTTAACATATTCTAGATACAAGTCCTTTGTCATATATGTAAGTTTTTTCACCATATGTGGCTTGTCTTTCATTTTCTTAACAGTGCCTTTCAAAGACAAAACATTTTCAATTTTGATGACATCCCATATATCAACTTTTTCTTCTGTGGTTCATGCTTTTTGTGTACTAAGTCATTTTTGCCTAAGGTTACAAAGATTTCTGACCTATGTTTTCCTCTAAAAGTTTATTGTTTTAGCTTTTACAATCTCACATTAATTTTTTACATATGATGTAAGGTAAGGGTCAATGTTAGCTTTTTTCCCCACATGAACACTGAGATGCCAGAACCATTTGTGGGTAAGACCATCCTCCCCACCTAAAATTACTCTGGCACCTCTGGTGAAAATCAATGATTTAACCAGTTATGTATGAGTATTCAATCAATAATTAAATCAATTATTGATGTGGGATGGGATCTATTCCATCCCAGTGATCTGTTTAGTCCCTTCTGCAATATTAGTCTTCATTACAGTAACTATATACAAAGTCTTAAAAGTGGGAGTGTAACCCTTTCAAACTTGTTTTGGCTTATTCTAGTTGATATACATTTCCATACAAATTTTAGATCTGCTTCTCAATTTCTATTTAAAAAGTCTGCCATATTTATGGCAAAGATTGAGCTGAAATTATACACAAGTCTGGGGAGAACGGTGATCAGGACATTTCATGAACACAGTGTATCTCTGTTTTTATTTAGGTCTTGTTTAATTCAATGTACAGATCCTACAAATACTTCAATACATATATCCTTAAATATTTCATGTTTCTGGATGCTGCTATAAATGAAATTGAATTTTTAAAATTTCATTTTCCAATTGTTCACTGCTAATATACAGAAATACAATTGATCTTTGTATTCTGATACCGAATTCTATAACCTTACTAATTTTACTTACATGTTCTAATGGCTTCTTTGCAGACTATCTAGGATGCTTTGTTGCAGTCATTGGTTTTTAATTTTTTTTAATGATTATTTTTTGAGAGAGAGAGAGAGGGAGAGACAGAGCATGAGTAAGGGAGGGGCAGAGAGAGAAAGGGAGACATGGAAGCCAAAGCAGGCTCCAAGCTCCGTGCTGTCAGCACAGAGTCCAATGCAGGGCTCAAACCCATAAGCCATGGGATCATGACCCAAGCTGAAGTCAGACGCTTACCTGACTGAGCCACCCAGGGGTCCCAGTTGTTTTTAAAGTAAACTCTACCCGCAACATGCGGCTTGAACTCATGACCCCAAGATCAAGAGTGGTATGCTATACCGACTGAGCCAGTCAGTCAGGTGCCCCTATCTAGAATGTTTCATGCACACTTTATCTCCTCTGTGGTTGCCTTGGTTCAGGGGATCCCCCTCCATTTCCAGTGGTCCCCTGACATCGCAAGTCAGACTGCTGCTTCCTGTGGGTTCATGCTGTACTGGTCTGGGGACTGTACTCGGTCGAAAAAACTAAAATTTAACAGTATCACTTGGTGCACTCATCTTTCAGATTTCTCTTTGGTCTCTTTCTTTTTTGCCAAGTTCTCTGCAGTCTCCCTGTGCAGGCATAGTTTAGTGGTCAGCCAGGAAGTTGGGCAGTTTCTACTCAGACCTGGGTCTCATTCCTCTGTAACTTTCTTGCTTCCAGGCTTTTCCTGTTACATTTCCAATAGTCTTCAAATCCTGAACTCTCCTCTGCCACCTTAACACAGTAAGGCCAGCCTTTTCCATCACTGTGGCCGCGGAAAAACTCTCAGGCAAGAAAGTCACTAACTCCCAATTCTAACCCACTATAGCTACTGCTTTTCAAAAGTAAATTCTCCTCCAGCTTTGGTCTGCTTTGGACACTTTTCAGTCCCCTTAAATAGCAGTCTTCTTTCCAAACTTTATAACTTATTTCAGGAAGGTTTGTTAACCTCATCCCACCATCATTACCAGACATCTTGGCCAAATTCCTTTATATATTTATCTTTTGTGGGAGTGCAACTTTCTCCTCAACTGCTCACACAATCAGTTGGTTTGCCTACTGTTCGATACAAACTGTTTTACCTTTAAGAGTGGGTCTGCATGTTCCAGATACCACCCGGCAACTGCGTGACCAGCCTCGTGGTACGCCACGGTCTTCTTCTCCTCAGGCTGCAGAACCTGGGTTTTTTTCTCTAAGCCTGACAAAATAATAACAAAAAACCAAAACCACTGACTCAGTGACACTGACATAAAAAGACAGTTATTCAATCTACACACTGCCTTATCCAAAATGTGATTTAAAGACTAAGCTGCCTGCAACGATCTAGACATTCCCAACCATGGTCAGACTAAGAGCAAAGGACCAACTTCAAAATACACCCAACTACTGCAAAATGCATTCATTACTCCCAGGACTACTTTTTCCTAACTCTCCCAAGCTTTTGAGTCTTATATTTTGTTTCAGGAAACAGAAATGCAAAATAAAATTCAGGATTTAGGTCATAGAAAGCAAAGAGGTCTGGAATGACCTCCTGTTTAGTCCAGGTACTTGGAATTATCGAGCGCAGGGTAAACAAAGATGAGACTGCCTGCTGTCTGTTCCTGACGGAAGGCAAATGGGAGAGGAAAAAGGGAGCCGGGTGAAGATCTGAAAACACCTACTCTGCAAGTCGGCTAGGCCAATGCTGCAGCAGCCAGCACACTAATCAACTGGCCCTAGGGATTCCAAGAACCAGCAGCAGGGCAGACCTGAGAAAATAAACCCAGGAGACCCCTTGTGCTGACTACACAGCCAGGGGACCCCAATCCAAGTATGATCCGTCTCTGGCCCAGATCAAGGTGGACACTAACCCTCGTTTGCACCCTGTACTACAGACGCCACCTACATAGCTTGTACTCCTACAAATCACTGCCCTGTGATGAAGTAGTTTGTTTGTGTTCAAGGTAACACATCTGAAAGAATTTCTCAAGTAATGTATTAAGGAGTCTGAAAGATTATAAAAAGAGTGCTGTGTTTCCAATGACACAACCCAAGATAAGTACATACCACAGAGCTGGAAGGGTGAAGATTTACAGAAGGCAAGTCCGCTGTTTTCCAGAGATAAGCAGTTTTTGCTTGTATGAGAAAATATGAATCCCACCCCCCCACCAAGTTTATTCCTAGAATTTTTTATTTTCCCAGCACACTTACTGCAGAACTGCTCATGGCCGGTTTACAGTGGCTGAGCTGTGAGCAGGCAAGTGTCCGTCCACCTCAGAGCAAGAGCTCCTCCTGGACTTGCCACCCTGACCTCTTTCACACTGACTGTTCCCCCACCTAAAAGACACAGACATGCAGCTTTCACCTGCCTCTACAGCGAAATGTTTTAATTCCACTCACAGCTCCATCAACTTAGATTTTTTTCTTTTCAATTAACAAGTTTCTCGAATAAGTAGTCCATTGGTTCAACGGTTGGTTATTTATTTAGCACCCAACCCAGGTTAAACACATTGCTACACTAGCCTGTGGATCCTCGCTGGAATCTCCATTAATCTGGCTTTGTATTATCCACTCAGTTGAAACTGTCATGTCCAAAGATACCAAGAATAGTCTTGTTGCCAAGTCCAAGGTCATGCTCCTCAATGTCCCACATCACTGGACTCTGCTATTAAGTCCCTTATAAGATGTGTCTTCGCCCTTGTCCCCCAAACCTCCTGGGTTTCTTTAATGGCATCTACTCCTTATCTTATTCGCCGATGCACCTCCTGGGCCTGTGGCACACAAGCTCTGGTGACCCCGCAGGCTCATTTTTCTCCCCTCCGCTACCAAATATATGCAGTGTTTACTGTGGGCCCCTGCCCCCAAGCCTGCTCAACCACCTCCACACCACAGGAACCACAGCCTGTGGCACTGTGGTGCTGCAGAGTTGCACGTGAACAGCCCTTGTCTCAAATTCTGCACATTCCACCTTCTGCCAAACCAGCTGCCTCTCCAAGCACCCCATTTTTCCTATGGCCTGTAAGGCTGTCCTTTTTTTTGGCCTGTTACCGCCAGGACTACCTATGCTAAAGTCCACTACCTCACATTAATGACTACAATGTTCTCTGCCTTCAGATGCTTCCCTCTTCTTCAATGTCAGATTCTCTTTCTTAAAATATCATGGCTACTCAATGGTTCAGAAAAAATCCGTTAGTTTAGTACTAGCCACAGGACAACAGTTTAAAAAGCTCTTGAACGCAACATTTAAGGCTTTCTAAAATCTAGATTTAAATAATTATTTTCAGCTTTGCCTTACTTCCCAAAGAACTGGAGTCTGACCGGTTTACTTTCCCTCCCCGAAACACATGATATAACCCTACCTTCAAACTACCTTCTGTTCCTGCCACTCTGATGCCATACCTGACCCCCCGCCTTGCTGTTCAAACTGGTTTAAATCCCCCCTCTTCTATAGAGCTGTGCCTGACCACAGTGCCCTTCCCTTCTTTGAATGCCCCTCTGGAATTATCTTTTTATGGGTACTAAATTATAAGCTCCCCAGAAAGCAAGGAAAACATGTACATCCCCTACCGTGCTTGTCGGGTGAGCATTTCCTGGTTAAACAGCTGTTACAGCTGTTTATCCATCACCTATACCTAGCACAGAGCGCATTTATGCAATAAAATTTTGGAAAACAGGAAGGTTGTGAGCATTTTCAAAACACTAGATCTGTATAATTCAGGGGAAGACACCTTACTGCTTGCTGCCCATGCCAAATGAGGGGTGGTCTGGGCTGCTGTCTCAAACTCACCCAAACCAACAGCACCCACCTCCACAAGACCATGGGGTGGGTGGGGGGGAGAGGAGGTTCACAGTACTGAGGGACACAGCAGGTGCATGGTGAGTGAGCCCCAGGGTTGGGTGGACAGACTTTTCTTTGCTTCTAGATCTTGCCAAAACAGAGAAACCTGGAGTCTCAAACTGATTTTATTGGCCTTTTGACTTGAGTTATATTCAGTTTGCTTACCACCAATCACTCTCTCAATTGCTTGTTCAAAGTGTTTCTGATTTATGGAATCCGAAAGGTGTCTTGCAGCAATCAGAGCCGCTTCATTACAGACATTAGCAACATCAGCTCCTACAAAATGAATACAGAAAAGCTTACCACCAAATACACTCGAACTGATTGGTCACACATTCTGGATGATCATATCCAGTCAGGGTCTCAACCAGCAGTAGACTGAAAGAAGGTTTAACGTAATATAATTCAGTTTGACTCATGATGACCCTAAGCTGTTCTAGCAATTAGTAATAGCCTGGTACAATCCTGGCCCTTTGAACTGAGATGCAAGTATCAGTAACAGTAAACAAATAATTACACGCAGCTCTTCGCCTTTATAGGCAATATGGCTCATGTAACAGCAAACTAAGACAGTCTTTAAAATTGCCCATTAATTAACTTAGTTCTGTCATCTCTGTTGGGAGAGTGACTAATAGGGATATTAGGCAATATGCTGAAATACAATGAAAAACATAAGCACTAAAAATAACAGTGTAGTTAAATACCAAAAGTTAAACAGTGAAGCTTGCCAAATGCTTTCTAGATACATAAGTTTATTATTTTTTTTAATGTTTATATATTTTTGAGAGAGAGAGAGAGAGAGAGAGAGAGAGTGTGTGTGTGTGTGCAAGGGGCAGACAGCGAGGGCAACAGAGGATCCAAAGTGGGCTCCACACTGACAGCAGAGAGGCCAAACTTATGAACCCGTGAGATAACCTGAGCTGAAATCAGGTGCTTAACCAACTGAGTCACCCAAGTGCCCCCATAAGTCTCTTTAAAAAAATTTTTTTAAAGATTTATTTATATTTGAGAAAGAGAGAGAGTGCAAGCAGGGAAGGGGCAGAGGATGGCGGGGACAGAAGATCTAAAGTGGGCTCTGCACTGACAGCAGTGAGCCCAATGTGGGGCTCAAACTCATGAACTGTGAGGTCATGACCTGGGCCAAAGTCAGATGCTCAACTGACTGAGCCACCCAGGTTCCCCAAGTGTCTTAAATTAACTTTTCAGGGGCGCCTGGGTGGCTCAGTCGGTTAAGCCTCCGACTTCAGCTCAGGTCATGATCCCACATTCGTGGGTTTGAGCCCCACGTTGGGCTCTGTGCTGACAGCTCAGTGACTGGAGCCTGCTTCTGATTCTGTCTCTCTCTCTCTGCCCCTCCCCCTCTCATGCTCTGTCTCTCTCTCTGTATCAAAAATAAATAAAACATTAAAAAAATTAACTTTTCAGATAAAGTATATGGTAAGTCAAATAAGCTACAACACATGTATGTGCTCAATAAACAAACATTAAAATGTTATAAATTCCAAAGTCCAAAGATACAAAGCAAGTACAAAGTTAGGACCCTGGGACATTTAAGATGCCTATCTTCTTCTAACCATATACTTAGATATAATCCTCTCAGACTTTCCAAATGTTCCTTTTTATTTCATTTTAAGTTTGGAAGAAAGGAGATAGGGAGTGAAAAAGGCTCACATTTTACATTTTAAAACTCTTGGGATAAACACAGGCAAAGATAGTCAACATCACTGGTCATTAGAGAAACAAATCAAAACCACGAGATGCCACTAAGGTGGCTGCAATCAAAGAGACGGACAATGACCAGTGTTGGCAAAATGTGGAAAAACTGGAACCCTCTTACACTGCTGGTGAGAATGTAAAATGGTGAAACCACCTTGGAAAACAAATTGATAGTTCCTCAAAAAGTGACTCAGCAACTCTACTCCTACGTATGTAACCAGAGAAATGAAACGTATGTCCATATAAAAATCTGTACATGGATGTTCACAGCAGCATTATTCACAACAGTGAAAAGATGGAAACAACCTAAATAAAGAAGATGTGGTCCATCCACACAGTGGAATATTATCCAGCCAGGAAACGAAAGAAGTGCTGACACCTGCTGCGACATGCCTGAACTCTGAAGACACTACACTGAAGTGGAAGAAGCCAGGGAAAAAAGATCATATGTGGTGTAATTCTTTTTCCATGAAATGTGCAGAATAGGAAGATCTATAAAAACAATGTAGATGAGGAGTTGCCTAGGGCCGGGGGTGGAGGGAGTGGCTGCTAATGGATTCTTCTGGGATGATGAAAATGACCTAAACTTGGACTACAGTAGTTATAGTGCAACCCTGTAAATACGCTTTTAAATACCACTGAATCGTACGTACACTTTACAACTCACAGATGAATTTTATGATATGTGAGTTTTATGTCAGTAGAGTTGTTAAAAAAAAAAACCAAAAAAACCCAACCACCCACATACAAATAATCCAGAGGCAGCGGAAGAGGGTGGGGTATATATGAAATAAGGTCCACCATGAACTAAGAACTGTTCCTGAAGCTAGGTGATGGGTGCAGAGGGGTTCATTAGATGATTTTCTCAAAGTCTGTGTATGTTTGAAGCCTCCCACTGAAGAGGCCCCCAGGTGAGGTAAAAGTACACTGGTAGCTGGTAAAGGTCACTGGTTTAAAGGGCTTCTGATGCAGGACAGCAGGTTCTATTCTCACCTGAAAACCCTGGAGTTAAGGAGGCAAGTTTTCTTGCCAGCTTCTCCTTTTCCAAGGAGCTGTCCAGTTTCAGTGGTCGGAGGTGAACTTTGAAAATAGAGGCTCTTCCTTTTATGTCCGGTGGTCCTTGAGAAATTATTTTTAAAGGGAAAAAAAAAAATCAAAGTGAAACAGTTAGATCTCTCTTCATAAGAACTGAACCGAACTCAATGAAGGTCATCTCACCAATAAATATTTGCCTATCGAAGCGCCCTGGCCTCATCAGTGCCGGGTCTAGGATATCTGGTCTATTGGTGCCCGCCAAAATGACGACGTTTGTTGTTGTGTTAAAACCTAGGGACGTAAAAAAACAAATACCAGACTTAAAGCTTTAAGCATCATTTCTCTAAATGCAAATACCAAAGGGGCACCTGAGTGGCTCAGTAGGTTAAGCGCCTGACTCTTGGTTTCAGGTCAGGTCATGATCTCACAGTTTGCGAGTTCAAGCCCCACATAGGGCTCTGTGCTGACCTTGCAAAGTCTACTTGGATCCTCTCTCTCCCTCTCTCTGCCCTTTCCCTGCTTGCACTTTTGCAAGTGCACATTCTTTCTCAAAATAAACTAACACACACACACACACACACACACACACACACAATTGTAATTTATGGAACTATAACTTGGGAATATGTTGTTCATTTTTTAAGTGTTTTAAAATGGAGATAAAATTTGCAAGCAATATGTCTAACCTCCCTGGGCCACAAGACAACCCACTGAATATTTCAAGACAGTTATCAACCTCCACCTCCAACCCCATCAGCCACTTCTCCAATGTCAATGCCTTGGCTACAGGAGCCTTCACCCTCAGGACCCTGGCCCCGAAAGGGCTTTGGTGCTGATACCCTACAGATATAGTTGTTCATGGACTGACCACCAGAGTAAATCTGGATACAGGCAGACCTCATTTTATTGCACTCTGCTTTACTGCACTTCACAGATAACGTGTTTTTTTTGTTTTTTTGTTTTTTGTTTTTTTTTTTTTTACAAATTGAAGGTCTGTGGCAACCCTATGCTGAGCAAGTCTGTCAGTGTCATTCTTCCAACAGCATTTGCTCACTGTGTCTCTCACATTTTGGTAATTCTTGCAATATTTCAAACGTTTTCATTATTATATTTGTTGTGGTGACCGGTGATCAATAATCTTTGGTGTTACTATTTTAATACTTTTAGGGCACCACACACTGCACCCATATAAATGAAGTCAACTGATAAATACTGTGTGTGTTCTGACTGCTCCAGCGATGGACACAACAAAATTGAAATTAAGCCAATTAACCATACAGAGACCTCTAAGTGTTCAAGTGAAAGGAAGAGTCTCATGTCTCTCACTTTAAATCAAAAGCTAGAAATGATTAAGCTCAGTGAGGAAGGCATGTTGAAAGCTGAGACAGACTGGTAAGCCAAGCCTCTCGTGCCCAACAGCCAAGGAGTGAACACAGACTATAATTCTTTTGCAATCATTTCACCAATTTTTCTCTTATTCAACACCAGATGCAAACACCATCTTAACACCAATATTGTTACGGCAGGCTGCCAGGTTAAGAATGTTTTGGCATTATCCATACTGGTACAGAAGAGCCTTTAAAAAGGGCTTTTTTTAAAATTTGTACTCAATATCGGCGTAAGGATTCTCACTTTAGCTATATGGAAAACAATTAGAAAGTGTCGTTTAAAATACAGAAGACTTGAATAGTCACCGTCCATCTCCACAAGCAGCTGGTTGAGTGTATTTTCCTGTTCACTCTGCCCCCCGAAGTTGCCTCTTCCTCTCTTCCTTCCCACAGCATCTATTTCATCAATGAAGAGAATGCAAGGGGCATTCTTCCGAGCAAGGGCAAATAAGTCTCGGACCTGGATAAAAATATAAACAACACTAGAGTCACTTGACAACTGAAAATTATTTTCCTCCTAATAAAAAATAAATGTCATGCTTCCATCCAATAGGAAGATGATCTTTTTGTGTTACATACTGTATACTACATATTTAAAAAGAGTTATAAGACACAAAGAGGTGGCAAATGAAGAGTAAGGTGGTGGGTAACTGCTTTAAGGTGAGTGAATATTACTGTATATATCATAAGCACTAACAATATCTGCTACTTTTATAGCAACAAATTAATACTACACATTTTCACCCTACAAAACAAGAACACTGTAGAACTGCAAACTTTATATTCAGTTTAAAGTTCAAACTACTCCGGCCCGAGGCAGGCTGTTAATAAGCAGACACTTACTAACAGATCTAGGTGACACGTATACATACAGCAAAGGCAATGACCTACGCAAGCCCACGCGGTGATCACCCCAGAGCATAGGACAGTGCCCTGCCGATACAGGAGCAGGTGTGAGGCCCGTGCACCTACATTCTAAAGTAGTGCCCTCAGGCCACTATTTTAGAAGGGGTGAAGGAGTGGCCATCCCCACAACTTATCATCAGCCAAGAGTTCAGGGTCTCAGCCTATCACCTGCCCCTTCTAAGAGATCCAGAAACAATCTCCTATGCCTCACATCCCTTTCAGTTACCAGAAGTCCAAATTTCCCTGTCACCCTTTCCTGCCTAGACTTTTTGTTTTCATTCCTATACTGCTCTGAACACATCCCCTAGGATAACCCTAGGGGTTCCTCCTAGGGGCCTCCCCCTCTTAACTCCAGATCTGTGATCAACAGATCTCCATCCTCTCACACTCTTCCCTAAATATCTCCTTCATCTTCTTGCCTGTCCCTGGAAAGCTCTCAACTGGAAGGGGTGTCTTTCCTTCCAAGCCAGTGGGAGGTGAAGTGCACCTCACTCTCCATGGCTACTGCCAAAATAATTCTGCTGTAAAACCCCTGCTCGCAGAGGTTCCCACCATGTGGCAGACACGCTGCCCTCCTGGTTGTAGTACTTCCTGGGCCTGATTTCCCACTCTTCCAGCCCAGCCTACCCACTCCCCCCACCCCTGACCTGGGCACTATTTTCTTAGTGGTTCCTGGTTGGTCAGTCCCCTGAGCCACATCTTTCAATCACCTTTTGCTCCACTTTGCCATGGCCAGCAATGCCAAGGTTTCCCTACACAACCAGCTTCCCGTGGTCTACTATGATCCCCTCCCACCTGTCTGGCCTGCTCATGTGCGAAGCTTCTCTCACAGCCAGCTCCCCTTGGCTCTCCAGCTCATTAGGCCCTCCACTTATCCACCACCCACAGCTCCTCTCCTGTTTTCAGTCACCCCCATCGCTCCCACCATACCAGATTCCATGATCCATCATCATAAACACTCAAGTCCCTCAGGCTCCCCTAGCCGTCTGACAACACTCCTATGAATCCACCTACTCTACCTATCATAGCTCATTTAACCTATGATGCCATCAGTGGTAAGACTCATCATTAATACACTTCCCATCGACAAAGAAACAATGTTACCAGTTGGTAGCACAACACTTAGTTACTGATTATAAGTTGTATCTTGATGTTTGGAAAAGCAACTGTGATAGCACTTTGCACTTCTACAGTCTTAAAAAAAAAAAAGTCAATATTTAGACACTGGTGATATACGCAAGAGTAAAAATTTAAAAATTTAAGTGCTTCCTAAAACTAACCCATCCTCACACTTCCTGATTTCAAAACTTACTAAAAAGCAACAATTATCAAGACTGTGGTACTAGTATAAAGACAGACATATAGGCCAACAGGATAGTACTGAGAGTGCACAAATAAACCATGTATCTATCTATAGTCAAGGGTGCCAACACCATTCATTGGAAAAATCATCTTTTTAACAAATGGTGCTGGGAAGCCTGGATATACACATGTAAAAGACTGAATGAAGATGGACCCTTATGCCTCACATCATATTAACTTAAAATGGATCACAGACCTAAAGGTAAGAGCTAAAACTTTTAAAACTCTTAGAAGAAAACACAGGAATATTTATGACCTTGGATTTGGTGACAGAGTCTGAGAATATGATACCAAAGCCCAAGCAACAGCAAAAAAAAAAAGAAAAAAAAATTGGATAAACTAGTCTTCATCAAAATTAAATAGTTTTGTGCTTCACTATCAAGAGAGGGAAAAGACAACCCACAGAATGGGAGAAATTATTTGCAAATAATGTATGTGATTGGGGGCTAATATCTAGAATATATAAAGAACTCTTACAACTCAACAACAAAAGGACAACCCATCAACAGACTGCACCAGTCTGGTCCAGGACCAATCTTTACCAACTCCATATTTTGCGGGAGAAGATCCAGGGGAGACGGAGGAAGCCATGCCAGCAAAACAGAATAAAAGACTTACTCTAGCTGGACCCACACCAACAAACATCTCCAAAAACTCAGATCCACTGACAGTGATGAAAGGGACGTTGGCTTCTCCAGCTGTGGCCTTAGCTAGCAGTGTTTTCCCAGTGCCTGGAGGACCAGTGAGAATGGCACCCTTCAGATATAAAAAAGGAAAAGTATATTTAGCTAGAATTTCAGAAAATTATATTGCATATGCATAAACAATTCTAAGATATAAATCTGTCTATAAACCCTGACTATATAATAAATGTTCCTTAAACACTGAACTATGGCAAAACATTTTTATACAAGAAGCGGAAGAAAAGGATTAGAGACAATCTTGTTTTAAAAAATGTAGTAAGAATGTGAAATTTTACATACTTCGCTTTAAGATTTTTAGCACTGCTTTTCAGATCTTTAGACTTAAGCTGAATATCTATTAATAAACCAACTGAGGTTGGGGCGTCTGGGTGGCTCAGTTAAGCTTCCGACTCTTGGTTTCAGCTCAGGTCATGATCTCATGGTTCATACTGGGCTCTGTGCTGATAGAGCAGAACCTGCTTGGGATTCTCTCTCTCTCTCTCTCTCAAAATAAATAAATTTTAACAAGCAAATATGAAAAAAATAAAATAAACCAACTGAGGTTTACTTAAATAATTCAAGAAGACACAAACACACTTCCAAACTACATTTTGCTTATTTTCTTCCCTTTAAAATTTCATAAATGAAGTAAAAATCTAATGACCAACTATGAATGTAGTTAAAAAGGGAAGATGTGTTCGCTCAAACATCCTCATCATTCAAGTTGTATAGATGCTTAGGTATGATGTACACAGGTACTACGTGAGTCATAGCAAATTATAAAACTATCAAATAGGACTTTTCATCCATACAGGCATGATATGAAAATAAAGAAATGATGATATCCTTTACAGTAAACTTTATTATGGATTTTTAAAATAATTAAACAATTTGGATTCATTTACTTAACGACCAAGCCTGGCCCTGGGAGTATAAGGATCAGTAAGGCCAGCCTGTCACCAGCAGCGGGCACGGGGACATCTCCTGGGAGGAGGAGGCTAGAATCAGCGCTATCTCTTCTCCACCAAATCCTCTGCCAAGAATCTGAGTGCCAGGCCCAGGCAGACAGTCTGTTCAAACCTGCTGAGGGAGGGACAAGTGGGTGACAGCAGGGGGCAATGTGCACAGCTGCTGAGAGATGGGGTATCCAAATCAGATTGGAGGGAGAAGGAGGTGAATCAGGGAAGGCTTCCAAAGGGAAAGAACACAAATCTTTTCGGGAATATACACACTACATGCAAGCAGACACACTCCCACAGAACAACTGACCTGAAAAAACCCTGGAGTAAAGCAGAGATAAGAGATAATAATAAGGAGAAAAACAGCTACTTTATCAAAAGTAATCAAACTTCATAAAAGTATAACTTCAAAGATAAAGAATTCAAATGCTTTTGGGGTTGAATAAATTGAAAATCATCTGAAAATTCACTTTACCTTTGGGATTTTTGCTCCTAGGTCTTGATACTGCTTTGGGTTTTTCAAGAAATTCACAAATTCCATTATCTCTAGCTTGGCCTCCTCGCAGCCAGCCACATCTTTGAACTTCACATCTATCTCATCCTTCAAGACTTTGGCAGTGGTTTCCCCAACACTGAAGAGTCCACCCATCCCCCGGCCTGTCCGGCCAATGCCGGCGGGCCCTCTCCGTATGGTGTACAGTAAGAAAGCGATGATGAGCACTGTGGGCAACATGCTCAGGAGAAATGAGCTAAATAAGAGAAAACACACATAACACAGACATGTTTTTAAGACTGTTCCTCTTTGGCTTTTTAAATGTTTTGCAAGATATACTTTTTGGTAACTGCTTAGGATATAATTGTATACATTTTCTATTTTTATAAAACCTGAATATTCTAATATTTTATGTGAGGCACAAAGATAATCTTAGGGTCTCAATATCACTGATGCAGAATCGCAGAAGATGAGACCAAAGAAAAAGCTGTTCTTAACGCATATGCTGTCTACTGAGATTTTATTTCTATCCCAATAATCACCATTTATGCACAATACAGACCTAGCTGTAATTTACTATCATTTTATCTGCATTTCAAAGAAATTTCTTTTGAATTACTTAAAAGTTTTATTAGCCTGGGCAGAAGTTCCAAATCTCTTAATTGGTATGCCTCCACTTACTCTAAAGAGATGTCTTCCAAATTTCAAACCCTTTTGCTAAGTTAACGGCAGATCAGTTTCAAAAGTCCTGTATACGATGGTGACAGCAATCTGTTGGTGAGCCGCAGAAGCCACTCCATGCAGCTTGTGCAGACTTAGCAGACGGACTCCCAGGGGAGCAATCGTTTGTCCTCCAAACCCACGCCTGCTCTGGAGGGTGCTGCTCAGATAGAACTTAAAGCCTGGGGATGCTTTTTGCCTGTCTTAATATTAAGTTAATTTCAACGCAACTATGGGTACAGACACATACCCATACTGGTTAATATAATGCAATTTAGCTGAACTTACCCTAAGAAATTAGGATCAAAACCTTGTACATGGTTTAACTCTAAAAACAAAAAGCCAGGATCTACTTTCTAAGTTTTCATCTTTCACAATATTTTAAATGCCCCCACAGCAGGCAGTAAGAACCTAGAAAAATTTATCTTTGGTTCATTTCTGGAGGGGAAAAAATATACATACTGACCATAAAAGTTTAAAGAATGGTGCAACCAAACTTTCCGTAATGTTTCAGCAGCAGCTATACAGTTAAGTGACTATATGACAGCCCCGGGGGCCGAGGGATATAACATATGTGATACAATCTCGATAACTACCTGGATCTAAATACCGAGGTAAACTGTAGGTCTACACAAACCAAGATGCAGGAACGTCTCTAAAACAGAGTAACACTACCAGCTCAATTAGCACACTAGCAATCAATTTTTCTGCTCTTTTATTTAGAAAAATTAAGATTTACTTCTACTTTCGCTCTTAAACTGCTAACTCCATAGCAAAGTACACCTCAATGCGAATGGAGTAACTGCCAGGAAATCTATCTGGTGTAGTACGAGTACTCAAAGGCCACAGATTTCCCATAGACACTCAAAGACAAGTGACTCTTGAAATCAACGGGCCCTTCTTAGAAGACTCAGACTTCTAAATGGTCTTATTAAAGATAAATAACCCCTAAGGGAAAGAGCAAGCTCTGACAAGAGAGAAAAAAGAGTTACTTAAAGTTCCTGGAAAAGTCTGAAAAATAAATGTAAATGATAGTTAAAAGGTGGCAATGCCATTCATTAACACAAAGGGGCTCTTAAAGCTAAAACCCTACTAAAGGATGTTAATACCCCCAAACTACTGCTTAATCAAAAATAAATATAAATGCATAGAAAATCAGTCATGAGTAAAACCCAGTAAATTACCAGTAACTTAAAAGAACTCTGGCCAAATTGAGAAAGGCCTGTTTGAGAATGTCGTATGTCACCTGCCACGTGGTGACAGAAAATATAGCAAACCACGCAGAGCACAGTGAACAGTCTTCTTACCCATCACTTTCAGCAATGTAGACGACAGGAACCCGATTCTCCCCTTCTATGCCCAATTCCTGCTGTAAGGTTTCCAGATTCCGCTCAAAGGTGTCTACACTGCCAATATTAAACCAGACGTATTGCTATAAAAACACAAAACAAAATATCCTAAGAATGAAGGGGAAACAAAGTTTAATTTACGAGAAGGTTCAACTTTTAACAAATTTTTCAGAAATACTGAAAATTTAGAAAGTGAAAAAAAAGCCCACAATAAGAGACTGGTTTTAATGATGCAGTGATTAAGTTTCACTCAGTGAGAGCACCTGGCAATCCCTGCAAATAAGCATTTCTTAAACAATATTCCTTAGTGGTTCTACAATTATAAACTCAAATGAAAAATCTATTAAATAAGGCAGCCCTTTTCATGAATATGTGTCCTTTTCCGCTTCTTCACTTCCCACGTTATTTCTCAACTGCCTATTTCCAAACTGAAAACTAATATGATGCAGTACTAACAGCCAAAGTTTCCTGACCAAGTGCCAGGCATGGCTCTTAGTCCCTTACATACATCAACTCATTCAATCTTCAGAACCACCCTAAGAAGTAGGTACTATCACTAGAAGTGATACTCAAAATTTGAGCACGAGGAAGCCATCCCCCCATCCAATGAGAACAGAAGTGTACCTGGCACATTACTCTTCTATTCACTTGATCTGGTGAGTTACTGAGGCCCTAGGGAGGCCCCGCTGAAGGATTTGAGACAATGGTTACTTACCCCCCAGCCCAAAGTATTCCCCATTGTGCTAGTTTTTTCCAGCTGAATATCAGCCCTGACTCTTACCATCCCCATTTTATAGAAGGGAAAAACACAGAGGTGATTTCACTTGCCCACGGTTATACGTCTAGTAGGAGGTTGGATGTGAACCTGAGGAGTCTGGCTCCTGAGCCAGTGATCCTAATCGGCAAGTCACACTGCCTCTCTTCTACAACCACAAACATACTTATCACAACAGCTCACATTCATGGAGTTTTACTAATATGTTAGAACCCATTCCAAGCGCTAGGCAAGTATTAGCCATGTTTGATAGCACAAAAACACTGTTCCTCCTTTAACCTGCAATCGCTTTAAAAAGTTTTTTTTAGGAACGCCTGGGTGGCTCAGTTGGTTAAGCCTCCAACTTCGGCTCAGGTCATGATCTTACATTCGTGGGTTCGAGCCCCGTGTCGGGCTCTGTGCTGACAGCTCGGAGCCTGGAACCTGCTTTGGATTCTGTGTCTCCCTCTCTCTCTCTGCCCCTCCCCCTCTCATGCTCTGTCTCTGTCTCAAAAAAAAAATAAAACATTAAAAAAAATTTTTTTAAAAAGGTTTTTTTAATATGATAAATCTAGGACATAAAACACAGACAATCCAGAACAGTACACAGAAGAGAGTAACATGTCATCCCAAATTCCTCCCACCAACCAGTGCTACTGAGTGGAGAATATCACTCTGGTATCTCTCTCCAAGTATTTAAAAACATGGAGAGTAAGTTTTATAACACATGTATTTTTTGAAGTTTTTTTTTTTATAGTATTATATAACAACAGTTCTTGGTAAGTTGTTCACTAACAAACCTACAAAATTCCTGCTGTTACAATCCCCAAACAAGTCAATTAATAGGTTAACAGCATGTGACTAAGCATCCCCTTACTTAGCACCTACTATCAGCTGGACACGTGCTACATGCATGACTCAACCTCAGAGAAACGGGGCAGATAAAAAGGATCAGCAGCGTGAGATTTGGGGACAAGATCTAGACCTTCTGGGGGTGGGTCCCAGCTCTCCAAGTGATTCTTACACACAGTGAAGTTTGAAAACACCCACTGACATTCAAGATCGCATTTCAGCACTAAGCCCTAAAGCGCTATTATTGCCCTTCCGGTCTTAGCGATAAAGAAACCCAGGCTTAGGGGGAGTTGGGCTAGCAAAGAACAGAGCTGATCTGAAGCCGAGTCTGTCAAACCCCCAAGCCTGTGCTTCCACAGCTAACACTGCAACTAACACTGCTGCTCCATGAGCAGTAGGACACCAAAAATCATCTACCCATTTCTGAAAGCTCAAAATAAAGTTTTTATTAAGCGGGGAATACTTGTTCTCTGTGGAAAACTAGGGTAATATAAACCTAAATAAAATAAAAAGCATCTCAACATCCAGAAACAAATACGAATAGCAATTTTGATGCCATTCCTCCATAATATCCCCTTTACAATCTTGAAATACATGCACAATTTTGAAATCGATATAAAACCTTAACCGTAATATAAAAAAGAAATAAAAAGAAAGTAATTTATAACAAAATGGTACAAATTTCAATACATGTTTGTGCATGCCAGTACTAGATGTAAAAACTGCCCTCTAGGGAAGAGGACTGTCCTGCTGAGCCACTGCTGCAGCAGCGAGATTAAAGCGAGAGAAATGAGGAGCCCTTATTATTAACCAGGTGCCTGGTGTGGACATTTCCTGATTTCCAGTTTTCTGCTCTATAAACAATGTTTTGGAGGACATCCTGCATACACATCTTTACATGCATCCTTAATTATTTCCCTAGGATGTAGTCCTAGAAGCAAAACTACTGAGTGTGTGTGTACTTTCAAAACTGCTGATGTACACACTGCCAAACTGTCCTCCGGAAAGGGAGTGCCAATTTAGTTCCCAGCACTAAAACCCTGAGGAAGAGTTCTGAGGAAAAAAAGGAGCATGGTTATTAATGAACATTTCACCCTAAGGTAAAAAGAAAGGGAAGTGGAGCAGAAATGAAGACAACTGAAATAACTTATTCCTAAAAGTGACTGAAATACCAAAGCCACACAACTTTACAGACATTCCTCTATTTATTGGCATGTTTCAGACAGATGGTCGCCATCAGTTCTGGTTTTCCTTACACGTTGCCCCACCCTGGCAGGGTGACTAGGAAATGGTTGAACAAAATCATCTGGAGATCCCGGGGTAGGGCGGTAAGACAGCAGGACACCAAGGGACTAGAGATGGGCCCATGGGAGGGTTGGGAATCACCCTGGAATTGCCTGGGAACCTCATCTGCCCCTCTGCTGTCCTCCCCCACAACCCCCTCGACCCAGTCTAGGGTATCTAGTTCAAACTGGCGGGACAAGGTTTACAAATTAGAGGTGCCTGGGTGACTCAACTGGTTAGGCGGGTGACTTCAGCTCAAGTCATGATCTCGCGGTACATGGGTTTGAGCCCTGCGTCGGGCTCTTGTGCTGACAGTGCTGAGCGTGAAGCCTACTTTGGATTCTGTGTCTACATCTCTCTCTGCCCCTCCCCTGCTCATGCTCTGTCTCTCAAGAGTAAACATTAAAAAAATTTTTCGTCAAAAAAATTTTTTTAAAGGATATACAAATTATTTTTGAATGGGGAAAAGAAATGGAAATTAAAACAATACACAATCACAGAACAGTTGGGAGAGAGATGATCAGAATGCTTCTTAAACTGATTTGAAAAAAGCTGTCCCAAGACATAAGCAATTCAGATTTAACACTTTTCCCCTGACCAAAACAACTGTTTTCTCGGTCTTGAAAAATTCATAGATGATACTGGAATACTGAAAACTGGATTTCACCACTTCCTAAATGTACAGCAGACTGATTACCAAATCCAAACCAGAACAACTGACCGTCTTCATAAGGCAACTACATACACAGCGTTCACATTCTCCCCCGCATGTTCGTGAGGTCTGCGAGAGCTGTGCCGCCCGAGTCTGGTAAGGCCAGCACACACAGCTACTGCCATGTGAGGGGAGGCTTGCTTTCCGACTCTAAGTCTGAAAAGTTAATTAACAGCTAATCCACATCGATTAATAAAAATCATTTACCCCATCAACGGGAGTCTTTCCTGGCGTAAAAGTCACTCGAACAAAACGCTTGTTGACGACTTCCAGTCTGTCTACCTGGAATTTTAAAAAGTTAAATATTCAAACATGAATTTATAGAGAAGACTTGAAATATTCTTTTAGGCGCATTAAAATTGCACATGGTATTTTAGATGTACAAAGAATAGTGAACAACATAACGAGGCCTTGTTGTTCCCCTTTCTGGCTTGAAAAATAAAACATTACAAATACCGAAGCCACCAGTCACGCCTTCTTCCCAAGAAGTGGACACTCCCCACATTAAGTGCTGACTGTCCCAAAGCCTGTCCTGGTGCCTGTGCCACACACAGATGTAACCCTAAACACACACTCACTGTTGCCTGTTTTTAGACTTTAAAAATGGTCCTGCTTGGTATATATTCTTCTACAACTCTTTGCCCCTTCCTGTTGTATTTGTGAGGTTTATCCCTACTGACAGGTCAGTTCTGCAGGGTACTCCACTTTGGGAGCACACCCCAAGTTATTTATCCATTCTCCTGGATAAACAGACATCTGGTGTTTCAAAACGTTCACTGTCATAAGCAATGGTGTCATGAGCGCTCCTGCAAATACCTTCTTGGGCACATCTTTAAAAGTTTCTCTGGACATGTACCTGCAGACAGATCTAGTAATGCTGGGTTGCAGGGTACACATACTTTACCAGACACTGCGAAACTGCTCTCCAAAGTGGCTCTCCAATTCACACTGCACAGCAAAATATTCTACATCCTCACATACTGGTCTTCCTCCTCATTTGCTATTAGAAGACTTTAATTTTTGTCATTCTATGGGTATAAAATAATATAAACCTGTTTTTTTTTTTTCCCTGTAACATCCTAACTACACAGGATTCTTAAGAACACTTTTAAAGAACCTGTTAAGTTCTTTAACCCTAAGTTCTAGGTTGATCTGGAGCATGAGCCCTTTGGAAGAGGCTTGCCTTCTGCTGCTATTAAGTCTGCAATGGCAGGAAGTTTGTGAGGGAGCCCCAGGTAATTCCAGGAGGAGGTGGACAGGGGACTACCTGTTCCTAAGGGCACGCCATCTGGAAAGGTCTAAAGTACTCTACTCCCACATAAAACTGCTGGAACAATAGTAGACGGATTCCAAAGAACCAGCGGGTCAAAAGGAGATGCCTCTATGGAGAATCTTCCCCGAGGCCCTGTCACCACACTCTGAAGGATGGCCGCAGCCCCCTCCACAACCGGACAGGAGTTACCTCTTAGAAAGCGGGCTCCCTATAACATCTGGGTATTATACATAAATATCCTGGCTTCCATGACAAACATTTACCTCAAAAGTCTGAGTAAGTAATCATTTCTATTTTTTGCATCCTCACCTTACTGGACAATCTTTAAAAATAAATCTTTCAATTTTCTATGCTACAAGTATTACTGTCTTACCTTTATTTTATCTATTTCATTGATGAAAAGCCCAATACCAAGAGGTTAAGTAATCTCCCCATGGTGACACAGCAGGCCGAACCTGGTTTCTCACTATCATTTCATTCCATCAATTCTAAGATGGACATTTTTCATATTTTAACATCTGAGAAATTACGATATGTTTGACAACTAGTACTATTTTCGGGTTTCATTGGCAGCTTACTACATTTTTCTTAGGAATACATACAATAGTGCACCTTATAGGCCACAGCATCTCAAAGACGCCGGAGCAGAGTCTCACTGGGTGAAGCCCAGCCGATAGAGACAAAGGCTCCTAGCAGCCCTGCGTGGGCTCCCACTTAGAGCCCATCTGCTGTCACCTGCAACGCTCGGAGTCACTTATGCACCCAATTCCAAGCTCACGGGAGATTAATAAGAGCCGTGGAGGCATAAAGGTGCCAGGAGAGGCTGGCACACTCTAGCAGGGGGAAGGGGTGACCGAGGGCACACAAGAAAACCAAAGCAGATGGAGGACAGCCAGAGTAAACTGAAAGCTAGGTTCTAGTAGAAGTGAAAGAAGAAGATTTTGTGGTAAACGGGGGGCCTGCCGGGCCAAAACAAATAGGGTTCTCGGTTGCAGCACTTTATAGTTCAAAAAAAAAAATAATCAAGATGAAAACAGTAACTTTACAACAGACAAGCTGGCCAACTAGTTGACTGTTACTTTGTTGGCCCAATCTACTGAATTTCATGTTTCCAATCACTATAAACCACCAACCCCGTAAAATACTTACTACTCCTTTGGAAAGATAGTTATTGACAAAGTCCTTCCATGTGATTTCTCTCCCAGAGCTCTTGAACAGGAAGTAAAACATGACTCCACCCCAAAACAGAGCAGTCCAGAGAAAGTACATCCGGAATTCCTTGTCATCCCATGGAAAATCACCCTGGGCAAAGGAAGACAGTCTCTGTGAAGAATGAAAGGTCATAATAGGATCTATGCTATACTGGACACAAATCCCTCCCAACCTCTCCTGGAGCCGCTCCAGATCCTCCAAATTAACACACAGTCTGGAATCAAACCTTCTGGAATCTGGACCACCAGTGAGAATCATCTTTCTTGCCACCTCGTTTTCCACTGCCACCAACTCCTCCTCCAGAAGGGCGCGGGGCAGCAGCTGGCTTTGATTCTGTTCATAAACAGAGAGCACATACGGCAGCACAATAGCATTTTACATCTCTGGACAAAGTTTTCGTTGATGCAGCTTAACAGAAGACTTAGTGCAAAAGTTCTCACAATAACTTGTTAATCTTTTTTCATTAAGAAGTATCTAGAGCCAACTATTAACAGCTGTGACCTCGTTGTGTCATACGCTTAGAAATAAATGTAGGCCTTTTCTTTCTGGGAATAATAAGAAACCCATTAGCACCCCTTGTCACAGCTACTCATCAACCAGCACACACTTTCCACGATACCTGCACAATACACCAACAACCAGGTAAGCATACTACTATACCCATTTTACAGATGAAAAGGTGTAGCTTAAGAAACCTGGTAAATAAATGGATGCAGTGTTAAGTGACACTGAGTGAGTGACAGAGTTGTGACTGGAATGAGGGTAAATGAATTCCTGAGGTCCCACTTGAAGGCACAGGGTAGGTGCTCCCATTTCCCACTCCCATGAAGTGAACACTGTTAACAATGTTTCTTCTGTAGGCAAGGCATGATTTTGATAATTGACTAAAAAAAAAAAAAAACAAACCCATCTTATCCACATAAAATTAGTTTCCCAGAATCTGAAATTAGTCACTGTTATAGGCTGAACTGTGCCCGCCCCACCCCCCCAATTCACATGTCAGGAGTCCTAACCCATTATGATCTTATTTGGAAATAGGGTCTTCACAAAAAAAGTCAAGTTTAAAATGAGGTCCTATGGGTGGGTCTTAATCCAATATAATTGGCTTCCTTATAGAAAGGGTAAATTTGGACACGGACATGCACAGAGAGAAGGCGGTGTCAAAAGACACAGGGAGAAGACAGTCATCTATAAGCCAAGGAGAAAGGTCTGGAACAGATCCTTCCCTTATGGCCCTCAGAAGAAATCAACCCTGCCAACACCTTGACTTTGGGCCTCCAGCCTCCAAAACTGTGATGCATACATTTGTGTGGCTCATGACGCCCAGGTGTGGTACCCTGTTACAGCAGCCCCAGGAAGATAGTACATCATTAACACCTTCCTCCCCCCCCCAACCCCAACCTCTCAAAGAATCACAACTACTACTCTAACATCTTCAACTACCACGAAGCGATCCCTCTACTGTGTAGGATGGGAGGGTGACATGTTCACACCCCATGATGCATACAAGGGGCTTCTGTACCCATCCTAAGCGAGGCAGGACCTAAGAGAGGCAATCCCTGCCTGTAAGGGGTCACAGCACTAGGAAACAGAGTAAAGTGCGTTTCTGAAGTTGTTTGACAATATTCCCTACTACTCCGGGACAAAGGAACACATATGCAAAAGGTACCCGACTGGTTGTATTTTAAAAACGGACCTATTATCATTAATTTGCTCCAAACTAAGATAAAAAAGACTACCCACCACACCCCTGGGAAACACTGTACAAATTGCCCATGTCGCCAAAGCTCCAATCAGACCACACTTGCGCTTCTCTCTTCTTTTGGCCTTGCTTTCACTCCTTGCATTTTTTGAGTATGTATTTGTTCCTCCAACTAGATCCAAGTTTACTTAAAAACAAGGGCTGAATTATATTTTTCCCTAAAAATAAAGATGCCAACTGAAATGTGCCAGGCACTGTGCTAAATGCTATCACATGTGGGAAACGGGGACAGGAGACTCAGGGCCTACACAGTCCCCCCAGCCACCAAGCTCTAAGAAACCCTATCTGAAACCCTAAGGTAAGATAGTCTCTGAGGAACAATTTGAAAAACACTGAACTACACTAAAACATGTATCAGATAAATTGCATGTATTAGATTTCTAAGATTCTTCTCAATGATCTAGGTTACGTGTCAAATACATTTACCAAACATGATATAACTGATACTGACCAGTCAATATCTCTAAGGTGACCTTAAATTAATTCAGTTGGAAAAACGACAAGAAAATATGAACAGAAAATTAAGGTGAAATGAAACAGAGGGTCTGTAGAATTTTGTATATACTTGTATCCTCTCACTTCAGAACTGCCTTAAGAGAATACGTGCTTTGTTCGGTAATTATCACCAACATCATATACTAGAAGAAGACAGTAAGTTCAAACATAGTCTTTTTAAAGGGTACCTTTTTTTTCTCCCATAACTTCTTTAGCTTCACTAGCTTTTTTTCCATTTTTTCCATTAGGAAAGTATTTTTCAAATCCTGTTAGAAAAGGAAAAAAAATACACACCCTCAAGCTAAAATTCATGAAGTTTTATGTATGTGTGTTCATGTTTAAAACTGATACGTCATTAAAAAGTATAAGCTAAAAGTACAGCATTTCTTGTGTAGGATTAAGTCAAGATCACAAACCAGAACTTTTAAAGAAAAAAGCCTCATTTGCAAGCCAATTTCATTACCCACAAAAGTGTTATAATCGAAGGTAATACATTTTCATGACTGCAATCAGACAAAAGGAGGTAGGGGCTGGATTACAGGAGGAGACAGAAGTTCAGAGTAAACCCGGAACAACACCTACGCATCTATTTAGTAAACACCTGCTGCCGGCACATCTTTAACAAGAATGCAGAACATTAAGATCCCACCTAAGTGTGCTTACCTTTTGGAGGTCGAGAACAGAATCTTTGATAAGCAGCAATTACATCTGTCAAGAGAGAATTTCTGCTGGTTGTTGCTTGGGTTGTAGCATATCGACAAAGCTGCAACATGACATATAAATAAAAGCATAAAGGTTATATCAAAATAAAAAAGTTTAGAAGAAGAACCTCCTTTCCTAATATCACAGAGTGAATGAAGTGTTTCTTCAACAGGTGGTTACAGACTAGCACAGCATCACCCCCTTTTAAAGGGAGGACTCGGGTTGCCTGGGACTGCGCCACTCTATTCCACTAACCAAATTAAGAGACATTAATTATTATCCAGAAGACAAGAATACTTAAAATCATGCCTAAGTTAGAATTGTGGCCCCATTACTATTCTCTGCCAACGCATTCACTTTGGCATTGTTTACTTAATTTGGAGCATTCAAAAGACAAACTGACACAGAAATCTACTCCTTCTGCTGTCTCATGTGCAGGGTCTATAAAACTGCAAGACTATTCACCCAAAATTACAGAACAGCATGGCTTGTAAATATAATACTAAATTCCTTTTAGCTCCAGGAGAAAGAAGTTATGGTCCCACATCACTGATAATCCTTACTCGAGTAACATTTCCTAAAGATATTGGATATATTGTTGTCCTGGTGAGAAGGCTGGTGATACAGGTCCCATTACAGAAACAAATCTGCTTTAAATAACATACGTTGCTAAAAAGTAACTTTTTTTAAAATACGTAAAGCAAAGTATAACATAAACGTACTGAACAAGCTCCCTGTTAAGTTTTTAGGTGCACAATTAAAAGCAAGGTGCATCAAGGGGATCCATCCAAATCTGGCAGTGAAAAACTTCAAGTAATCCTATCCTTTTGCAAAGTGAAAACCCACCACCAGTTTTGCGGAGGACAAACTTGTAAATACAGATGAAGAGTGCTTAAAGTGAAGTTCGTCTGTATTAGCATCCACCAGCATTGCTACCTCTATGGTCCGCTGAGGAAAACACAACATCGGAAAACCACTTCACATCCGCTAGGGTGACTATAATCACAAAGACCATAAAAAGCGTTGGTGAGAATGTGGACAGTGTGGAGAGCGGAGCCCTCGGGCAATGCTGCTGGCAATGGGGAGCAGCACAGCCGCAGCCACACTGGAAAAGTTCAACATTCTCAAAACGTTAAATGCAGAGTTACCGGATGATCCAGTCAGTCCACTTCTACCCAAGAAAATGGAAAACATATGTCCACACAAAACCTTGTACATGAATGTTCGCAGCAGCATGATTCGCAAGAGCCACAAAGTGGAAACACAAATGACAATGAACAGATACATGTGGTATACTAAAAAAATGAAATGTTATTCAGCCATAAAAAGGAATGAAGCACTGATACATGCTACCACATGGATAAACCTTGAAAACATTATGTTAAGTTAAAGATACCAGACACAAATGGCCACATACTATATGATTCCACTCATATGAAATGTCCAGAATAGGCAATCCATAGAAGCTGTAGATTAGCAATTGCCTAGGTCTGCAGGAATGAATGGTTGGAGAGAAATGGAGAGTGGCTCTAATTGGTGACAGTCTTTGGGGTGATGAAATGTTCTGGAATTAGATAGTAGTGATGGTTGTATAACCATGTGAATATACGAAAGACCACTAAGTTGTACACTTTAAAATAATTAATTCTAAAATAAAAATAAAAATAAAAATAAACAATTCTATGAGATGTGAACAACAAAATGTCAATAAAAAAATAAAGAATGAGCTGATTTTACATCAAATTAGTATACAATTCAACGCAACAAAGTAAGACAGAAACACTGACAATGATCTTGGTTGACAGCAATGCTGGTCTGACAGAATTTGGAGCTTCTGCTGTGTTAGCCCTCCCTGACCCCTGGGAACACTTGGGCTATGAAACAACCACTAATAACAAATAATAATGTGTCATAAGCGAATAAAGTTTTCCAATACCAAATTATAAAGGGTATAGATTAAAATGATCTGTCAAGATGCACAAGGCAACAAGTCACATTGATTCACTGAGCCATCTACTCCTGGCCATGCACTGCTAAGTGGTGGGGAGTCCCCGGTGGGGCGGGGGTCAGAAGAAATCCCTACCTCCAAGAAGCTCAGAAGGGAAAGTCCTGGGGACAAGTCTATTACAGGATGGTGTAATACATGTAACAATACAAAACCTCTAAGTATATACAACAGAGGTAGCACAGAGGAGGAAGTGATTACATGTTCAAGGGACCTAAGGCTGTTCCAAGTAAAGTGACACGTAGGCCTGGAATTTGAAGGAACCATATCACCAGGCAGATGGTGTCACAACTTTTAATTCTGTTAAAGCTGGAAATCTGAATTTTTTGACGGATGATCTTTAAGACATCTTGTAGGAACTTCCGTTACGCATCTATGATGGGAGAAGACGACCAGTTCCCAGGGATGCTACCATGGGGATCAAATGTAATAATGCATGTAAAACCCCTGTTAAAATTGTATGATGATACCTAGATGTAAATGACCATTTCCAATTACTCTGAAAGCTCACATCACCATATCCGGTAAGTCTTTATGTCACCATAAAGTACAGAATTGGACACAAGGTATGTACTCCATAAACATTTATTGACCAATAAACTGCCTTCAGGCTCTATCTTCAATCGTCTCAACCTGGAATACCTCTAGCAATAATCCTGTAACTACTTTTAACGCTGAGGTTATTTTCTCTACAGGCACCATCAATGAAACTTTTCCTCTGCTTATCTAATCCAAGCCCATTCAAAGGATAATATAAAAATATCAACTCACAAAATTTAAGTTTAGAGCACCTCATTTTAGAGGATTAACTTTTATGTTTGGCAATAGGAGCACTTTTTAGCTGCTTTATCATCAGTCTTTATTTCTCTGAGCATAAAACCTGAGAACGGACATCTCACATCAAAATCTTTTCCCCAGGAAAGAATCGTTCTTGTCTCTGACCTTTAATCAGCACAAACCTAAAGGACAAAGTCCTTTCAGACTCCCTTTCAGGTAGCACAAGAATGCTCCAATGTCCCCAGGGAATGTGTCACAGATCCCCTCCCAATCAGCTATTTCTATCAGCACAGGGGACTTCCTTATACCTCAGCACAGAAGACTCACAGGACAGCAGTGCCACTCCAAAGAGAAAGGGCTCAGCCAAGATTCCTGACATGAAAGCTGCAAACTCACAAGGCAGATCCCTACCTGCTCATTACATGTCTGAGTCCAGTATTTACTAGGGACAAAAGGAGAAGGCAAGGTAAGATGGCAAAATGGATGCAACGCAGGAAACATTAGGCCTAGTGCAGGGCAGGAAAGTGTAGGAAAGACATGAAGATACCCAAGACAGGCAAGAAAGCTTCGAAGAGTAAAAATCATGAAAGCAGGTACTATGAATATGCCCTTTTAAGTCGAGAGGCTCAAAGTGTTTCCTCAAGGGCATCTGGCTAGTAAGTGACAGACTCCTGTAACTGGCTCCAGGGCCTTCACCACCATGCTCTCTTGAACCTATGCCTCCAAGTAAACCCATCCAAGGCTGGTCTCTAAAAAACTGGCACACAAGCAAGAAACTGTGTCACTAAAATAGCTGATAACGCCTACCCATTACATGAACCTTTACTTGACAGATTACAGCCACGGTTCTGTGACAACACACTATCACCACTTCAGAAACCAGTATTACCATAGCCCACACTGTGGAGCCCTCCAACTGCTGGTTACCACCAACAGAGAAATAGCCTCCCACTGAGGACAGGGCTTCTTATGCAACTAGAACATTCTCTACTCTAAAGAGGTGACGTTATTAATAATCATAGTTAATATGCATTACCTACTATGGGGAACAGACGGGGAAATGGGGGCTCAGAGGTTGAGTAGCTTACCTCCAAAACCTGTGCTTTCATTAAATCATGCTCAGCCTGCCGACCCTTAAATCACATGCACACATTTTTCCAATACCATGAAAGCAGGTCAAAGTAAGGCAACCCACGCTGGATATATGACAGACAAGTTCCTTAACGTTTTTAGGTCTCAGCTGCTTTATCTGTAATATGGGTTGGCCCTGAATGAAGCCAGAGGACACTCCCAGATGATCATTTTGAAGCTCCCTGACGCACAAATATCTGATACTACCCGTTTTCAAAAATCCAATTCTCCACCCAGGGTTTGTTTGACACGCACAGCGTGCTGATGGGAACCACAGGATAAATGATCTCACAAGCAGTACGTCCTAGCATCGAACACGCAGCGCACGCGGCCTCATTCACGCGAGGAACCCGCCCCTGACGCCCGGACGGCCGCGAGCGCGCCCAGGGGCCGGTGACCTTGACACCCTGCTCTCCAGGGCCGGAAGCGGGCCCGACGGCCGAGCCGGGCCGGAGGCGGAGGGCGCTGGGCCTCCGGGACTCACCGTGCGGAGGCAGGACCGCTCTGTGGGGCCCATGCGGCCGCCAGGCACGAGCAGCGGTGGCAGGCCTCGGGGCCAGCAGCCGCCCCGGCCCCACAGCCGCAAGCAGCGGTGAGCCATGGCCGCCGGCGCCGCCCGTTCGGGCCGGGGGCGCTGCGCAGGCGCGGCTGTGCTGCCGGCGGCGGGCAGGCGGCGACGGCTGGCCTCGGGCCGCGGGTGAGGGCTCGGAGCACAGAGTCCGTGAACGGCTCTGCGGGACCACGGCTCACAGGCGAGCCCACACTCTCGACGCGCGCGTCTTCTCCAGGCCCCGCCCCTCCCGGCGTGCTAACGTCAGCCGTAGGGCGGGCGCTCCGGTCCAGAATCGCTCCTACAGCTCCGCTGAGTCCTCACTCTACCGGGGCTAGGGGGCGGGGCCTAAGGAGGAGGAGCGTGGAGGGCGAGTGGAGGGCGGTGGGTGGGGCAGAAAGAAGAAGGGAGGAGGGCAGGGCTAGAGGCGGGGCTTACGGGAGGAGGGCGAAGGGCGGGACGTGAGGGCGGGGCTGGAGGCGGGGCCCAAGGGAAAGGGGAAGAGACCGCAGGGCAGGCGGTGGGAGGGGCTGGAGGCGGGGCGCAGCCTGGAGGGCGGGACCAGCCGGGTGCTGTCAGGAGCGAGTAGCCCAGGCTGCTGGGGCCCCAGACAAATGGACCTTTCCTTGTCAAGGCGCGAGGCCATTCTCGACATTTTGGGCATTTACAATCGGTAAGTCACTCGTGAAATATTTTATCGAGCTCCCAATCAGTGGCGGCAGCGTCCAAGGCTCTGGAAATGCCAAAACACACATCCCCAACACTAGGAGAGCAACGCAAATAAATAATCACAAACCGGTGAGCTAAATGCAATAATAAAAGTGTTGGGACTGTGACATCTAGCTTGGGTCCATCAGGAACCGTTTCAAAGAAAAATAATTCTCAAATGAACTCAGTGGAACTGCACACTGTTTCGCACACCATGACCGTGGAGTAGAGAGAGAACTTTGGAGCTAAGTTTTACATGTCCCTCTGTTTTCTATTAGCTCTACCAGTAGTATGTATGATGTAAATGGTAGCTAATGTTATGGATGGGGAGGAACAGGAAAGGCAGGAGATGAGGTTGAGGAGAGGTACAAAGGTGGCATCAGAAATGTAGTCATATATGCACATATACAGATGGGAAAGATCTGGAAGAACAGACATTAAAATGGTAACAAAATTTCTCACCTGTCACAGTGGCAAAATCCACAATATTGACAACTCACTCTGCTGGCTAGGAATTCTCAGAAATAACTGGTGAGCACACAGAATGGTGAAAGGAAATGGAATTTGGCAATGCAAGCCTAAATGTTAAATGCATGTATCCTTTAACCTGGATATTCCACTTATGGAAATATACCCTAATGACAAGCTTGCACACATATCAAATGCTGTGAGCACAAGGTTAATAATTAAAACATTGTTTGTAGTCACAATTATCGGAAATAACTCAAACATTCATCTCTAAGGGACTGTTGAAAACAATGATAACTTTGAGGCACCTGGGTGGCTCTGTGGGTTAAGCATCTGACTCTTGATCTCAGGGTCATGGGTTCAAGCTCCATGCTGGGCATGAGGCCTACTTTAAAAAAAATCGTAAATTCTTAACATTATTAAAAATGTTTTCTGGGGTGCCTGGGTGGCTCAGTCGGTTAAGCATCCGACTTCAGGTCAGGTCATGATCTCACAGCATGTGGGTTCAAGCCCCACGTCAGGCTCTGTGCTGGCAGCTCAGAGCCTGGAGCCTGCTTCAGACTCTGTGTCTCCCTCTCTCTGCCCCTCCCCCCTCTCAAAAATAAAATATTTTTTAAAATTAAAAAATGTTTCTATTGAAGTATGATTGACATTCAGTATTCTATTAGTTTCAGGTGTACATGATAGTGATTTGATATTTTTATATATTATGAAGTGATCCCCATTAGTCTAATTACCATGTGTCACTATACAAAGTTATTACAATATTATTGACTACATGCTCCAAGCGGTATATTACATCCCCATAACTTATTTATTTTATAACTGGAAGTTATACTTCTTTATATACTTTAAGTATATGCTTAAGTATATAAAGTATATATATGTCCTTTAAGAAGTTTGTACTTCTTAATCCCCTTCACCTATTTCACCCACCACTCAATCCTTCCCCATCTGATAACCATCAGTTGGTTTCCTGAATCTATGAGTCCATTTCTGTTTTGTTTTGTTTGTTTTCTTTTTTGATTCCACATATAAGTGAAATCATACTCTACTTATCTTTCTCTGTCTGACTTATTTCATTTGGCATAATACCCTGTGAGTCCATCCATATTATTACAAATGGCAAATTTTCATTCTTTTTTATGGATGAGTAATATACCACATCTTTATCCATTCATCTAGGACACTTAAGCTGATTCCATATCTTAGCTATTATAAATAATACTGCAATGAATATAAGGGTACATATATCTCTTCCAATTGGTGTTTTGTTTTCCTTGGATAATACCTAGAAGTGGAATTGCTGGATTTTATGGTAGTTCTATTTTTAATTTTTGAGGAACTCCACACTGTTTTCCACAGTGGCTGCTACAATTTACATTCCCACGAACAGTGCGTGAAGGTTCTTTTTTCCGCACATCCTCACCAACACGTATTATTTTTTGTTGGGGTTTCTTTTTTACAGTAGCCAATCTGATAAGTGTGAGTTGATGTCTCATTACGGTTTTGATTTTCATTTCCCTTATGATTAGAGATTTTGAACATCTTTTCCCGTGCGTGTTGGCCATCGGTATGCCTTCTTTGAAGAAATTTCTATTCAAGTCTTCTGCTGATTTTTGAATCAGATTATTTGGGTTTTTTAAATATTAAGTTAGATAAGTTCCTAATATCTTTTGGGTATTAACCCCTAATCAGATGTATGACTTGCAAATCTATTCTCCTGTTTAGCATGTTAACTTTTCATTCTGTTGATGGTTTCCTTCACTGTGCAAAAATTTTTTAGTTTAATGTAATCCCATTTATTTTAGTTTTGTTGCCCTTCTGCCTCAGTGAACAGGTCTAAAAAGTTATTGCTAAGACTGATGTCAAAGAGCTTACTGTCTATAGTTTCTTCTAGGAGTTTTATGGCCTTACATTGAAGTCTTTAATCCATTTTTATTTTATTTTTGTATATAGTGTAAAATAGTAATCCAGTTTCATTCTTTTCCATGTAGCTGTCCCGTTTTCCCAGAACTGCTTATTGAAGATACTGTCTTTTCCCCCATTGTATATTCTCGCCTCCTTTGTCATAGATTAATCGACCATATATGCATATTGTTTTTTTTTTTCTGGGCTCTCTATTTTATTCCATTGGTCTATGTCTGTTTTGGGGCCAGTACCAAACTGTTTTGATTATTATAGCTTTGTAGTATAGTTTGAAATCAGGGAATGTGATACCTCCAGCTTTGTTCTTCTTTCTCAAGATTGTTTTGGCTATTTGGAGGTCTTTGTGGTTCCATACAAATTTTAGCATTCTTTGTTCAAAATGCTATTGGCATTTTGATGGTGATTACATTGAATTTGTAGATTGCTTTGAATAGTATGGACATTTTTTCTTTTTTTTTAATGTTACTTTCAGTAGAGCTAACATGCAGTGTTATATTAATTTCAGGTGTTCAATATAGTGTTTAAACAATTACATACATTACCCAGTGCTCATCATGACAAGTATACTCCTTATTCCCCATCACCTATTTCACCAATTCCCCACCCCCAACTTCCTCAGTAGTGTGGACATTTTAACAATATTAATCTTTCCAGTTCATGAGCATGGAATATCTTTCCATTTGTTTGTGTTGTCTTCAATTTCTTTCATCAATGTATTATAGTTTTCAAAGTACAAGTGTTTCACTTCCTTGATTAAATTTATTCCCAGATATTTTTCTCTTTTTGGTGTAAATTTAAATGAATTGTTTTCTTAATTTCTCTGATAGCTCATTATTAGTATATACAAATGCAACCAATTTCTGTGTGCTATTTTTGTATCCTGAGACTTTACTGAACTCATTTATTAGTTCTAATAGTTTTTTGGTGGAGTCTTCAGGGTTTTCTATGTATAGTATCATATTATCTGCAAATAATGATAGTTTTACTTCTTCCCTTCTAATTTCGGTGCCTTCTATTTCTTTTTATTTCCCAATTTTCATGGCTAAAACTTCCAATACTATGTTGAATAAAAGTGGCAAGAGCCAGCATCCCTGTCTTGTTCCTGATTTGAGAGAAAAAGCTTTTAGTTTTTCACCATTGAGTATGATGTTAGCTGTAGGTTTGTCATATATGGCCTTTATTACATTGGGATACATTTCTTCTATACCCATTTTGTTTCTTCCATACCTGTTATGTTGAGGTACATTTCTTGGATAGCAACTTTATCATATGGATGTTTAATTTTGTCAAATGCTCATTTTCTGCATCTACTGAGATAATCATACGACTTTTACCCTTCATTTTCTTAATGTGGTGAATCATATTGATTGATTTGTAGATGTTGGATCATCCTTATATCCCTGGAATAAATCCCTCCTTGATTAAAAGGAGTGTATGCTCCTTTTTAATGTATTGTTGAATTTAGTTGAGGATTTTTGCATCTATGTTCATCAGGGATATTGGCCTGTAGTTCTCTTTTTTTGTATAGTGGTTTAGTATTTTGATACCAGGGTAATGCTGGCATCATAAAATGAGTACTCAATTTTTAGAGTAATTTGAGAAGAATAACTACTAACTTTTAATATTTAGCAGAATTAATCTGTGAAGCTGTTTGGTCCTGGACTTTTGTTTTTAAGGAGTTTTTAAATTCCTGCTTCAAAGTCATTACTTTCAATTGGTCTATTCAGATTTTTTATTTCTTCATGATTTAGTCTTGGGGGATTTAGTGTTTCTAAGAATTTACCATTTTTCTTGATTGTCCAATTTGTTGGCATATAATTTTCATAGTAATCTTTTGTAATTCTTCATATTTCTGTGGTGTCCATTACAATTTCACCTCTTTCATTTCTGATTTTATATATTTGGGTCCTCTCTCTTTTTTTTCTTGATGAGTCTGGCTAGAGTATTATGCATTTTGTTTCTCTTTTCAAAGAATCAGGTTTTAGTTTCATTGATCTTTTCTATTGTTTTTTAAAATCTCAGGGTGGCTCGGTGGCTCAGTTGGATAAGCATCCAACTTCAGCTCAGGTCGTGATCTCACATTTGGTGAGTCTGAGCTCCACGTTGGGCTCTGTACTGACAGCTCAGAGCCTGGAGCCTGCTTCAGATTCTGTGTCTCCCTCTCTCTCTCTGCCCCTCCCGCCTCGCACCCACGCTCTCTTTCTCTCTGTAAAATAAATAAAGATAAAAAAAACTTAAAAATAAATAAAAATCTCTATTTTATTTATTTCTTCTCTGGTCTTTATTATTTCCATTATTCCACTAATTTGGGGATTTGTTCCTTTTACAGTTCCTTTAGGTGTATGTTTAGATTGTTTATTTGCGATTTTTCTTGTTTCTTGTGTTAAAGTATTACTATAAACTTCCCTCTTAGAACTGCTTTTACCACATCCCATAGATTTTGGAAAGTTTTATTTCCATTTTCATTTGTCTCAAGGTATTTTTTGGTTTCCTCTTTATTTATTGACTCATTTATTGTTTAGTAACGTGTTATTTAGTGCTCATGTGTTTGTGGTTTCTTCTTGTAATTGAATTCTAGTTTTATACCATTATGGTGGTTAAAAAAGATGTTTGATATTCCAGAAATTTTTTTAAGTTTATTTATTTACTTTGAGAGAGACAGAGACAGTGCAAGTGGGGGAGGAGCAGAGAAGGAGGGAGAGAGGGAATCTCAAGCAGGCTCTGCACTGGCAGTGCAGAGCCCAACGTGAGGCTCAAACTCCTGAACCCTGAGATCACGACCTGAGCCAAAACAAAAAGTCAGATGCTTAACTGACTGAACTACCCAGGTGCCCCACCTCTATTTTCTTTTAATTAAAAAAAATTGGGGGGCGCCTGGGTGGCTCAGTCGGTTAGGCGGCTGACCGGCTCAGGTCGTGATCTCACAGTTCAGGGGTTCAAGCCCCGTGCCAGGCTCTGTGTTGACAGCTCAGAGCCTGGAGCCTGCTTCTGATTCTGTGTCTCCCTTTCTCTCTGGCCGTCCCCCGCTCACGCCCTGTGTCTCTCTCTCAAAAATAAATAAATGTTAAAATAAATAAAGAAATGAATAAACATTTTAAAAAATTTTTAAATAAATTTAAATTTTAAATAAATAAACGTTAAAAAATAATAAATGAATAAATAAATAAACATTAAATTTTTTTTAATATTTATTTTTGAGAGAGAGAGAGAGCATGCAAGTGGGGGAGGGACAGAGAGGGAGGGAGACACAGAATCCAAAGAAGGCTCTGAACTGTCAGCACAGAGCCCAACGTGGGGCTTGAACACACAAACTATGAGATCATGATCTGAGCTGAAACCAAGAGTCGGAGGCTTAACTGACTGAGCCACCCGGGCCCTCCTTAAATATAATTTTTAAGACACTGAACATTGGGCAATGAAAGACCGTAATCACTGAGAGACAGGGGACAAACAAGATGAGCCCTGGGATTACCCCCAGCCTATTATAGGAGATAGTCTCCAGGCAATGAAGCTCAGAGGGGAAACCAGGCAGAGCCCAGTGGTCTTTCTGAGCTGAAGATAATAGATCTAAGAACTTGGGAAGACCCATAATGAGGAGAAAAACCAAGTGATGAAAACTAACCCCAAAATGACATAGGTGATAGAATTAGTAGACAAGGGCACATAAATGAGTTATCATAACTACTTCCTGTTATAATTTGATGTGTCTTGCTGTATGTGCAAGAAATAAGAAGAAATATTGAACATGGTAAGTAGACACTTGGAACACAGAAATATGAAAATTAAATTGAACATCTAGAAATGAAAAAGATACTGAATGAGACTAATAGCAGATGACATTACAGAAGAAAAGATTACTGTGAATTTCAAGGCATAACAGTAGAAACTCTCCAATATAAAACAGAGAGGAAAAGAGATAGAGCAACAAAAATTAACAAAGCATCAGTAAGTTGTGCAATTCCTGACCTAATATATGTGTAATTGGAGCTTCCAAAGGAGAGGACAGAAAGGGAGGGGCAGGAAAAAAAAACTTTTAGAAAAAATGGTCGGAAACTTTCCAAACTTTATGAAAAGTGTAAACCCACAGATCTAAGACGCTCAATGAATCCCAAGCACAGGAGACATGGAGAAAGCTACAGCAAGGCATAACATAATAAAATTGCTCAATATTAGCAATTTAAAAAATCTTAAAATCATCCATAGAAGGAAAACATAGGTACAGAGGAACAAAGATAAGGATGATAGCTTGAGGGGAAAAATAAAAGCCAAAAGATAGTAGAACAATACTTTTGAAGTATTTTGTTTAATTTTTTTGAATGTTTTTTATTTATTCTTGAGACACAGAGAGAGTGCGAGCAGGGGAGGGTCAGAGAGAGAGGGAGACACAGAATCCAAAGACAGGCTCCAGGCTCTGAGCTAGCTGTCAGCACAGAGCCCGTTGTGGGGCTCGAACCCACAGCCTGTGAGATCATTACCTGAGCCGAAGTCGGACGCCCAACCAACTGAGCCACTCAGGTGCCCCTGAAGTATGTTTTTTTTTTTTTTAATGTCAACTGAAAATTCTTTATCCATTGAAAATTAAGAAATGAAGGCAAATTAAGGACCTTTTCAGGCATACAATACCTGAAAGAATTCATCACAAGATCTACTAAAACAAATGATTAAAAAAAAAAAGTCATTTGAACAGAAGGAAAGGTATTCTCAGATGGAAATCTAAATCTACACAAAAGAATGAGGAACACTGTGAAGGGCAACTACACAGGTAAATAAAAAGATTTTTTATTATTTAAATCTTTTAAAAATATATTCTACTGTTAAAGTAAAAATAATAACAATGTATTGTGGGTTGTATAATATATATAGAAGTAAAATGTGTGTCAAAGAAAGCAGAATGTCGAGGAGGTGAAAAATGGGCATAAAATGTTGTAATGGCCTAATACCATATGCACAGTGGTGTGTTATGACAATATTGTGATAAGTTAAAGATGCACACTGTAAAATCTAAAATAATCACTAAAACAACACAACAAAGAGTTATAGCTTAAAAGTCAACAGAGGAGATAAAATAGAATAAAAGAATACTTATGGGGAATCTGGGTGGCTCAGTCAGTTAAGCATCTGACCTTGGCTCAGGTCATGATCTCACAGTTCATGGGTTCGAGCCCTGCATAGGGCTCTGTGCTGATAGCTCAGAGCCTAGAGCCTGCCTCAGATTCTGTGTTTACCTCTCTCTTCCCCTCCCCTGCTCGCACTCTGTCTCTCTCTCTCTCTTTCTCTCTCAAAAATGAATAAACATCAAAAAATTTTTAAAAAATAATAAAAGAATACCCAATTATTCCAAAATAAGGGGGCAGGGGAGAAAGAAAACAAAGAACAGATGAAACAAAGAGAAAGCAAATTTCAAGATGATAGATTTAAAATCAGTCATATTGGGGCACCTGGGTAGCTTGGTCAGTTGAACTTCCAACCCTTGGTTTCTGCTCGGGTCATAATCTCAAGGTTCATGAGTTCAAGCCCCACATTGGGCTTCGTGCTTATAGTGTGGAGCCTGAGTGGGATTCTCTTTCTCACCTACTCTCTCTGTCCCTCCCCTGCTTGCATGCTCTCAAAACAAACAAACAAACAAACAAACAAACTTAAAAAAAAATAAAATAAAGGGCACCCAAGTGGCTCTGTCAGTTGAGCGTCTGACTTAGGCTCAGGTCATGATCTGCGGTTTGTGAGTTCGAGCCCCTGCGCTTGCCCCTGCGCTTGCTGCTGCCAGCACAGAGCCTGCTCCAGATCCTCTGCCCACCCCTTCTGTCCCACCCCCACTCGTGCTCTCTCTCTCAAGAATAAATTTTTAAAAACATTAAAAAAAATAATAAAAAGAATCATATCAATAATCACATTAAATGTAAATTGTACAACCTAGTTAAAGGCAGAGATTTTCAGAATGGCAAAAAGAAAAAAAATGCAATCATATCTGCATACAGAAACCCACTATTTTTTAAACTTTGTTTTAAAAGTAATTTTTTTGTTCATTATTTATTTATTTATTTATTTATTTATTTTGAGAGAGAAAGAGAGAGCATGAACAGGGAAGGGACAGAGGGAGAAAATCCCAAGCAGGCCCCACACCATCAGCTCAGAGCCAGATGCTGGGCTCAAACTCACAAACTGTGAAATCATGACCTGAGCCAAAACCAACAGTTGGATGCTTAACCAACTGAGTCAGCCAGGTGCCCCCAGAATCCCACTTTAAATAAAAAGACAAACAGATGGAAGATACAAGAATAGAAAAAGATATACCATGCTCACACTAATCAAAAGAAAACTGAATTGACAAGGTAGATTTCAAAGCAAAGAAATATAAGAATTTCAGAGCAGGTAATTTTACCAGGGATTTATAAAAAGTATAATTTTTCAAGCTAAAGAGGTAAATTCATGAAGAGGACATAATAATCCTAACATCTTTGCACCCATTTAGAGAGCTTTAGGATGTGTGAAGCACAGACTGACAGAACTACAACTTAACAATTATATTTGGAGCTTTCAAATCCTCTTTCAATAATTGACAAAACTATTAGAAAATCAGGAGCACCTGGGTGGCTCAGTCGGTTAAGCATCCAACTTCGGCTCAGGTCATGTCTGTGGGTTCGAGCCCCATGTCGGGCTCTATGCTGACAGCTCAGAGCCTGGAGCCTGCTTCAGATTCTGTGTCTCCCTCTCTTTCTGTCCCTCCCCAGCTCGCTCTTTGCCTCTGTCTCTCAAAATAAAATAAAGACATTTAAAAAATTTTTAAAAATAAAATAAAATCAGTAAGTATACAGAAGATTTGAACAACATGATCAACCAATTTAACCTATTTGGCATTTATAGAAAACAACCCCCAACAACAGCAGAATACACATTATTGTGAAGTGCACATGGAGCATTTAAGTTAAACCATATTCTGAGCCAAACAAACAAACAAACAAATAAATAAATAAAAGGAATCAAGCTCTACAAAGCATATTCTCTGACCACAATGGAATTAACTTGGGAATCAATATCAGGAAATATATCTGGAAAATATATGAGAAAAATACTTGGAAACTTAATAACATACTTTAATAACCCATAGGTCAAAGAAGAAATGAAAAGGGAAGATACAAAGTTTTTAAAACTGAATAAAAACTAAAGTACATCAAAACCTGTGGGATAAAGCTAAACCAGTAGTTAGATGAATTTTTGTTGCCCTAAACCTATATTAGAAAAGAAAAAATTCTCAGATCTGTGATCTTAGGTTCTACCTTAGGAAATGAGACAAAGGAGAGGAAATAAGATCTAAGAAGAAAACAGAAAGGAAAAGAACAGAATGAAAATCAATGAAATTGAAAATGGGGTGGGAGAGCATGGAGAGAATAAATGAATGAATGGAAGTAAAAGCTGTTTCTTTGAGAAAATCAATAGTCTGACTGACCAGGAAAAAAAAAAAGACACAAATTCCGAATATCAAGAATGAGAGAGTTGACATCACTTCAGATTCTACATATATTAAAATGATAATAATGGAATATCTTGAACAACTTTAGGCCAATAAATTTGACAAATTAGATGAACTGGACAAATTCTTTATAAGATACAAGTTATCAAAGCTCTCTTCTTGGATAACCTATCAAGCCATATATTTACTAAAAGAAGTGATTTTTTAGTTAAATATCTTCCACAAAGAACAGTCCATGCTTAGATGGCTTGATTGGGGAATTCTACCAGACATTTAAGGAGGAAATAATACCAGTTCTACAGAAAATTCAAATGAGGAAATGTTTCTCAATTCTTTCTATGAAGCTAACATTACCCTGATATCAAAATCAAAGACATCAATGAAAGGAAAAGAAAAATACACACTAATATCCCTTATGAACATAGATGCAAAAATTCCTAACCAAATTTTTAAAAATTGAGTCCAACGTTATAGAAAAAGCATAAAACATATTACCAAGTGGGGTTTATCCTAGGAATGAAAGGTTGTTTTAACATTCAAATGTCATCAGTGTAATTCACTGTAGTAAAGACTAATATGTAAGAATGATAGGGGCACCTGGGTGGCTCAGTTGTTTGAGCATCCAACTTCAGCTTAGGTCATGATCTCATGGTTTGTGGGTTCCAGCCCCTCACTGGGCTCTGTGCTGACAGCTCAGAGCCTGGAGCCTGCTTCAGATCCTGTGTCTCCCTCTCTCTGCTCCTCGCCCACTTGCTCTCTGTCTCTCACTCTCTCTTTCAAAAATAAACTTTAAAAAAGTTTTACAAAAAATGTAAAAACATAGAAAAATGATGCAGATCAAAAATATTTGGCAAAGCCCAACATCTATTCCTGATTAAAAACAAATGTCACAAATCAATCAACATGATACACCACATTAATAAAAGAAAGGATAAGAACCAATGATCCTCTCAACTGATGCAGAAAAAGCATTTGACAAAATATAGCATCCATTCTTTTTTGTTGTTGTTTAAATATTTATTTACTTTTGAGAGAGAGAGAGAAAGACAGAGTGCAAGCAGGGGAGGGGCAGAGAGAGAGACACACACAGAATCTGAAGCAGGCTCCAGGCTCTGAGCTGTCAACACAGAGCCCAACCCAACTCACAAACTGTGAGATCATTATCTGAGCTGAAGTCGGACACTTAACCAACTGAGCCACCCAGGCACCCCCATTCTTGATAAAAACCCTCAAAAAGTACATATAGATGGAACATACCTCAACATCATAAAGCCCACATATGAAACACCCACAGCTAATATCGTCCTCCATGGGGAAAAAGCAAAGCTTTTCCTCTAGAGTCAAGAACAAGAAAGGGATGTCCACTGTCACCACTACTATTTAACATAGACTGGGAGTCATAGTCTGAGCAATCAGACAACAAAAAGAAATAAAAGGCATCCAAATCAACAAAGAAGAAGTCAAACTTTCACTATTTTCAGAGGACATGATACTCTATGCAGAAAACCTGAAAGCCTCCACCCAAAAATTGCTAGAACTAAGACTTGAATTCAGCAAAGTCATGGGATATAAAATCAACGTACAGATATCTGTAGCCTTTCTATACACCAATAATGAAGCAGCAGAAAAAGAAATCAAGGAATCGATTCCAATTCCATTTACAATTGCACCAAAAACTATTAGGATACCTAGGAATAAACCTAACCAAAGAGTTAAAAGATCTGTACTCTGAAAACTGTAGAACACTTATGAAAGAAACTGAAGAGGACACAAAGAAATGGAAAAACATTTCATGCCCATGGGCTGGAAGAACCCTGTTAAAATGTCTATACCACCCAAGGCAATCTACATGTTCAATGCAAACCCTATCAAAATAGCACCAGCATTCTTCATAGAGCTAGAACAATCCTAAAATTTGTATGGAACCACAAAAGACCCCAAATAGCCAAAGTAATATTGAAAAAGAAAAGCAAAGCTGGAGGTATCACGATTCCAGACTTCAAGCTATATTACAAAACTGTAGTCATCAAGACAGTATGGTACTGGCACAAAAACAGACACATAGATCAATGGAACAGAATAGAAGACCCAGAAATGGACCCACAACTATATGGTCAACTCATCTTCAACAAAGCAGGAAAGAATATTCAATGGAAAAAAAGATAGTCTTTTCAACAAATGGTGTTTGGAAAACTGTACAGCAACATGCAGAAGAATGAAACTGGACCACCTTCTTATACCATACACAAAAACAAACTCAAAATGGATGAAAGATCTAAATTTGAGACAAGAAACCATCAAAATCCTACAGAAGAAAATAGGCAGCAACCTCTGTGACCTTGGCCTCAGCAACTTCTTACTAGACACGTTGCCAGAGGCAAGGGAAACAAAAGCAAAAATGAACTATTGGGATTTCATCAGATAAAAAAGCTTCTGCATAGCAAAGGAAACAATCAACAAAACTAAAAGGCAGCCTACAGAATGGGAGAAGATATTTGCAAATGACATATCTGATAAGGGGTTAATATCCAAAATCTATAAAGAACTTATCAAACTCAACACCCAAAAAACAAATAATCCAGTGAAGAAATGGGCAGAAGACATGAACAGACATTTTTCCAAAGAGGACATCCAGATGACTGACAGACACATGAAAAGATGCTCAACATTACTCATCATCAGGGAAATACAAATCAAAACCAGGATGAGATACCACCTCACACCTGTCAGAATGGCTAAAATTAACAACACAGGAAACAATAGGTGTTGGCAAGTATGCAGAGAAAGGGGAACCCTTTTGCACTGTTTGTGGGAATGCAAACTGGTGTGGCCACTCTGAAAAATGGTATGGAGTTTCCTCAAAAAGTTAAAAATAGAATTATCTTATGATCCAGCAATTACACGACCAGGTATTCACAAGGATACAAAAATACAGATTCAAAGGGGTACATGCACCCTGATGTTTATAGCAGCATTATCAACATTAGCCAAACTATGGAAAGAGTCCACGTGTCCATCGACTGATAAATGGATAAAGAAAATGTGGTGTATATATATACAATGGTATATTACTCAGCCATCAAAAAGAATGAAATCTTGCCATCAAAAAGAATGAAATCTTTGCAACAACATGGATGAACTAGAGTGTATTATGCTAAGCAAAACAAGTCAGAGAAAGAAATACCATACAATTTCACTCATGTGGAATTTAAGAAACAAAACAGATGAACATATGGGAAGGGGAAAAATATATATATATGGGGGGAACAAACCACAAAACACTCTTAATGATAGAGAACAAACTGATGATTGATGGAGGAAGGTGGGTGGGGGTGGGCTAGATGAGTTTTAAGGATGGCACTCGTTATAATGAACACTGGGTGTTGTCTGTAAATGATGAATCACTGAATTGTACTCCTGGAACCAATATTGTACTGTATGTTAACTAACTAGAATTTAAATAGAAATTTTAAAAATGAAGTAAGTAAATAATAAAAGCAAACAAACAAAACAAACCTCTCAGCATATTCCAAGTAGAAGGAAACTCCCAAACTGATTAAAAAAAAACTATGAAAAATTTACAGCTACCATCATAATTAATAAAGACTGAATGTTTTTACCCCTAAGATTAGGGACAAAAAAGGATATCCATTCCTAACACTTTTGTTCAATGTTGTACTGGCAGATCTAGCCAGTGCATTGAGGGGTAAAAAAAAGGAAGTAAGGCAGATTCCTTTCCATTAAGGCAGATTGGAAAGGAAGGCAAAAAAAACTATATGTGCCAACATGATCTTCTATGTGGAAAATCTGATGGAATCTTCGTGGAAGTTACTAGAATAACTGAGTTTAGCAAGGGTGCAGGATGTAATATCAACCTGCAAAAATCAATGATACCTCTATACTCTACCAACAAACACTTGAAAATTGAAATTGAAAAACAATTCCATTTACAATATCATAAAAACGTGTGAAATAGGGATAAATCTAGCAAGATATGTAAAAGACTTTAGTATGGACTGAATTGTGTTCCCCCAACATTCATGTTTGAAGCTCCAAATTCCAATGTGACTTTGAGCTGTGCTGCATATTCCCCACTAGGTGGCAGGGGAGGTCTATCAATCTCTAAGACAACTGCACTTTGTGCATTTCAAAAAACTTGGTAAAGGAACCTAGCCACAAAATATTAGCATCTCCTAATAGAAGGAATCATGACATTGACACAAGTTTCATGAATGACAATAGCAGAACATTTAGAATATTCCTAATCACTACTTTACTTGATAATGACCAAATATTTTTCTAAAAGTGTTGGCCACAATACTGTAGCAGATCTAAAGTTCCTAGATTTTTCCCAGTCATATCTTCTTGTGAGAAAACTGATAATTGTTTTGGATACCAGCCCCCTTAAAAAGATGCATAAGCCATCTTTTGCAATCTCAGCAGGCATAATGAGAAAGGGGTTTGCAAGCTGGGAAGGAAATGGCGTCTTAGGTTTCTAACAAAAAACCATGTGAGCTATATGGGATAAAGTGCTCAGAAGCAGAAATAAGGAGCAAAATTTAAGCTATGTGTTGGAGGGACTTACTTCAGAAATTGTATGTAGAAGTTGAGGGGCGACTGGGTGGCTCAATCAGTTAAGTGGCCGACTTCAGCTCAGGTCATGATCTCGCTGTTCATGGGTTCGAGCTACACGTCGGGTTCTGTGCTGACAGCTCAGAGCCTGGAGCCTGCTTGGGATTCTGTGTCTCCCTCTCTCTTTGCCCCTCCCCTGCTTGTGCTGTCTCTCAAAAAATGAATAAAAATGTTAAAAAAAATTTTAAAAAGAAATTGTATGTAGGAGTGGAGAAGAGGACTTAATTACTATAGAAACATACCATAGGAAGTAAAAGGTCGCAGAGCTATACTGTATTTTAGTAATATGCTAGAATATCTTGGCTGTGTTGAGGTCGTCTTTGAATTTAGTTAGAGAACATGTCTTTGGATTCCAATAATATTCTAAATGTAGGATCTTAGAAGATCTAGATACTAATGGCCTTTTTCCATCTTATTCGGACAGCATGACAGCGTGAAGTCTCTGTAAATCAGGTCTTTACTGTCACTGTATTTGAGGATCAATTAAATATCAGAGCCTAGTGAGCAGTGGATGAAGTATAGAACTGTGGAACCACTATCGTGTACACATGAAACTAATACAATATTGTATCTTAACTAACTGGAATTGAAATAAAAACTTAAAAACCCATCAGAGCCCAATTTTTGTTATAATCCTGGGATTTTGAAGCAATATTGAAGGAAAATGGGAAAGAAACTGATCCAAAAGTTCTTCAAAACTTCTTACCTGCTGGGAGATTGATTTTCCCTCTAAATTAAAAAACTATTCTGCTACAGCGGTTTTCAAACCAATTTCTTTTTAGCATTAGACTCTTGTAAAAATGAAATTTTGACACAAGATCTCAATATATAGAATCCTAACTTATAGAATGAAAAGTAAGATTATCAGTTGAAAGCCTCTCAAAAAGAGGCCATAGGGCTTCCAGGAACTTCCCTGGATAGTTACTGCCGGTGAAGCCCCACCCACCCTGCCGCCAGACCACTCCCTGGTTCATGACTGCCTTGGAATCATCCTTGACTCACTGAACAAGCAATTATCAAGTGCTTACTGTTTGCCAGGTCCTGGGACAGATCCTGGCTACACAAAAATGAGTAAGGCTCAGTCCCCATCCTTGAAGATCTCACAGTCATGTGGATGGCTCCTTTCCACACTTCAGAGAGCCTTATAATTGCTGAGGCTATTCATTAAAAAAATACCTATTTCTGGGTCTCCCTCCAGAGACGCCAATTTAAAAGGTAAGAGGTGGATGGGGCGCCTGGGTGGCTCAGTTGGTCAAGCATCCAACTTTAGCTCAGATCACGATCTCACAGTTTGTGAGTTTAAGCCCCACATCTGTGCTGACAGCTCAGAGCCCACTTCAGATCCTCTGCCTCCCTCTCTCTCTGTCCCTCCCCTCTGCTCTCTTTCTCAAAAAATAAATAAACCTTTAAAAAAAAAAAGGTAAGAGGTGGAGCCCAGAAATTTGCCTCCTTAATAAGCATCAATCTAGTGGGAGAGGCAGAAACACAAACAAGGCCAGTCATCATGGAACAGCACACTGAGAGTCATGGTGGAGGCATGCACCGGCAATCACAGGAGGGCCCAGGACTGAGGAGCGCCTGAGGGCAGTCAAACATAGCTTTGGAGTGGTGCGACACAGGCTGACAACACAGGAGTGACGGTTGGGCATGGGGAAGGCACCATTCTGAGGGGCTGGCTGTGTGGCAGTGAGACCAGTTCTAGGCCATTAGAGTAATCCAGAAGAGAGGTGGCGGAGGGCTGGGCTAAGTCAATGGTAGCAGGTGGTAATCCAATCCTAACAATGAGAATGGTTGACACTTGTTACTGTCTGCCAGTCACTGTGCTAAAAGGACTTTCCCTATATTCTAATTTAATTCTCCCAAGTACTTTGGGGGAACTACTGTTAGTATCCCCATTTCATAGATCATGACATGGACATTTGCAGAAGGGGAGCCAGAGCTGGCATCCATGTTTGTTACGCCTTCAACTATGACTACTAAATCACATTGGCTCTTAAAGTATATAGAAGAATGAATGGATTAAAACAATGTGTAAGAGGTGAATTCTAAAGGACTTGATAAGATTGATTGGATGTAGAGGGTAAGGGATTAACTCTAGCTGGGGATACCCTGGTGATACCAGGAACCTGGACAGTGAATTCTGGAAAAGAATTTTCTTAGGGTGGAAGATGCTTGAGTCACAGTGAGACTGAGGTACAGACCCAGTGAATATCCCCTGGGTAACCAGGTAGATGGGTGTGAAGCTGGGGGTAAAAATGAGATCAAGATATAGGCTTGGGAGTGAAGCTCAGTGAGTTCACTCAGGCAGAAGGTGTAGAGTGAGAAGAGCAGAAGAATGAAGAGTGGGGAGAAGAACCTGCAAAGGAGACCTGGAAGGAATATGATGCAACAATGAGATGTCATTGGAGCAAAGCCAAGGTAGCAGAGTTTCAAGGAGAGAGTGCTCAGTAGTTCAAGTGTACCAGAGAGGTCTGCAAGGAGCGGGGCTGAACAATGCCCACTGGATTGGAAAACGTGATGGTGTCTGGGGACCCTAATGAGAAGAGTCTCAGGAGCCCATCCCAGCATGTGAAATAAATAAGCAGCAACAAAGGCGGAAGAGCATACATGGACTCTTAAAGGTTGAGATGAGAAGTGGGGAGAACAATTTCATAATACTTACAGGGGAGTGTAGTAGCTGGAGGTCAAGTTTCAAATGCTTCACATACACAGCTTTGGCATTTACCACCATACACCTCTAGGATGGCATGTATACTTCATGTGCTTGGTGCTTCTGTAATCGCGCAAGTGACCCTGGTTTTCTAGCCAAAGAAAATGTGGAAGAGGCATTTCAGCCTAAGACAAAAGTGAAGGGTGACTTTGCTCCCAAATGCTCCATTCCTTGGGACTCTTTCCTCAGTTCCCACAGCTGCCATGACCACAACCAACCCAGATGTGTGCTGCTGTGAGAGGTTCAGTCAATAGCTGAATCTATCAACCTGTCTCTGATAACTGTTGGAGAAACAATCATATCCTGTGCTTGGCTTAAGTTTGCTCTGTTCCCTGGCACCTTTCTAGTTCTACAGAAACCATAAAACAACAACAAAGAAGCTGTTGGGTGGCACTGAATCAGCCCCATGTGTCACCTGGCCGTGAGCACACCCATCACACCTGCCGGCGTCTGTCTTGGCTGCTTCACAGAGCGCGTGGCGCCTCCCCTAATTGTCCAGGAACTGCCTAGGGATGCGGTGGGTCTGTTCAGCACCCCCTAAGCTAGCCTCCGTCTCTGCTTGAATATTACTGTGGAACAAGAACATTGTTTCATCTAACATTTAATTAAAAATAACAAATCTTTGCCTATTTAAGTGGAGGGTGAATCAGGATGGCTCCTCTGTCTTCTGCAAACCCCAAGCAAGGACATATCACCCCACCTGGTTTGTTTGGGATGAGCAGGGGTGCAGGTGAGTGAAAGAGCTGAGGTCCTGGGCTTCTCTAAGGACCTACAGACAGGTGCAAAGTCAAGGCAGAGATTTGAAAGGAGGGTTGTGGTTTGTTTTTAAGTCAAAAGTTGGCCAATTTATAATTATAATGTGGAGTGAAATGGACTGTGAGTGGAAGAAATGGAAGCTGAAGAAGGGATGACTAGTAGAGCAGGTGCCTAGGGGACAGGAGGCTTTAGGCTAAAATGTGAATTCAAACGACATGAGAATGAAAAACAATGAGAACATTTATTATGGCATAGCTGTGAGCCACAGGCTGGCTGAGAAGGGTTCAGTACTGCCTTTTTCCTATAAACTTCCATTCATGGTGCTGATTTCCTCCTCCTGCTGGTAGCAAGGGGTCACACCAGCTCCAGGAGTTAAGCAATGGAAGTGATGGTTTCTGATGACTTGTTCTTTGGAGCAAGGAACTTTCTCCCTGCAACCTCATAGCAGGCTCCCTCATGCTCACTGGCCAGCATTGCCTCACAAGCTGGCTCCGAGCCAGTCCTCCGACCTTCAGACCTCAGCCCAGCCCTGAAGCAAGTGGTGTGGGGTCTGCCTTCCCTGACCACTCACTGATGTGAGGGAGGTGCCACCTAAACACAGTTATTGTCCTGTTAGGGAGGCAGAGAGTCCCCTGTAGTAGGATGCTGGAGCTTGAAATGTTCGGGATGAAATTCAAAACATAAGCAAGATCCAGGCAGCAGGCTTGGTGGGGGATGGGTGGCTGAAGTCAAGTGAGGATGAAAGTATCTAAAGTTAGGAAGGTCCAGGAATCAGACTCCTGGACTTCTGGATGGATTCTCCTCACAGATGGTGACATTGGCAAGAATCAAGGCAATGGATGGCGAGGGTAGGGCAGGGGGTGTGGAGAGAAAGACCCTGTGAGCCAAACTGCCAACTTCTCAGTAAATGACAGGAATGAGGGATGAGAGAGAAGGAGGGTGGCCAGTCCTTCCTTTCCTCTCCCCGAAGCCCAACTGATTATAAGATCTTCAAGTGTTTCCAAGTCTTATCCCCACTACACTGGCCGAGCACCCATTTCTCCCCTGTGCTAGTGCAGCAGCTTCTAGATTGGGCCTCTGGCCTTGCCTTCATCCCCTCTGCTTCTGCCGCTTTCCACCTTAGCCGCCCATTAGAATCATCAGGTGGCAGGAGCATTAGGCCACATGATAGTCCAATGAAATAATGTAGGGTGGGTTCCAGGCACTGGTACTTTTCAAAGCTCCTCAGGTTACTCCAACACACAGCCTAGGTTGGGACCACTGCTCTACCTCTCATGCTGTGGCCCCTTACCGTCTCAGAAGGCACGTGGGGGGCGCCTGGGTGGCTCAGTTGGTTAAGCGTCCACTTCCACTCAGGTCATGATCTCACAGTTCAGTTCATGAGTTCGAGCCCCACATCTGGCTCTGTGCTGTCAGCTCTCTGCCCCTCCCCAGCTCACACTCTGCCTCTCTCTGTCTCAAAAATAAATAAACATTAAAACATTAAAAAAAAAAAAGGCAGTTGGAGCAGATCCCTCCCATTCACTCAGTGGAATGAATTTGTTGAGCCCCTATGTTCTAGGCACTGGGAAAAGGAAGATGAAAAGCATGTGGTTGCCCCTCCCCCAGAGGGGGGACATAAGCACATGGGGACATAAGCACATACACTGCTGTGACAGAGACCCACGGGTGCCTCGGGGCAGGCAGGCTCCACGACATCAGGGTGACTCCGAATACAGACTAAACAGACGAGGCTCTTTGGGAAGGTACAATGTAGCATCTACATCTATCTGCATTTCACTTAAGCCCCCCAGAGCCCGCCAAGTACACTTCCCAGATCTAGCTTATTTTTTTAACCGTCTTGCCTCAGAGCTCTCAAACTCAAAAATCTGGCAAAACTCCATTGTCTTCAAAATAAAATCTAAACTTCTTGGAATGAAATATAAAGCCCTTTGTGATATGGTTCCTTGTCTACCTTTCTAGTTTCAACTCTAGCCACATCCCCCTGGGACCCCGCAATCCAGACTCACGGGCAATTTACAGCCCACTAAGAGCACTGCACCCCCTCATGCTTCTGGATTTTTGCATACAGTGCTCTCTTCTAGGACAAGCACGGAGGAGCCCATTCTGGCTGGAAGAAATAGTATGAGCGAGCATCTGGTGATGACAAGGAAGCTCCCTGCCTAATCCAGCTGGTGGACTGGCGGATCTGAGACAGCTGGTGTCCATCGGCATCAGAGTCCCCGGGAGAACTTGTTAAACCACAAATGCCTGTCCCCCCACCAGCCTCCCACTGCATGGTGGGGCTGAGGTGGAGCTTCGGGTTTCCATCCCAGGTGACGTAGCCATTGCTGTTCCTGGAGCAGACTCGGTGTAACAGAGTGAGTGCAAATGTGGACCCTGACCCAAAATGGAGGTACCAGGACAGGGCTTCAAGCAGGGATGTGACTTCTGTTCATTGTTCAACAATTCTTCATTTATTGTGTACCTACTATGTTTCTGACTCTGGAAATACCAAGAATAATGATAATCTAGTTCCTGATCTCAAACGATCTTTAGCCTGGTGGGAGAGGCAGAAAACCATGGATGATCATAATCCATTGTGGTGAATCTCAGAGGGAGGTGTACGCGGGCTGTGATGTAATCGCAAGGAGGGCGCTGCACAGGCCGGATGACACCTGGGCCAGGCGTGGCTGCCTGAGAACCCACAGGCCTGTGTAAGGTGGTGGATTTGAAGGCAGGGCAAGGGCCGGTGACAGTGATGCTGTGCAGCAATCATCCAGGGACGAAAGGTGGTCTCATTTCTCCCCCCTTCTCTGGCACCCAACTCCACCACTAAATAGCATGTCTCTGTACCAAGGCGCTACCTCTTTAGGGTCTTAGTTTCTCCACTCGTTGAGATGCAGACTTAGCAGCTGACCTCTCTCAGACCTGGAGGTACTTACAGAAGCTGTCTCACCTACGGTGTGTTCTAACTCACCAGCCGGCCCCATTCTTTAAGCCCCATGTTCAGTACAGATTTGTGGAAAATGCTGATTGTAAATGATGATGCTTTTTAAAAACCAAAATAAGAGCACCTAGCTTCCTAGTGCTGAGCATATAGGAAGTGTTCCACACGGGCCTGCTCATAATTGTGAGCCACTGTAGCACAGGTGTGAGGGGGAATCGTGCAAACCCCACTGTCCAGCCCTATATGGGTAGCTGAGGTCTGTCAGCAGCTCAGCCTTCCACCAGCCCCCAAAGGAAAGGCCACCCCACGCCCCAGGCCCCTGCTTCAGTAGTTCCATCACAGGCCTCATCAGCCAGGGGGCCCCTGCATCAAATAGACTGCATTGCTCTGTGATTTCTCTACCTAACTGCCCCTAGAAAGGACAGAGCTGGCTCTTCTTTTCAGGATGCCAAGGTAGCAGTCTGGGAATGGCCAGTGCCAGGTTACAGCTCCATCCCTTAGTGTGAACACCGAGAGAGATTTTACATTTCCTTAAACCCCAGGTTGCTCATCTATGAAACAGGTATAGTAGCACCAACTCTGGAAGATTACTGTAAGGTTAAAGCCATAGGTAGTAAAGGTCAGCATAAATAGATGATGGAGCCAGGATCCTAACCTCAGTCTTCTGGTTGGTTCTGTGTTCTCTTTCCACTTCACCGGCTCATTGCACAAACAGGATCTGGATGCCCACTCAGTGCCAGGCGCTGTGCTAAGTCCTGGGATTCAGTAGTGAACCAGATCAGGTCCCTGCCTTCATGCCACATCTCATTCTGCACAGGTCACCTTCTTCACAAAACAAGCATCTGCTTCTTTGCACTTGAACTTTGGTTGTGGTAGTGCGGGGTAAATACAAATCTAAAAAGAAAAAGAAATTGGTTTTTCCCTGATGCAAAAGGAAAAGAACTGCTCCTTTCCCTTCTTGAAGAGCATTTACTCTAGAAAAGTTGTAAATTCTTTGTCCTTTTGAGATGTGTGTAAAAGTTTTCAAAAGCTAAGTAGGCCTTTTGCCAGTTTTACAACCCAGAAATGTTTTCTGTCAAAGTCCTGGGAGCCATCTCTTTGAAATGTTAGCTTAATTTTCAGGAGCACCTGGCTTCAAACCTATCTTCTATGGTAACGACATGAGAATTTTATTGCTCCTTTGGATAAAGACAATTAGCAAACAAAAACAGCCACTCTAATTGCCAGGTAAATTTAGGATGAACTCTGCGTGACAAATGGTGCTGTCAAGTCCTCTCATTTGAGAACATGGATGGAAGGTGTTGCACCTGCCTGGCTATATATAAAGCGAGTTGCTATGTTTGCAATCTCTTTAGGGGACAGCCTGTGACGCGCATTACATTCTGGCTTAATGCTTACTCAGTAGTAAAACTGTTTTCTTTCTCTTCTATTCCTGTAGAGAGTTTCTGGGGGGTGGGGGAGGCTGACAGGAGATTTTGTTTTTCTTTATACTTCCCAACAGTAAAAACCAGCCTGACTGGAAAGAGCTGTGGGAGAATGTGGCCAACCTGAACGATGAGAATTAGTCCCTCACCTCCATCCCTGCATTTGCAGCTAGTGCTATCCGCGCATCTCCTTGCCGCAGCGCAGTTGCCCCATCCGCAGGGACAGCTGAGTCCCGCATCCCTATTTTTAGCGACCACAACCCGAGTGGCCAAGTGACAAGCAAGCAGGCGGAGCTGGAGAGCGCCGGCTCCGGACCCGCCCCCCGCACGCGCCCCGCCCCCACCCCGCCCCCACGCGCCGCGAGGGAGGAGCCCGGCGCGCAGAATCGGGCGCGCGGAGTCCGAGCCGTGAGCCCGAGCCGTGAGCCCGCGCCCTGCGGCCGGCGGCCGGCGGCGATGAAGATCTGGAGCTCGGAGCACGTGTTCGGGTGAGGTCGGGCTGCGGGCCACTGTGGGGTCCCGACCGGCACCTGCTCCTACCCCCAAGCCATTGGGGGCAGCCGAGGAAGGCTAGACCCCAGACCGGGCCTCGCAGCGCCCGCCCAGCCCCGCACTGGCAGTTTCCAGACCGCGGCCCCTGCATCCTAAAAAGAGGGGCAGGCCCTGTCCCTTCTAGGACGACGTTAGGTAGAGAACCCGCCGAGTGGTGCAGTCTGTTCGATGGAGGGGCCGCCTGACTGACGGAGGCCCGTGGTGGGATTGCTAAAGCCAGGGGGCGGGGGGCGGCCTTTCCTTTGGGGGCTGGCGGAGGGCCAAGCCGTTGGAGATGGATCTCAGCTGGCCGTCGAGGGCCGGACGGTGGGGGGCCGGGGAATGCCTTGCGCTGCAGGGCGCACCGGTGTGCGGGAAGGCCCGGGTGGACGTGGTGGGGAGGAGACCCGACAGAGTGACTGTGCGCCCTTCCCAGCCCACCCGGTGGCAGGCCGGATCTTGCCTGCACCGGGTGCTCTTTGGGGGCAGGGCGCGTGGCGTCCCGGGGAGAACAGAGGCCTGGAGAGCAGGCCCGGTCCTTTGCTGAGATTGTGCAGGGCAATTGAGCACAGACGCTAAGCTGTGAGCCCGGGAGGAAGCCAAATGTGGAGAAGGCTTGTGGGGGTCTTTCACCCTGAATGCACTTGTGGGCATGGAAGGCCTCCAAAGCCGGCATGGAAAACTGCGAACTGTTTAAGAGTACCCTGGTGACCTAAATGGTATCTTCTCCTAAGTCGCTTGATCTGTGACACTATGAAATCATCCTTTAAAGATTCCTTGACCCCACTTAAGAGAAGCATTTCGTTTTTGAAAAAGAAAATACTGCATGAAATGGAATGGTCATTCTTTGGCTTTTTTATATACATTATTATTATGTAAAATAAAAATTTATCAAGTGATTTAAAACCTCTGAAGTTATTTTTAATGAGATCTTGAGACTTTATGGGATCTAGTTTTAGTGTTGATTTTTGTTCTGCCTGCAGCCTTTCCCAACTGGGTTTCCTTGAGAGACCCAGAGATTCTTTTCTCAGTTCTTCCAAGGATGGGACATAACTGGCACCATCCAGATGCAGAGGGGAGAGGTTAAGTCACTGCAAACTGTGTGCCCAGGCAGTGGGGCTCCATTTTGTCATTGAACACCTGAGAAGGACTGCCCTAGAAGTTCGTGAAATGTTGGTTGAGAAGCAGAAGTGAGTGGTCAGCTGTGGAAAGTAACGGTTGATAAATTTCACCCATTTAAAATGTACAATTCAACGATTCTTAGTGCATTTGCAGAGTTATACAACCATCACCGTAGTCCAGTTGTAGAACATTTCCATCATCCTGCAAAGACCGCTCATGCCCATTCATGGTCACCTGCCACTCTCATCCCCAGCCCCAGGCAACCACCACTCTGCTCTTTTTCTATAGATTGGTCTTTTCCAGATTTCATGTAAATCTCATCATACAGTATGTGGTCATTTGTGTCTGGCTTCTTTTATATGTCTGGCACGTATTTTTTTGAGCGTCATTGATGTGGTAGCCTGTATTAGTCCTTCATTCCTTACCTCATTCATTTTTGGGTCCCTGGCACTCTGCCAGTGCCTGGCACAGAGTAGGTGCTCAGTGAGGGTCTGAGGAATCTCCAGGAAACCAGATGCCCTTGCAAAACAAGGGCAGCTGGCTATCCACCAAAAGAATTCAGTGAGCCTCCAAGGTGCAGAGTAGGTGCTGATCCTCCGCTCCCCCTGCTTTTCTTTTAATTAAGAGAAATTGAACATTACAGACAAATCTTGAATGCCTCCCAGTGCTGTTCCCTTTCTCTCTCCCCCCAGGCAGACAAGATTATGAATTTTTGTTTTAATTTTGTTTTTTTTTTTAATGTTTAGTTTTGAGAGAGAGAGAGAGAGGGAGAGAGGGAGAGAGGGAGGGAGAGGCAGAGAGAGAATCTGAAGCAGGCTTCAGCCTCTGAGCTGTCAGCACAGAGCCTGATGCGGGGCTGGAACTCACAGACCGCAAGATCAGGACTTGAGCCGAAGTCAGACACTTAACTGACTGAGCCACCCAGGCGCCCCGACAAGATTACGAAGGTCTATGTTGCAAAGGTCCATTTGACTGTGTTTATGTGTGTGTGTTCATTTGTTTATCCATAAACAATATGTGATGTTGTTTGTTGTTTTAAAATAGAAATCAGTGGCATCACCTGGTACAGATCTTTTGACCATTTCCCTTTCTTCACAACAGTGTGTTAATGAGGTGTGTGTGTCTCATAGCTGCATGATATTCCATTGTATGAATATGTCACAAATTATCCTGTCTCTTATTGAAAGGATATTACATTTCCCCCTTTATTCCACATCATCCACCCCTGTGCATATTTCTGATCCATTTAATATCAAGGGCCCACTTAGGTTAGTGATTCTCAAACTCTTCAGCCGTAGGACCTCTTTACCCTCTTAGAAAATATTGGGTACCCCAAACAGTTACTATCTGTGTTACATCTATGGATATTTACCATATTAGAAATTAAAATGGATAAATTTAAATATAGTCATCAGTTCATCAAAATTAATAATAATAGACCCACTTCACTAATATAAGTAACATTTTTATTAAGTAATATACCTATATTTTCCAAAAGCACAAAAATTTGTAAGAAGGGTGGCACAGTTTGATTTATTTTGCTAATTTCTGGCTTAATAGAAGATAGCTTGATACTCATGGCTGCTTCTGTATTCAGTGTTTTGCAGTCTGTTGTTTTGGTTCAAATACACGAATAAAACCCAGCCTCACACAGTATATGAATCAAACCCATTTGGAAAAGGCAGCAGTATTGTAATAGTCTTTTAAAGTAATTGGGGCTATTTGTACTACAACGTGACAAATGGTAGTGTCTGAAGTTTGTTGCGATGTAAAATCTGAAACCATAATGACCAGAGTAATCGGCCTGGGTCTTTCACTTCTGTATGATTTTGTGACATCATGCACCAGTCACTTGGCATATATGGGTTCATAAGGTTTACAGTATGGGTCAGTCATCAGGCTCATGGTAGACAAGTTTTCTAAAATTCCAATCTGCACTAAGAAGCTCGAATTCTATCTTTGGCAGCAAATACAGTCAGTTCTTGAAGCAATAGTCTCACTTTATTCATTTTTGAGAAAATATCTGCCAAATGCCTAAGTCTGAATAACCAGAGGTCATCCATCTGTTATTTTACCTGGAGTGGTGGGCCGGAAAGAAGCAGCCACCTGGACCCCCTACCCAGCAGCTGCCCTGTGCTTCCGCAGCCACCACGGACCCCCATGTGCAGCTGGACCACGTCCTGCATGCGTCCTGTTCTGTCGCTCAGAATATCAGTAAAGGGGGGGCTTAGGGGTCTAATGTCATAAAATTAATAGTCTTATTATTTCACAATGGATATTCTTAAGAGACACCGGCATTGATTTCCTGAGTGCATGTACCAGCAGTGGGCGCTGACCCCAAACCCCAAACCAAGTGTGGTTTGCGCTTAGGGCCTCAGTTCGTGGGGGGAGGCCTGTTGGCTTTACCCTCTTGTTACTTTTGCAGCATCGGGGTAAATGTCAATATGGTGAAAAAGGCAAATCATGTCTCAGTAGCATTGAGACAGTTTGGGCCTGGCAGACCTCCCCAAAGGGCCCGGGAGCCCCCTGGGTGTGGATCACTCTGAGAACCGCTGGTCTGGGCCTAGAGTTGCTTTGGATGGGTGCAGGGGCGCGTTGCCTTGGTTATGGTTTTTTTTTTTTAAGCTTGTTATGGACGTTTTAAAAGTATGCAAAAATGGAGAGCTGAGAAGAGTGAGTGCCCACTGCCATCTCCCACGTTGACCGTCACCCTCTTGCAGCCAGGCTTGGCTTCACGTGTCCCCACGCACTGCTCCCCACCCCCCTTCCCTCCGCTGCCAGGTTATTTTAGGCAAACCCCAGGCATCCTATAATCGCATCCCACTCATCTCTCTGCCACCCTGGCTGTGCGTAGACAGATGCCTCCGTTACTCCTTTCTGCTCCCCAGTGTGCCAGGTGGGCCCAATGCTGCCACCTTCCAGGCGCCACAAGAGTGCTGCCCTGTGACACTGTGCTCTGAGGCAGCCACTCTGCAGAGGGGGCCTCCCACTCTGGGGACGGGTTCCCACTGCACCCTAGTCACAGTGACTGACCTGAAGCCATAGGCGCAACCACACCCCGAAGGATGAACTGCCGCAGATTCCTGTCCTGCCTAACCCAGACCCCTGCACCCAGGGCCTAACATCAGGGCACCTGCCTGTCAGCGTCTCTCAGGGCCTGGGCCAGTGTATCACTGGCAGCTCCGTCTCCCCGCTTTTCTCCTGTCCTCTCCAACGCTCCAAATAGACTTAGCTGTTTTTGCCAATTGACTGTGTCAGGCTATTGCCTTTACCCAGGAAGTGTGTGATACTGACTTGATGCACTTACCCTTGTTATTTAAAAAAATGTTATTTCCTGCATCTGTTGATGTGTCTATTAACGGGTGTGGTCATTCTCCTATAATCAGTGGGATTATTTATTAGGTGAGTGTCATAGGTGACTTGTATTTAGTTTAAATCATCAGTGAGAAAGATGTAAGGTTTCTGTATAAAAGAAAGATTATTGTGTAACATATGCTTAACCAATATTTCTTCAACGTTTTGATAGTTTTAAGTAATTTTAAGAGGCAGCCTAGGAGTGCCTGGGTGGCCCAGCGGTTAAGCGTTCAACTTTGGCTCAGGTCATGATCTCACGGTTCATGGAGTGCCCCACCCCCCCACTCATGCTCTGTCTCTCTCTCTCTCAAAAATGAATAAACATTAAAAAAAAAAAAAAAGAGGCAGCGCCTATTCTGCTTAAAGCAGGGATTTGTATGGGAACAACTCTTAGCCTGCAGCACCCGCAGAGTATTTCGCAGAGAAGGGCCCTGTGTAACTAGGTCTCTTGCAGCTTTCATGTGTGCCCAGATTCTCCCTCCTTCCCTAGATCTTGGATGACCATGCCCCTGACTGTTCTTCCTCAGAGAAGGAGGCTCAGCTGTCTGGGTCCTATAGAGTGATCAGTGCAACCACATCTCTGCCTCTTCATCCCTTTATGTTACAGCTGGTAGATGCATTAACTCAGTGCCACGATTCCACGGTTTCAAAAAGCGTTTCTTTGTCTAAGAGAGGGGATTTTAGATCAGTTCCTGCCAATTTAGAGGCCATGGAATGCACTGGAAAGAACATAGGGTAGGGGGCTGGGGGACCCAGTTCTAGTCTGGGCCCTGCTGCAAATTTCGGAGCTGGGACAGAATTTTATGAGGATAAAGTAAATTAATGGTCAGTAACTTTATTTTATTTTATTTAAAAAAATTTTTAATGTTTATTTTGAGAGAGAGAGAGAGAGAGAGAGAGAGAGAGTGTGTGAGCAGGGGAGGGGCAGAGAGAGAGGGAGACACAGAATTGGAAGCAGGCTCCAGGCTCTGAGCTGTCAGCACAGAGCACGATGTGGGGCTCAAACCCACAAACTATGAAATCATGACCTGAGCCGAAGTGGGAAGCTCAACTGACTGAGCCACCCAGGTGCCCCAGTAAGTGATACTTTAAAAGGATGTCAAATATGGAACAAAAACCTTCACTTTTATCATAATCTTTGATACTTGATTTAGTAATTCCATTTCCAGGAATTTATCCTAAGGAAGAATTATACAAATGAAAGACGAGCATACCCCAGTGGTCACTACTGTCTTCATTTTGCTGAGCAACCTAATTAACCCACCCCAGGAGGCACCTGAGTGGCTCAGTCAGTTAAGCATCTGACTCTTGGTTTTGGCTCAGGTCATGAACTCACGGTTTGTGAGTTTGAGCTCCACGTCAGGCTCTGTGCTGATGGTGCGGAGCCTGCTTGGGATTCTTACCCTGTCTCTCTTCCCCTCCCCTGCTTGCTCTCTCTGTATCTCTCTCTCAAAATAAATAAATAAACTTAAAAAAAAAAATAACCCACCATAGGGAACTGGTTAAATATAAATGTCTGCAGGGTAACCTATTGTGGAGCTGTTTATTTATTTTATTTTTTAAAATTTCTTTTTTTTTAAATGTTTATTTTTGAGAGACAGAGAGACAGAGCACAAGCAGGGGAGGGGCAGAGAGAGAGGGAGACACAGAATCCGAAGCAGCAGGCTCCAAGCTCTGAGCTGTGAGCACAGAGTCTGACATGGGGCTTGAACTCACAGACCACAAGATCATGACCTGAGCCGAAGTCGGCCACTTAACCGACTGAGCCACCCAGGCGCCCCTATTGTGGAGCTGAGCTGTTTATAATCACATTTCTGAAAATGGGTTCATGATCTAGGAAGATGTTCATCATTAGTTAAATATAAAAAGCAGATGATATGATAAATCTGAGTATGGTTTGAGCCCGATGCCGGTTTAATCTTTATAAGGTGCCTGTGTGTGTGTGCGTATGTGTGTATATTTTGGTTTTGAGTCTGGGCTGTGTCTACCCATGCTGTTTAAACTTGTCTGAGTGTGTCTGAAGAACGATGGTGTTGACATACCCATCTTTGCAGGGGGCTCGGATGCCTCCTGGGGGCACGCATGTTGGAGGAAGGAAGAATTAGGGGAAGAATCGGGGACGGTCCACCCTCAATACCTGAAGGTGGTGCCTGATAACCTGTGGACCACCATAGTGTTTCGAGCCTCAACTAGCACTGAACAAGCATTGTCCCAGCAGTGGGGCAGCTGTGGACGAAGCTTGCGGCCTCTCTGATAGCAGTAAACAAAATAGGGACAATGGTGTCCACCCCCCACCACAAGGGCTCAGGAAAGGTGGCGTCCCGCCGGAGAAGGTTCAGGGAGAGCTGGGGACACACCCTTGGGGACTCCCACACAGGCTGTGGTCATCTTTGGGCAGTAGAATTGTGGGTGGTTTTATTTTTATACTTTTCTTTATTTTTCAGTATTTTGGACACTTACTTTTTATAATCAGAAAAAATAGGTTGGCCACTTCACATCACATCCCACTTAGAAGTTGGAACAAAGTACGGTTGGCCCTTGAATAATGCCAGTGCTTAGGGGGCGCTGACCCCCTGCACAGCTGAAAATTGTGTATAACTTAAAAAACAAACAAACCCTTTCAGTAAATGGCTCAACTGTCCACACAATTGTTCAAGCCAAAAACCTGGCCATCCTTCTTGAATCCTCTTCTTTCCTTATTTCCAGGATTAGCATATAATTTATCATCCAATTTAGGATGCCTTTTAATTTTTTGTAATGTTTATTTCTGAGAGACAGAGAGAGACCGACCATGAGCGGGGGAGGGGCAGAGAGAGAGACACGGAATCTGAAACAGGCTCCAGGCTCTAAGCTGTCAGCACAGAGCCCGATGTGGGGCTCGAACTCACAGACCGCAAGATCATGACCTGAGCCGAAGTCGGACGCTTAACTGACTGAGCCACGCAGGCACCCCTAGGATGCCTCACAGACCACAACAAGATCATGACCTGATACCACTAACTACATTCCCTATGCTATACCTTTCTTTCTTTCTTTTTTTTAAGTTACTGATTTATTTTGAGTGAGAGAGCACAAGCAGGTGAGGGGCAGAGAGAAGGAGAGAGAGAATCCCAAGCAGGCTCCACGCCATCAGCGCAGAGCCCAGTGTGGGGCTTGAACTCACAAACCATGAGATCATGACCCACGCTGAGACGAAGAGTCAGACATTTAACCAGCTGAGCCATCCAGGTCCCCCTATGCTGTACCTTTTATCCCCATGACTTACTCATTCTACAACTGGAAGCCTGTATCTCCCAGGCCCCTTCACCCATGCTGCCCATCCCTATATCACCCTCCCCTCTGACAACCACCAGTTGGTCTCATATTTATGCATCTGTTTCTGCATTTTACTTATCTCTTCCTTTGTTTTGTTTTTTAAATTCCAGATAGAAATGAAATTCTATGATATTTTGAAGTAAGTGTGACTTACTTCATTTAGCATACCACCATCTAGGTACATCCATATTGTCATGAATGGCAAGGTCTCCTTTTTTATGGCTGAGTAATATTCCATTGTATATCTATTCCACATCTTCTTTATCCATTCATCTATCAGTGGACACTTGGGCGGCTTCCATTATTTGGCTATTGTAAATAATGCTGCAATAAACACAGCGATGCAAATATCTTTTTGAATTAGTATTTTCATTTTCTTTGGGCAAATATCCAGTAGTGGAATGACTGGATTGTATGGTAATTCTATTTTTAATTTTTTGAGGCACTTCATACTGTTTTCCACAAAGGCAAATGTACCAATTTGCATTCCTATCAACAGTGCGTGAGGGTTCTTTTTTCTCCATATTCTCACCAACCCTTGTTACTTCTTGTCTTTTTTATTTTAGCCATTTTGATAGACATAAGGTGATAGCTCCTTGTGGTTTTGACTTTCATTTCCTTGATGATTAGTGATCTGGAACACCTTTTTGTGTGTATGTTGGCCAACTGTATGTCTTATTTGGAAAAATGTCTCTCCAGGTCGTCTGCCCATTTTTAATTGGATTATTTGGGGTTTTTTGGTATTGAGTTGAATAAATTCTTTATATATTTTGGATATTAATCCCTTATCAGATACATCATTTGCAAATATCTTCTCCCCTTCACTAGGTTGCCTTTTTGTTCTGTTGATGGTTTCCCACACTGTGCAAAAGCTTTATTTTTTTATTTTTATTTTCGGTGTAGTCCCAATAATTTATCTTTGCCTTTGTTTCTCTTGCCTTAGGAGACATAGCTAGAAAAATAATGCTACAGCCAATGTCAAAGAACTTACTACCTATGTTTTTCTCTAGGAGTTTTATGGTTTCATGCCCCACATTTAGGTCTTTAATCCATTTTGAATTTATTTTTGTATATGGCGTAAGAAAGTGATCCAGTTTCATTTTTTTTAAGTTTATTTATTTATTTTGAGAGAGAGCGTGTGTGCACGAGCAGGGGGAGGGGCAGAGAGAGAGGAGAGAGAGAATCCCAAGCAGGCTGCACAATGTTAACGCAGAACCATGAGATCATGACTTGAGCCGAAATTAAGAGTCAGAAGCTTAACCGACTGAGCCACCCAGGCGCCCCTCCAGTTTCGTTCTTTTGAATGTAGCTGTTCAGTTTTCCTAGCATCATTTACTGAAGAGACTCTCTTTTCCCCATTGTATATTCTTGTCTCCTTTTTGGTAGATTAATTGGCTCTGTAAGTATTGGTGTATTTCTGGCTCTCTGTTCTGTTCTTTTGATCTGCGTGTCTATTTTTTATGCCAGTACCATACTGTTTTGATTACTACAGCTTTGCAGTTTACCTTGAAATCTGGGAATGTGACGCCTCCAGCTTTGTTCTTCTTTCTGAAGACTGCTTTGGCTTTTGGGGGTCTTTTGTGGTTCCATACACATTTTTGTGTTATTCTAGTTCTGTGAAAAATGTTGTCATTTTAATAGGGGTTACACTGAATCTATAGATTAAAAATTATGTATAAATTTTGCTTCCCCCAGAAATTAACTTATGCCTACTATGGACTGGAAGCCTTACTGATAACATGAACAGTTGATGAGCACGTATTTGATACATTATATACCGTATTCTTACATTAAGCTAGAGAACAGAAAATGGTATTAAGAAAATCATAAGGAAGAGAAAATACATTTACAGTACTTTTCTGCATTTATTGAAAAAAATCCACATGTAAGTGGACCCACGCAGTTCAAACCAGTGTTGTTCAAGGGTGGGGTGGTGGAGGAAGTGGAGGTCGGGAAGGTGGGAAGTGGCTGGGCCAAGGTCCCGGCGATGGGGCGGCCTGTGAGTGCAGCACCTGGGCGGGGAATGCAGACGAACTGAGCACGGTGCCAGCAGCCAGAGACCTCTGCGTCCCCAGTGTCCTGTGAGTCCTCCCAGGCAAAGCCTTCCCCTTGCCTCTGGTCAGCCCAGAAGGACCACAAGAGCCAGGATTTGGGTGTGGAGCCGGATGCCTCAGATTTGTTTGAATATACCTTTAATTAAAGCCAAAAGAGAAAAACTTCTAAGGAGCATTAACATTGATTCATTTCAGTCTGTGGGCCACAGCGTCTCTGGCCCTCCCGTGCCACTGTGGCACCCTTTACAAATGTAGGGATTGCCTGCTTATGCAGGGCGATTATATTTTTCCCACCAGACACCCATGGGACACCGTCATCAAAGCTGCCATGAGGAAGTACCCGAATCCAATGAACCCCTGTGTCGTGGGAGTCGATGTGCTGGAGCGCAGTGTGGATGGCCGGGGCCGGCTTCACAGCCACCGCCTCCTCAGCACCGAGTGGGGGCTGCCCGGCTTCGTGAAAGCGGTGAGCCTGCACCTGCGTGCCGCCCCGCCCCCCCCCACGCCCCCCGACGCCCGGACCGCCCCACCACACGCACGGAGCCCTGCAGCACCAACCCGCACGCGCTGGCTACACCTGCATCGCCCTGCTGCACCCACCTCTCCCAGGCTATTACTTAGATGTCCCTACAGCACCCGCACCACTCCTCCCCCACCCCGCGCCTGCATCACCCGGCCTGGGCTATATCAGCATCACAGCCTGCACCCTGCACCGTCCTCACTGTGCCCGCATCGCCCCTGCTGCACCTGCATTGACCCTCCTGTGCCCTCATCGCCCTGCCAGGGCTATACCCATATCACCCATATCACCCAGCTGCACCCCAGTTGTTCCTGTTGCACCTGCATGTGCCCGGAGGGTGCCCATCTGCAGGAAGTGACAGCCTTCCCTTAGAGCACCCACTCAGGACTTCAGAGAAACCTGAGAGCTGGTTTGTTTCTCTGTAAACTTCATCTAATTTTCTATCCCTGTGGGTCCTGAGCTCAGCCGATGTGTGGTGTGGCTCCCCGGCCCTCAGGCCTGGCCCCGCCCCCGCAGGCTCCTCTCCTGTGTCACTCCATGGCCCTAGTCCTAACCAGATACCACAGACATGGGGGGGGGGGTCAACAGTCCAACTGGAAGCTGGAGGTCGAGATCAAGGCAGGGCCAGGCTTGGTTCTGTCTAGGACCAGGAGGGAATGGTCTGTCCCAGCCTCTCTCCTTGGGCAGATAGCTGCCCTGCTTCCTCTGCAGGTGGTGGTCCCTGGACCTCACGCAGCCCTGGTGTCACCCTCTGTGTGTTCTTATCTCCTTATAAGGACACTGCTCAGACTGGGTTAGGGCCCACCCTAATAACCCCCATGTATGCTCAGTTACCTCTCAAAAGACCCTGTTTCCAAATATAGTCATATTCTGAGGTGTTGGGGGTTAGGGCGTCAACACATGAACTTTGGGGACACATTCAGTCCTGATGGGTCTCTTCCACAGAGCCATCAGGGAGGTCATTGACAATGTAAATCTGAGCACAGCTTTCTCCTGCCCATACCAAGCCCTGGTGTGGGCCCAGCACCCCAGTGGGCCCACATTCACCCTCTCCTGTCATGCTGGCCTCTTACTGCCAGGAGCTCAGTGCATGGGTCTGGCCCTGGGAGGTGACTGCAACTGACCCGATAAACCCAGAACTCTGCATGGCGCCCTCCCTCCCTGGCTTTGCCCCCCTGGAAGAGGGGCTTTCCCCACGGTCCCCGCCCCACACCGTTTTCTTTTTCGTCAGGGCATTTATTACTGTCACACATTCAACTCTACCTGAATCCATTCATTTGTTCGATGTCTGCCTCCGCTGCTGGGGCAGAGACCCCCCCCCCCAAAGGAGCTGTGCAGGGCTGTCCATGGCTACGTGCCCCTTGTGTCGTTTGTGTCGAATAGAGAAAGAAATTAATTAGGAAATGAAATGGCGTTTTGTGTTTGATGCTACAGAATGAAATTTTTGACACATGACTATGCTAGTTTTGCTTTGTTTTTTAGATTTTGGGAACCAGTAGGACTTTGACATACATCAAAGAACATTCTGTTGTGGATCCAGTAGAAAAGAAAATGGAACTTTGTTCCACCAATGTAAGCAATGGCCTAAGATGAGAAAGGTGCTTGGTATTTCCTTGTGATGGTGGGTAATGTCTTCATTTAATTTTATTTCCAGCCCACCTTTGGTCTAAGCGATCTTTTATTTTTAATAGAAAGGCTAAATTTATTTAGCAGTATTTTATTTATCTTTTTATTCCAGTATAATAAGTGCATAGAAAAATGCCCATAATGAATTGTCACAAAGTGAACACACCTTTGTAACCAGCAGGCAGATCAGGGACAGAATGTGAGCAACCCCCAGGAGCTCCCTTTATGCTTCTTTCCGGGGGGCCCCCAAGATAACCACTGTCCTGACTTCCAACAGCATAGATGATTTTTAGCACTAATTTTTTTAAATTCTTTTATTTTATTTTTTAACGTTTATTTCTTTTTTGAGAGAGAGAGACAGACAGACATGAGCGGGGGAAGGGCAGAGAGAGAGGGAGACACAGAATCCGAAGCAGGCTCCAGGCCCTGAGCTGTCAGCACAGAGCCCGAGGCGGGGCTCGAACTCACGAACTGTGAGATCATGACCTGAGCGGAGTTGCCCCTTTAGCACTAATTTTACAAGCACCTTTTTCCCTTCACTCCTCTCACTCAGAAAAATTTGTTTCAGCCTACTGCACATTCAAAAAATATGTTGGGGCAAATGCATAAGCTAGAAATATGGTTTATTTTATAAAATCGTATTCCATACAAAAGCTTATCAGCAACTTTGTGCTCATTGACCTGGATGCTGACCCTGAAGTGTTTTGCTTTTGTACGACTGGTGACGGTTTGGCAGTTTGAAAGTGCCTTGAGCCCAGGCCAGCCTTAGGTTTGGGTGTGGAGGACAGGCGGATGGCTGCCAGAAGGAGCGGCCAAGGCTAGGTTTCCCTGGGACTTCATGTTTCTTCTGTTCTTGCTTCAGTAAGTGGTGATTTGGGATGGAAGAGTATGAGCAGGTTTGGGAAGAAATGCAAGAGAAATAAAACCTGAAACCATTTGTTTGTTTGTTTGTTTGTTTCAAGATCACACTCACAAACTTGGTGTCAGTGAACGAGAGGCTGGTATACACACCCCATCCGGAGGACCCTGAAATGTAAGTCATTGCGTCCTGGGATTGACATGTTGAATTCCAGGGTCAGGGTGGGCTGGAGCCTCCCCTCCCTCAGCGCTGCTCAGGCCCCTTTACTTCCCGTAGGACTGTGCTCACACAAGAAGCCATCATCACCGTGAAGGGGATCAGCCTCGGCAGCTACCTGGAAAGTCTGATGGCCAACACGATATCATCCAATGCAAAGAAGGTATGGATCTCAGTCCCAGGCTCTGTGTGCACCCCAGGTGTTCAGTGCCAGATTTAGGGGGTGAAGGGTAGAGGCCCATAAATCCTGCCAAGTGCTGCGGCCCTCCGTCACCAGCTGAGCTTGTGCTGGATGTCACAGCATTTTCCACCGTGACATTCAAAACTGGCCGCAGGGAGGGCTGGCCCAGGCCTGAGGGGAATATGCCGGGTGACTCTGGAACCTACCCCCAGCAGAAGCAACCACCACTTCCAAGAGCCAAAATAGCACAGGCTCAGTGAACCGAACAAACCCCACGCGTTAACATCTTCAGGCAGGATATTCTGGAATGGTCGTAGTTACCTAGTGAATAGGCACCTAGCGGCTTTGGCGGAACCTGTCATCTGCGAAGTTCCCTGGAGTCAGCTACCGTCTTTGCGCCTCCCCTCTGGCAGGATTTGGGAGTAAGCTTTGTTGGAGGTGACAGGAGAAAGGTTGGATCGCAGGAGGCCGTCCTCCCCAGGTCCCTAGCTGGAGGGCCGCCTTAGTGAGGCGGACACTGCTCACCGAGTCCAGGTTGCCCCTCCTCTCCAGCACAGCTGACGGAAAGAGCTTGGATGTGTGGAAGGCGTTATACGAGTTCAAGGTAATGTCACTCGAGTTCAAGGTAATGTCACTCGCCAGAGCAGGGCCTTTGCTGTTTAGCTTACCTCACAGGCTGATGTCTTCTGGCTGCCCTCCCCTCCCCCTCTCTCTCCTTGTTTGATTTGGTCAGAAGCAATTCTTCCATTTCGGGGATCCGTGGATGCCTACCATGCTTGGCGCAATTTAACTGGAGAGCCACTTCTGGCTTGCATTTAGCCTGGGCACTGATGATAGAAGAGCCAGTCTGCCCTGTTTAAAAATTTTTTTTTTATTTTTTTATTTTATTAAAAAAATTGTTTTTAATGTTTATTCATTTTTTGAGAGAGAGAGACAGAGACAGAGTGCGAGTCGGGGAGGGGCAGAGAGAGAGGGAGATACAGAATCCAAAGCAGGCTCCAGCCTCTGAGCTGTCAGCACAGAGCCGGCCGTGGGGCTCAAACCCACGAACCATGAGATCATGACCTGAGCTGAAGTCGGACGCTTAACCGACTGAGCCACTAGGCGCCCCCAGTCTGCCCTGTTTTTAAGAAAAATCCCGATTGGAGAAACGTTGGCAGTAGCTCAGCTCAGTTCAGGGGAGGCGGGGGAGGGGGGTGGGGGTATGCAGTGCCCAGAGCCCCATGCCTAGTGTCCTCACTGGGAGCCCTCCAAAGAGGAGACAGAACTTTACCTTTGTGTGGCCAGAGTCTGGCCTAAGGCAGGAGCCCTAAATGTTTGCTGAAAAAAATAAATTACAGGAGGAAGGGACTACTTGGTGAGGCCAAAGCTACCTGAGACCTCTTAGGAGAAAAGTCAGGGGAAACTCAGTGAGGCCACATGATTTTATTTCACTTTATGTTAGGGACCGCTGTGTTGAAGAATTCTCCCCCAGCTGTGTTTCCATTGGAGAGCGTCCCAGCAGCTGGGAAGATGCCCGGGACAGGAGACGGGAGGAGAGCAGGTCATCCCGGGATTTGGGTGGGATGAGTCATTGAGAAGGCGGTGAGACTGCCCCCTCGTCCCGCACTCAGGACATGACAGCGCAGAGGGTGGGTGCCAGTGTCGGTACAGCCCGAGCCCGTGCGAGAATTTCAGGCGGAACACGTGCCCCCCTTATTTCTGAGCTTGAGAAACTGCCCGCTTACGGTGAAAGATTGTTCACGAACGGTTACGGCTGTGTCTCCTGTAAAGCCGCGGGGCTTTCCTTCTGCCGTTTAAAATACAGCTTGTGGTTTGCCGTCTGCAGTGCGAGAAGCAGGATTTCTTACACCGTGTTGAACTCTTTCTGTGTTGCTCCAGGGGTGGGCTGCTATTGAGTGGATAATTGAAAATTCTGAGCGCGCTGTGAGCTAACGGGGTCCGCATCTGCACCTTGCGATGAACAGTGGTAACTATGGCATTCTTTAACCCGCTAGAGAAGCTACCGTCTTGCGAACCGTGTGCATGGTGTGCGGTGCGGGGTGTTTGGAGGTGCAGCTGCATGCGTCTCCAGCCCGCTGCTCCTTAGTATCTTCTGTAACAGAAACAGTCATTGGTTCATCCTCTTCCTAACTCATCTCCTTGTTTCATGGCAGGATTTATTTCCCGGGAAGACGTGAGCATTTGTTATCTGGCCTCAGATGGAGGGGGCTCAGCTGCTCCCAAGCCGTTCTCAGGGCCTGCTTGCCCAAACATTTCCTGTAACGAGTGCAATTACCAGATAGAGGCTTTCACTAGTAGTTCCGGACAGCGTTAAAGGCCGATCGAATGGGAGAAGTTTTTCATTGGGGGCAGGGTCCGGATATTTGCACGTTCTTATAAAGAATGCTCTGTGCCCTTGTGTCAGCGCTGTGGGGGCGGGGGTTGGGGGGGTGGGGAGGGGAGGAATCCTGCCCCAGCCATGTGACTGCCACCGGCTCTTTTCTTTTAGTGGCAGAAGCCATTTCTAGCATCTTCTTGAGCTTCATAAACATTCCTTGGTTTCCTCGGCCACCAGTGGCTGGACTGTCAGGAAAGGGATTTGACACTTAATTGGTCAGCAGTCATCTTCATACTTTGTAGGAAAGTCAGCGTTTCCTGCTTCCCTCTGTTTAGGGAACCCTTATACTCCTGCCTTGAAGCCCCTCACCCTGTTGACTTTCCATCCTGTGCTGCTCTGGGCCCCGCTTCCCACGGTTGGTCTGTCTGTGTGTCTGCAACGTGTGTGTGTCAGCAAAAGGGAGCCGTGTGGGTCAGCCTCCTTTAAGAGCTTCCTACTGGAGCCTAAGTTTGCCAGAGACCTTCACCTTGAACCCAAGGTCGTGATCTGCCACTGGGTCTCTCTTCTTCCACGGACGCACCACTAAGGTGGCCACGCGTGGAGAGCCCACCCTCCCGGTGGGCAGAGTGTGTGTGGGCAGTGTGGCGTGTGTGATGTGTCACTCTGAGTTTGTGGACTCTGTCATGTTCTGTTTCCTCATACACTAGAGCTAAACTGCCTCAATCTTTGATCAGATGCCTCACCCAAAAAATCAAAGAAGTAAGAAAGGACAAAAGGAAAAAAAAGGAAGAAGGAAAGGAAGAAAGAAGGAAGAAATAAGCGAGCCTTGAATATGGTTCGCCCAGTCTGGGAGAGGTGTGGAACCTTCTGGAATCTGCCACATCCCTGGTCACAGCCTCCACCGGGCTCTTCGGCCGCGACGTCTCAAGACAGGAGGCCTGTTGCAGAGTGAGACCTAGAGAAGAGAAGACCCCTAAAGGCAGGAGGAGGGCAAGGGCTGCAAAGCTGCCACTCTGCCGTTGCCCGTGGCCCCCCCACCCCTGGGCCGGTGTTGTCAGACTGCTCTTGTGCCTTGTCTGTCCTCCCCTCAGTAGCAGCTCCCGGCAATTTTCTGCTGACTCTTGGGATCTTACTAAACCACTTTTTTCCTGACAACTCCCTGTATTCCACCCATGCCCCTTGACCACCTGTCTGCACCGCCAGCCTCTTCACACATATCTGGGCGCCGTCTGTCACTTCAGATGCCGCTACGGTGCATCCTTCTCACCACTGTTAGTGCAGTGATGAAGTAGGGATGTCCGCCCCCACAGTGGCATGGGTGGGACAGTACCGTGAGCTCTCCTGTCACCCAGTTGGAACTGGTCAGGGGAGCCAAGGTCTGTGCCCCATGCTGCAGCTGGCTTGTCCTGCACTCTGGGAGCAGAGACCCCAGGGGCCGAAGGCCTGTGTTACTTGTCACCCTTCCGACCTGTCTGTGGGGACGCTCACTCACACAGAGCCGCTGTGACGAGGTGGTAAAAGTGCTCATGAGCGTGAGCTGTCCTGTTCGCTTTAGGGCACTTTCACGTGGGGGTTTTAACTTTCCTAGGTTCAAAAGTCAAATGTAAAATTTTTCAGTAGGCTTCGAATTCTAAAAACTTGAGAGAAGGCCTTCTCCATAAACAATGAGTAGAACTGTGTTCTACTGTTCTTTTAGGTAGTGCTTTTTGTTTGATAATAGTACTTCTAATCCAAAAGGAAATGACACTGTGTTGTGCATAAAGCTTATGGGAAAACAGAGTTTATTTTCTTGATGTGCCACATTTAGACATTATCTAGATATTACCTGTTTGGTAGATTATTATTTTCTCTCTCTTATATCTTTCTCCCCTCTCCCACTCCCCCCAAAAAGCTGTATCGTTTATGGTTGAAAGCACATCCAGAGTTTCCATAATTTTGAAGATACAAATGCCTAACTGTTGTTTATTACCAAGTCATAATGGCATTTTCCTTCTTATACAATTTCCCCCCGCCTTGGGTATAATAATTCTTTTCTTCTGTTTAATTTTATTTGTTAAAAGTCTCTGGCTGAGTCCTTCCATACTCTTACCCACTTTTGGCGGTACATCATTATGTCATTTTCCGCAGGTCAGTCTTTTGGGCAGCACACCCATTCCTGGTTTCCCTGGTGCCATCCTTTCTGGAAGCCCAGCCTCGCTCTCTGACCAAACAGCCACATGGCTGTCATCTCCTTTCCTGGGCATTTCCTTGGCCTTCTCTCCTGGAGCCCTTGTTTCCCTGCTTCTCTGCCTTCCTCTTTCTCTTTCCTGTCACAAGATGGGGGAGGACATCTCTGTGGCTTCTAAGACTTGGCACAACTGAAAATGTCTTTTCTGTTCTCATACTTTGTTCACAGCATCACTGGACATACAGTTCTTTAAAACAAATGCTTTTCACTCAGAATTTTGAAGGCATTGTTCTGTTGTTTTCTACTCAGATTACCAGCCTCTGTATGTGAATTATTTTTTTCTCTCTCTGAAAGCTTTTAGGGTCTTTTTATCCTTGATGTTGTGAAATTTCATGTGGTTAAGCTTTATTTTAATTGACTTTTTTATTTTTACTTTTCATTTTTTAATGTTTATTTTATTTTTGAGAGGGAGACAGAGTGTGAGCGGGAGAGGGGCAGAGAGAGAAAGGGAGACACAGGATCTGAAGGAGGTTCCAGGCTCTGAACTGTCAGCACAGAGCCCGATGCAGGGCTCGACCTCACGAACTGCAAGATCATGACCTGAGCCAAAGTCGGACACTTAACCAACTAAGCCACCCAGGCGTCCCATTTGAAGTGATATTTTAAAATTCATTGTGCTGCACTGTGCATGTTAAATTCCTGGTTTTGATATTGTAATTAATTATGCATGATGTTATTAGGGGGAAGAGGGTAAAGGGTACATGGGACATTCCTGTATTATCTTTGCAGCTGCCTGTGAATCTATAATTTCAAAATTAAAAGTAAAAAAAAAACAAACCATAAATAGTAACATGGAAAATGGTAGAGGTGGGTGCTTCAAGAAACTGTCCATCCACTGAAACAAGCAATAAGCTGGCAAAAAAATAACAGAATCAACTTTTGTAGAACTGTGGATTCTAACAGAATACTTCAACAAGGGAGAACTTAATGAATCTTGATTAATCTACCCTGCAGATTTTGGACTTGCCAGCCTCCATAATTATGACTGCCAATTGCTTAAAATAAATTTCTCTATATATTTACACATTCTATTGGTTCTGTTTCACTGGAAAACCCTAACTAATACATTATTAGAGCTAAATTGATATCAATTCAAATTATATTTTTCTGAATTTAAGATGTTAATTATAATCACCAGGGTAACTAATAAGAAAATACTAAAAAATACCCAGAAAATAAACAAAAAGGGAATTAAAATGGTACACTAGAAAAAAAAAATCAAACACAACAGGCGAGGATGGAAACAATTCAGGAAGAGAAAGTTATGACACTCATAGAAAACAACTAATAGTGTAAAGAGTGCTTCTTTAACAGTAATTACTTTAAAAGTAAATAGACTAAATTCACCAATTAAAGGACAGAGATTGGCAGAATAGATGAAAAAACACGATCTTACTATATATGCTGTCTATAAGAGACTTCAGATCCAAAGACACAAATGGATTCAATGTGAAAGGATGGAAAAAGATATTCCATGTAAATAAGAACCAAGAGAGCTGGAGTGACCATACTTATATCAGACACAATCTACTTTGGTGAAAAATTGTTACAAGAGACAAGTAAGGACATTATATATCAATGAGAGGGTCAATTCACTAAGAAGATAAAGGTTATAGCCATTTACACAACAAGCTACAGAGTCCCCAAATACATGAAGCAAACATTAGCCAAACTAAAAGGAGAAATAAAGAATTCTACAATTATAGCTGGAGACTTAAATAACCCACTTTCAATAATGGAGAGGACACCTAGACACAAAATCAGTAAGGAAATGGAGGACTAGAACAACACTATAAACCAACTTCACCTAACAGATATCCATAGAACACTTCACCCAACAGCAGAGTACACATTTTTCTCAAGAACATATGGATTATTCTCCAGGATAAACCATGTGTTAGGCCAAACACCAAGTCTCAATAAATTTAAGAAGACTGAAATCATACAAAATATCTTTTGTGATCCCAATGAAGTGAACTTAGAAATCAACAGTAAATGGAAAATTCAAAAATAAGTGAATTTTTAAAATATGTTTCTAACAACTAGTGAATCAAAGGAGAAATTACAAATGAAATTATAACATATTTTGAGATGAATATGTGGAAACTTACAGGATGCAGTGAGAGCAGTGACCAAAGGGACATTCATAGCTGCAAACACCTACATTAAAAGAAGAGGAAGGATCTCAAATCATTAACCTGACTTTAAGGAGCTAGAAAATGAAGAACAAACTAAACCCATGGCTTGCAGAAGGAAAGGAACGATAAAGATTAGAGAGGAGATAAATAGAGAATAGAAGAATAGAATCATTGAAATCAAAAGTTTAGTTGAAAAGATCAACAAAATTGACAAACCTTTAGTTAGACTGACCAAGAATAAAAAAGGATTCAGAATAAAAATATCAGAAATGAAAGTGGGGCATTACTACACATCTTACAGAAATAAAAGGATATATATAGAATACTATGAACAGTTATATACCAACAAATTAGATAATCTATATGTGATGGAGAAACTACGAGAAACAAATTCCCAAAACTGATTTAAGAAGAAATAGAATCTCAATAGACATAGATCTCTGTGACAATTAAAGACACTGAATCAGTAATTAAAAACCTTCCAACCAAAGCTTCTCAGGGGGCAGCACAGGAAGAAAGCCCTGCAGTTTGGTGTAACTGCAACCCAGGTAGGTGGGCTAAAGGCAGCCATCTGGTCTGACTGCTGACACTGCCCAACAAGAAGCCTGCATTGGCTCCAGACTGGCACACTCTAACAACACAGGGATCAAACCCTGCCCAGTGAGCCCATAGCAGGCAAAGAGAGCCATTACAGATGACTTATCTGTACACAAATGTGTCCCAGGCACAACAGTAGGGCACACGTGGCCCACATAGGAGACTTCCCTGAACCGCCTGGGTCTGGTGAACAGGAAGCATTGTACTGCAGGGCACTGTGGGACCTCTTCTTCATAAGGCCACTACTTTCAAGATCAGGAGATGTGGCTGACTTTCCTAACCTATAGAAACAAAGAGAGTTAGACAAAAGGAGGAGACAGAGGAATATGTCCCAAATGCAAGAACAGGACAAAATCATAGCACAAGAGCTAAATGAATTGGAGCTAAGCTATATTCCTGATAAAGAATTCAAAATAATGGTCATAAAGATACCCACTGGACTTGAGAAAAGAGTAGAGGATCTCAGTGAGACCTTCAACAAAGAGATTGGAAAAAAAAAAAAAAAAAGAACCAGCCAAGGATGAGGAACTCATAATTGAAATAACAAATACACTAGAGGGAAACAGTAGCAGATTAGAGGAGGCAGAAGAACGAGTCAGTGATCTGGAAGACAGGGTGATGGAAAGCAACCAAGCTTAATAGCAGAAAGAAAAAAGATAATATAAAAAAGAATAGGTTAAGGGAACTCAGCGACACAACTGTAATGACATTCATATCATAGGGATCCCAGAAGGAGAAGAGAGAGGAAGGGGGGCAGAACATTTATTTGAAGAAATAATACCTGAAAACTTCCCTAATCTGGGGAAGGAAACAGACATCCAGATCCAGGAGGTGCAGAGAGTCCCCCAACAAAGTTAGCCAAGGAGGTCCACACCAAGACACATAATAATTAAAATGGCAAAAAATAGTGATAGAGAATTTTAAAAGCAGTAAGAGAAAAGAAAACAGTTACATATAAAGGAAACCCCAGAAGGCTATCAGCTGATTTTTCAAAAGAAACTCTTCAGGACAGAAGGTAGTGGCATGATCAATTCAAAGTATTGACAAGAAAAACCCTACAACCAAAAATACTATATACCCTGCAAGGTTATTGTTCAGAATAGAATTAGCAACAAAGGGTTTCCCAGACAAACAAAAGTTAAAAGTGTTCACCACTAAACCAGACTTATAAGAAATGTTAAAAGGAATTCTTTTACTGGAAAAACAAAAGTCATAATCAGGAGTAAGAAAATTATGAAAGAAAAAAATTTCATAGGTAAATGCAAACCTATAATAAAAGTAGTAGATGAAACACGTATAGAACCATTATGGAGTTTAAAGCACAAGAGCAATAAAATCAAGAATATCTACAAAAATCAGTCAAGGGATTCACAAAACAAAAAGATATACATAAAACATGGGGGGTGAGGGAGTAAAAATTTAGTGTTTTTAGGAGTTAAGCAACAATCAACTTAATAATATACACTGCTGTATGGGTAAGATGTTATAGATGAGCCTAATGGTAAACATAAATCAAAAACCTATAATAGATACACAAAAAAATAAAGAGAAAGGAATCCAAGCATAACATTATAAATAAAGTCTTCAAACCACAAGGGAAGAGAGCAAAAGAAGGAACAGAGAAGAACTACAAAAACAACTGTAAAACAAATAACAAAATGTCAACAAAAGCTATCAATAATTACTCTAAGTGTAAATGGCCTATTGCTCCAATCAAGACATAGTATGAGTGAATGGATAAAAAAGAAAGACCCATCTATATGCTGCTGATAAAAGACTCACTTCAGACCTAAAGACACCTGCAAATTGAAAGTGAAGGGACAAAAAACATTTACCATGCAAATGGAAGTGAAAAGAAGGTTGGAGTAGCAATACTTACATTGGACAAAATAGACTTTAAGAGAAAGACTGTAATTACAAAGAACATTACATAATAATGAAGGGAACAATCCAACAAGAGAATATAACAATTGTAACTATGCATCCAACACAGGAGTACCTAAATACACAAGGCAACTATTAACAGACATAGAGGAAGAAACTGACAGTAATATAGTCCTAGTAAGGGACTTTGACATCCCACTTACATCAATGGATAGATCACCTAGGCAGAAAATCAGCTAGGAACCAGTGGCTTTGAATGACACATTAGGTAAGATGGAGCTTACAGATGTATTCAGAATATTCCATCTGAAAACAGCAGAATACACATTCTTTTCAAGTATACATGGAATATTCTCCAGAATAGATTACCTGTTAGGCCACAAAATGAATCTCAATACATTTAAAAATTCAATAAATTAAAAAATATCATGCATTTTCCCCAGTCATAATGATATGAAATTAGAAATCAATCATAAGAAAAAATGTGAAAGAACACAAATACATGAAGAATAAATAACATGCTACTAAACAATGAATGGGTCAACCAAGAAATCAAAGAGGATATTAAAAAATATATGGAGACCAATGAAAATGAAAACACAGTGGTCCAAAATCATAGGGATGCAGCAAAGCTATTCTAAGAGGGAATTGTATAGCAATACCAGTCTACCACAAGAAACAAGAAAAAGCTGCAAATAAACAACCTAACCTTACACCAAAGTAGAAAAAGAACAAAGCCCAAAGTCAGTAGAAGGAAGGGAAGAATAAAGATTAAAGCAGAAATAAATGAAGTAGAGACTAAAAATACAATAGAACAGATCAATGAAACCAGGAGTTGGTTCTTTGGAAAGATAAAGAAAACTGATAAACCTTTAGCCAGACTTATCAAGAAAAAATAAAGTCATGAATTAAGGAAAAAATAAAGCAAAACAAAAACAAAAGAAATTATCCGACAGAGAAAAGACCAGGACCAGATGATTTTACTGGTGAATTCTACCAAACGTTAAAGAATTAATGCAAATCCTTTGCAAACCCTTCCAAAAAAGAGGAGAATACCAAATACCTTGATATTAGGCAAACACCCTCAGAGAATAAATCTACAGACTAATATCTCTCATGAATACTGATGCAAAAATCCTCAACAAAATACTAGCAAGGTGAATCTAACAGCGTATTAAAAGGCTACACACCATGACTAACTGGGATTTATCCCACAAGCGAGGGTGGTTCAACATAGAAAATTCAATCAATGTTTTTTTTTTTTTATATTTATTTTTGAGAGAGAGAGAGACAGAGAGAGACAGAGAATGAGCAGGGGAGATATAGAGAGAGGGAGACACAGAATCTGAAGCAGGCTCCAAGCTATCTGCACAGAGCCTGTCGTGGGGCTCAAACCCACAAACCACGAGATCATGACCTGAGCCGAGGTCAGTTGCTCAACCAACTGAGCCACTCAGGCGCTCCTCATTCAATGTTATATACCTCATTAATAGCAGTACAGGAAAAAGCCCCACATGATCATCTCAGTTGATGCAGAAAAAGCATCTGAAAAAACTTAACACCCTTTCATGATGAAAACACTATTCTGGGAATAGAAATAGTAATTCTAGAAATTCCTAGGTATAGGAATAGAAGAGAACTTCCTCTACCTGATAAAGGGCCTTTATGAAAAACTCACAGCCAACATCCTATTCAAAGATGAAAGACTGCAATCTCTCCCGAAGATCAAGAATAAGACAAAGATGTCCACTGCCATCACTGCTACTAAATATTGTACTAGAAGTTCTCACCAGAGAAGTTAGACAAGAAAAAGAAGTATTAGGCATCCAAACTAGAAAGCAAGAAGTAAGACTATCTACATTCACAGATGGCAGATCCTATATGTAGAAAACCTTACAGAAGCCACCAGAAAGCTAATAAAAGGAAATTCAGCTAAATTACAGGGTACAAGATCAACACATAAAAATCGGTTGTGTTTCTTTATACTAGCCATGAGCAACCTCATAAGAAAATTAAGAAAACTATAGAATTTACAGTACCATCCAAAAGAATAAAATAACATGGAAATAAAACAAGGCGAAGGACTGTACATAAAAATTACAAAACATTGCAGAAAGAATTAAAAAAAAACCCTATAAGTTAATGGAAAGACATTCCTTGTTCATGGATTGGAAGACTAATAATTGTTAAGATGGCAATACTACCCAAGACATTCTGAAGAATGAAGGCAATTCTTATATAAAAGTTTCCATAGCTTTTTTTGTTTTTTCAGAAATGGAAAAGCCCATCCTCAGATTCATATGGAATCATGAGGGATCCTGCATAGCCAAAACAATATTAAAATAAAACAAATTTTGAGGACTCACACTTCCCAATTTCAAAACTTGTTTCTAATGTTTATTTATTTTTGAGAGAGAGAGAGACAGACAGACAGAATATGAGCAGGGAAGGGGCATAGGGAGACAGAGACACAGAATCCGAAGCAGGCTCCAGGCCCTGAGCTGTCAGCGCAGAGCCTTATGTGGGGCTTGAACCCATGAACTGCGAGATCATGACCAGAGCCAAAGTTGGACGCTTAACTGACTGAGCCACCCAGGTGCCCCACCAATTTCAAAACTTCTTATAAAGATAGAGTAATCAAAACGATGTGGGACCACCATAAAGATAGACAAATAGGTCAATGGAATTAAATTGAGAGCCTGGAAGTAAACCCATGTATCTATGGTTAATTGATATTCAACAAGGGTGCCAAAACAATTCAATGAGGAAAGAATAGTCTCTTCAACAAATGGTGCTGGGATAACTGGATATCTACATATAAGAGAATAAAGTTGGACCATTACTTCACACCATATCCAAACACTAACTCAAAATGGATCAAAAACCTATAAATAAGAACAAAAAATATGGGGTGCCTGGGTGGCTCCATCTGTTAAACATCCTGTTCTTGATTTTGGCTTAGGTCATGATCTCAAAGTTCATGAGATTGAGTCCTGTGCCCTGACAGCAAAGAGCCTGCTTGGGATTCTCTCTCTGCCCCTTCCCCCTCAAAATAAATAAATAAACTTAAAAAAAAAAAAAAGAACAAAAACTATGCAACTCTTAGAAGAAAACATATGGGTGTATATTCATGATCTTGAATTTGGCAATGGATTCTTAGATACGACAACAAAAGCATGACCAACAAAAGAGAAAATAAATTTGACTTCATCAAAATTAAAAAGTTTTGTGCATCAAAGGACACTATCAAGAAAGTGGAAAGACAAGCAACATAATGGAGGAAAAATTGCAAATCATATATCTGAAAAGGGTCTGTTATCCAGAATGTATAAAAAATCTCTTTACAACTCAAGAACAAAAAGACAACTCAGTTTTAAAAATGGGCAGAGAATCTGAGTAGACATTTCTCCTAAGAAGATCTACAAATGGCCAATCAGCCATTCTATGTTCAACATCATTATTCATTAGGGAAATGCAAATCAAACCGACAGAAACCACTCACACCTACTAGGATGGCTGTAATAAACTAAATGGAACATAAGCATTGGCAAAGAGGTGGAGAAATTGGAAACTCTGTTCATATTGTTGCAAATGTAAAATGGTACAGCCACTTCACCCCTAGTTGTATACCCCAAAGTATTGAAAACAAGTACACAAATATTCGTACATGAACGTTCACGGTAGCGCTACTCACAATAGCCAAAAGGTAGAAACTCAAATGTCCTTCGACGCATAAATGAGTGAACAAAAGGCGGTCTATACATATGCTGGAATATTATTCAGCTATAAAAAAGGAATGAAATACTGCTCCACACTACAACATGGATGAATCTCTAAAACATTATGCTAAATAAAAGAAGTCAAACACAAAAGGCCACATACTGTATGATTCCATTTATATGCAATAGCTCTAATGGATAATCCATACAGACTGAAAGCAGATTGGTTGTTGCCAAGGGGAGAGGGGAGGTATAAATGTGGAAGAATCTCCTTAATGCATTTGAGATTTGCTTTTGGGGAGATGAAAACGCTTTGGAACTAGACTGAGGTGGTGGTTGCACAACAGTGTGAATGTACTAAATACCATTGAATTGTATGCTTAAAAATGGTTATGTGAATATCATTTCAGTAAAAAAGGAAAATATAAATATATAGCTGTAAACACATACATACAAGTATACATGCATACATAAAGCTTAGGTCAGGTCAGCAAGACATCAAAAAGAAACAAACAAACAAACAAATAATTCATTGTGTTGGGAACTTGGTCGTCCCTTTGGTTCTGGTGATTTCTTTGATGATTTCCCTACCATTCTCTCTTCTCCTTTTCTGGAAGTCCTGTTGGTCATATTGGATTGATCTCCTAATTTTCTCCTGTTTTATCTTTGTTGTATGTTTTGGGAGATTCCCTGGACTTTATCTTCCAACAATTTCATGAATTTTTATTTTGGAAAATTGTATTTTTAATTTCTCCCTCTTTCCTTTTTCTTATGGCATCCTGTTCTTGCTTCACAGATGTAGTGTCCTCCCTCCTCTCTGCAGAAGTAAACGCAAAGTGAGGCTTTCTTCTGCATCTCGGTGTCTCCTCTCTGCCCCTTCACTTGGGAGGCTTCCTCAGGTGTCGTATCTGACATAAGCCAGAGTGAGGGTGGGGAGTGAGGCTTGCTGGCTGTTGGGCTCACTGCAGGGCATCACTGGAGGGTGTCCTGTGGCTTTTTCCTTGACCCTCCAATTCCCGTCTCTCTGAAGTGGTTCAGTTCCTCCCAACAAGACTCCTCAACCTTTTGGGGGCTGGGGGTGGGTGGGAAAACCCAGGGGTCTAAGAGCCAGGCTGTTAAGTGCTTTTCACTGAACACTTGCTGTCCCCTGTGTGTCCCCTCTCTCTGGACATCCCTTGGGCTCTGAATGGCTTATGTTGGACCCCCTCTACTGTGTCACAGCCCATGCTTCTGCTTTCCAACTTCTTGTGGGCAGTGAGGGTGCTGACTCCGTGGGTTCTGAAGTTTTGTTTCAGTTTTATTCCTGATAGTTTTATGGACACTTCAGCAGATAAAGGGCCAAAGGATTTTTCGCCATCATCTTGAAATCAGTTTTGCTCGCTTTTATCAACAGCATTCTCTAAAAAAAACACATAAAAGCAATCCATGTTTATGGTTAAAAAAAATATAGGGGTCTCTGTTGAAGAGTAAAAGCCTCCCCTTTAGAGGAAGAGTTTCTGGCCTCTGCCAGTTAACTCCTGATTTTTACAAAGGCTTCCAGAAGTGTTTTATGCAAATACCAAGGATATATGGGTTTGTTTTCCTTTTCTTTTATTAAACACAGATGGAACTGTGTATATTGATTTGTGGTCTTTTTTCTGTTTTTTAAGCAACACTGTCTTAAAAAGTTCCCTCTTGAAGTTTAGCTGTATAGCACTGAAGTCTTAATTCCTCAAGGATTTGTGGGTTTCCTTGCCGATAAACCCTGGATTTGCAAAGGCTGTGGATGCAGGGCAGAACATCTGTCACTCTGCTGCAAACTGCACTCTGTCCCATGGGCGTGTATCAGCCTAGACACTGAACCCTTTCTCTAGTGACAGCCTCTTGTTCCACTTGTAGGTAACTCGGTTCCACTGAGTGTAACTGTATAACCCTGTACAGGTAATGGTCTAAAAACTGTATGTACAGAGTTCTGTTCTAGAGGAGAACATAGAGATTTGTGATTTGGATAACCACATTTTGAAGCAGGGATGAGTATCAGAAAAAGTAGATTATCTTGATTCCTCTACAATGTGCAGGGTGCCCCAGTGTAGTTTCAGAGGAAGATTGCATTCTTAGGGCAAGTACATGTAAATGTCAGTTACTCAGCCACCTCAAATTTTTGGTGGATTGAAGTGTGATAAAAATAAGCATATTCATGTGTTAGTTTTTTTATTCTCCTATGCTTTCTATTATAAATAAAACTTTTTAAATAAAACATTTTCTAAGATAGTCCTTAAGAAAGTGGTAGTGATTATTTTCAAAATTTGTTTAGTATAACATAGTTTGGTTTTGTAACTTTCATTTTGATCTGGGAATGGATTCAGTATTGATCTGTGCAACGCTTCCTATTTGGAATTCACCACAAGCACAGAAACAAATGCTGTATGATAAAATATGGAAATTGGGTGGCAAAGCCAGGTGAAATTAAACCTTTTTAGTTTGAGAAAATGTTCTCAACTTTAATTGTATAGTATTGCATCACAGTGAAAACCTGTCATCACTGCTGTTGCGTTGATGTTTAGTAGGTACCCCCAGCATGCAGAAGGGCCTTATTTCCTGAGATGCCCTCTGGCAGAACTTTGAGAAGATAAGCGTGCTGGGACCTGAACAGCGGCGGTCTTGTCTCACCGGTTTAGAGGGGGGCACAGCCCCGGGGGTTCCTCAGTGCTGCTCTCTCGGCAGGGTCGTGAGGCCTTGGAGTGGGTGATCGGCCGACTGAACACGGAGCTGGAGGGCCTGGCAGCCCCCGCCTGCGCCAGAGCATGATGCACCAGCAGAGCCCAGGACCCGGACATGCAGGTGGAGCAGCAAGTGGCAGGTGTTCACTCCCATCCTCCGACCCCCCCCCCAGCTCCAGCCCCCCGCAGTGGGGCTGTGCACTCGCTCCACACTTGGTCTGTGGGAGTGAGCATTTGTGATCAGCGCATGGCTACTCTGGAAAGACAGTGAGTTTGCCAGATCTTGATCTATAGCTTACCTTTACCTTATTTTTTTCAGTAAGCTCTATGCCCCCCAAGGTGGGACTTGAACTCACGACGCTGAGATCAAGGGTTGCATGTTCTGACTGAGCCAGTCAGGTGCCCCTAGCTTACCTTTACCTTTATCTTTATTTTTTTAATGGAAAGTTTTATTTACTAAACAGGGTTAAATCTCTGATATCCCTTCCCCAGAAGCCAAGATATCAGAGTGTAAAAGGGAATGGCTTTCTCCATCATTCAAATAGAAGTTTCTCTGGGTTTTGGTCCTGAGTCGGCTGTAATCACAGACTGTGGGTATTGCAGGTCCGGCTGTGGCTCCTTGGATCCAGCCTGAGCGCTCCAGTTGGTGGAGCACCGTCCCTCCAATCCGTGCTGTGTGTGTGGCCTCTGCGGCTGCCTGTGCTCCGCCGCTGACCTGCCCGTCCTCAAGTTTGGTGACATTCCACAAATGTGACAGCCGTTCTGCATGCACACCTAATCTGACCAGATTGTATCTTCCACTGACCACAGACCCTAGATTTAATTTAGGAGATGGGTTTTTAATGACATGTATACAGCAAATAACATAAAGCATCCTCATTTGATTTTAGTTTCTGAACAAGAAATAGGATACTTCTTTTTGTTTTAACCAAACCAATCCGTTTAGATTTTTTAGAAGAGAAATGAGTTATCAGGAGAAACTAGTTACTTTGATAATGTCCTATTACTTGCCTAATGCTTTATGTTATTGTCCAAAGCATAGAAAGAAGTCCAGGATCCTGCCGCCTTTCCTTAGTTTGCAGTGTTACATCCCCTGTTAATGTGCCCTTTGAGTTTGGTAGGAATAAAAGTTGAATACACTAGTTACTGTGTCAACTCTTCATCTAAACCGGAAGTCACTACAGCTAAACAAGAAGTTTCCTCTTGGAAGCTGGGCTTCCCAGAGCTGTGCGAGCGCTCTAGGCCATCCTGTGGTCTGTGTATTGGTACCTGTCTTCTGGTTAGGTAGCTACTTCCATACGATTTTTCTAGAAGCACAACCAGGAGCTCTCTGAAAACAAGGTTTCCCTTTTTGTAGGAAAACTGTTGGTACTGAATATTCTTTTTTTTTTATGTTTTATTTATTTTTGAGAGAGAGAGGGAGAGAGAGGTAGGCAGGCAGCAGGAGCAGGGGAGGGACAGAGAGAGGGAGACACAGAATCTGAAGACAGGCTCCAGGCTCTGAGCTAGCTGTCAGCACAGAGCCCGATGTGGGGCTCGAACCCACAAACCGTGAGATCATGACCTAAGCCAAAATCGGATGCTTAACCGACTGAGCCACCCAGGTTCTCCCTGAATATTCTTTGAAGAATGTTCCACCTATGTGGCATTAGAACCAACTATTAAAACTGTATCTGATTTGTGCCAGTGGCTTTTTGGCTTCTAAAGAGTAGATGACTATTTGCCTCCAACATTTCTGTCCTCACAATAAGGAAGGGTTAGGCATGCTTTGATATAGGAGTTAATTGCTGGGTGTCTCTGTTAGGAACTTCATTCCTGCCCGCACCCCCCGAATAGTATTCCCTAGCAGATTTCTCCTTATGGCTGAGCCTTAGTGAATGCCCAGTATATTCAGAACAGGTGTTCATAGGTTCTGTTACAACTTCAGTATCCAAAGAAGGAGCAGGGTTACTTATTTGGGTGACTTCGGTGGCCGAGGAGATTACCCTTTGTGAGCCCGCTGTTGGATTCTAGGTATGCAGGAGTAAATCTGGGCAGTATGACCACTTCATACCGCTTCAGTTTCCTCATCATAAAACAGACACTGAACCCAGCTCCAGGGATCGAACCAGGGAGCAGCTGGGAAGCGCCTCAGTGCAGGCTTGTGGCACCTTGGTCTACGGTGCTGTTACCACTAGTACTGGCCCACCTTGGGCCAAGGAGTCCCCTGGGAGCACCACTGGGCAGGGCTAGAATTGGCAACACTGGGCTTCACTGATGGAACATACATTTTTTGATCGAGGGCGGATTTTAACTTTTATAATCACTGGTGAAGAGGTAACTGTCAATGATAAAAGAGGCAAGTGGTAGGACATTAATGAGTACTAACTGAGGACTGATTTGGATTTCTAGCCTTCACTGCTCATCATGTTCTAAATGCTTCTCTTCACCTATTATAGGACAGTTTGCTTAGGGCAGGGGTTGGCAGACTACAGTCTATGAGCTAAGCACAGTTTTCGCATTTTTAAAGGGCTGTAAATAAACCCCCCACAAATAGAAGAGTATGCAGCAGAGACCATATGAGGCCCACCAGACCTCAGACTTACTATCTGGCCCTTAAAGCTGACCCCTTTCTTAGAGATTCCACTGCATCTCTTAGTCAACATAAATCAAACTAAATTTGTTCCCTTTCTGCTCCCTCGTTTCTAAGTAGTGCTGCTTCCATTATCCAAATACAAAACCTGAGTTATTTAAGACTTGTTTCTCCTGCTTTCTTTCTGTAGCCATATGCAAACCAAACATTCCTTTAAAAGGTCTCAGATCGATTCTGTGTCTTCTCATTTCCTTGTCGAAGTCAGCTTTAGGTCTTATCACCTGGGGTGGCCAGCTTCCAAGACAGCCCCCAAGGAGGCTGCCTCCGGGTGGCCACGTCTACAGGTGGTCTCTTCCCACACTGAGTAGCGTGCAGCCAGTGGGATACTGCAGAATATTCCGCGATGCTCTGTGACTTCCCAGGCCAGGTCATAAGAGACCCTGTGACTTGTACCCTGCTCCTTAGTGCATCACCTGCTCTGGGGCAAGCCAGCTGCCATGTCATGAGACACTGGAGGAGCCCAACAGGGAGGTCCGTGTTGTTAGAAGCTGTGAGAGGGAGCCATCTTGGAAGCGGATCTTCTAGTCCCAGGAAAGCCTTGAGCTAACTACAGGCCCAGCTGACGTCTTGACCGAAACCTCCTGAGATGCCAGGCCAGAACCACCCAGCTAAGGCTGCTCCTGATTTTCTGACCATGGAAACTTGTTAGATAATAAATGTTTTTTGTTTCAAGCCACAGTGTCCCTGGGGGTAATTTGTTATGTAGCAACATGTAGCTAATCTTAACTTTATATTAAATTTGTACAATCCCTTTCTAATTTGTCCCCCTTTCCTTCAGTTTCACTTCTTGTCAGATTATTCCAAAATAATCTCATCATAATTTTTCTTAAAGAGCTACAGAGGTTTTTCATTGCTTTTTGGAAAAAGTCCAACCCAAGGCCTAGGCATTGGCCCAGATGACTCTGATGCAGGTGGGCATCAGATTGCACTGTGGGCAATACTGGATCCTCTCTCCCCCCTGAACCCACTTTAAAATCAGCTTCCAGGACGCCTAGGTGGCTCAGTGGGTAAAGCGTCTGACTTCAGCTCAGGTCATGATCTTGTAGTGAGTCTGAGCCCCATGTCGGGCTCTGTGCTGACAGTTCAGAGCCTGGAGCCTGCTTCAGATTCTGTGTCTCCCTCTCTCTCTGCCTCTCCCCAACTCATGCTCTGTCTCTCTCTGCCCCTCCTCCACTCATTCTCTCCTCTCTCTCAAAAATAAACATTAAAAAAATTAAAATAATAAAACCAGCTTCCATGAAGGTGTCCTTGACTAATACCAGCTTATAGCTTACTATATATTCCTAGACATTTATGCTGCCTTGGACCGTTTTTTAAACTGTTCACATATCTGACCAGTTTACAGTTCCTCAGAAGCCAAGATCAGATGTTCTGCGTTGCACACACAGTTCCGGGCATTCCTAAGTGCTTTGGTGACGTGAGGACTGAATTCAGAATCCCAGCAGCTAATAGGAAACACAGCTGGAAATTAGCAGGGCTATAAGCACAATTTAGGAATTAGACCTCAGGCTGGATGCTGGGCTAGTGGTTTGACCTCGGGCATATGACAACCTCGTTATTCCTGTTTCTCATCTGTGAGAGAGGGTATTAATGGTACCTACTTCACAGTTGAGGATTCAGGGAGATAATGTGGGTGAGGGTGTTTAGCACAGTATCTGATATAGGCTGTGTGCTCAGTAACTGGTAGCTATTAGTAGCTACTGAAAATCAGCAAAATGTTTTTGAAATTCTGTGTTAATAGTAACACAGCACAGAATATCTAAAATCGTAATGCTTATCTTCATAGCTTTCCTTATTCTCTTTTATTGACCAAATTGTTTTAATATGGGAAATTTGAAATACAGTTGACCCTTGAACAATGCAGGAGTTAGGGGCATCAAAATCCCCATATAGCTTTTGATTCCCCCCAAACTTAACTACTAATCGCCTACTACTGATCAATATACAATTAACACATATTAAATATATGTATATCCTATGCTGTATTCTCACAATATAGTAAGCTAAAGAAAATATTAAAATCATAAGAGAAAGTACACTTACAGTACGTTACGGTAGTTACGAAGAAAAAAAATCCACAGTAAGAGGACTCACAGTTCAAACCCATATTGTTCAAGGGGCAACTATAGTTTTAATATTTTTAAAATTTTAGTCCAGTTGGCACATAAACTTTAATCAACATGTTAAGATTTCTACTAAGAGTTAACTCCCATAATGTAAGGTAAGAGGCAAGTGGTAAAAAAGTTAATGAGTACAAACTCAGTACTAATAAATATACCCTTTGCATTTATGTAGTAGCTTCAATTATAGGTCTCCAAGGTCTCTGTACATCTGTTCACCCACTCGTTAGTGGGAAAAAGCTGGGTCAGGGAGGCAGGGCTGTGCACTGTGCACGGTGGCTCCACCCAGGAGCTCTAGAAGAAGAAAGCCCAGAGAGGAATGTGTGGTGAGTGCCATTTATCAAAGAGTCAGGTAGAAAACCCAGACTGACAACTAGGGTATCTGGAGCTCCAAGTCAACCATGTTAATGATGTGAGCTACTGCCTCAAGCTTCTCTATTCTGATTAGCTACTTTAGGGTTGCAGTGATTTGCTGACTTTGAGGAAAGACGGGCTGTACGAGGCAGTTGTCTGTTAAAGAGCACAGATTAAAACGACATCCATTGTTTTGAAGACCTCTTGATGGTTCCACCTTTGTATTTCTTATTCTCATTTCCATACTGAACCTGCTAATTCATTCGTTAATTCACTCCACAGATATTCGGCACCTGTTACATGCCAGGTATTTTTCCAGAAACTGGGGAAATGGCAGTGAAGAAATCTGACGGAGATCCTTATCTTCATGGAACAGTTTAGTGGGGTGTTAGGTGCTAAGTGCAATAGAGAAAAAATGCAGAAGGGAGGAGGCAGAAGTAGGAACTGTAGCAGGTAGACAGGAGAATTAAGAGGTTATTTAAGGCAGCCGCTTGGGAGAGTAGGCACATTGAGACAGAACCAAGGGGTAAACAATGGGAGTAAAGTACATGATGGCTGAGTTTTCCATCTATTAGAGCTGTTCAAAGATAGAACTTTGCAGAAATAAGTGTCTTCCTGATCCTGACCATGTTTAAACAGAGCCAAGAGCTTGCCATTTGCTGGAGTGAGGACCAAACGCCTTCTTGGATCACTTTGAGCTCTGAAAGCCACTAGTAGAGATCAAATTGGTGAAGAGAGCCAGGCAGGGATGGGGTCTACAGCACTGAGAGGGCCAAAGAGACAAGCTTCTTGGCTGGGGATCCCATTACTACACTGGGAGGTACAAATATTGGGGACTCCCTATAGCTGTGGTAACTCATTCTTTGACCAAGCTGGATAACAAGAGTTCTCCATTCGTTTGCTGCATCTTACTGCAATGAAGATAGTCTGTTATATGTAATTGCCCCTATGGCTGCCTGGTTCTCTTTACATCTCTGACAGGAAAACACACCACACTGTGGGAACAAAGACTTGCCAGGTCTGACAAGGTCTTCCATTGCATAGGGTTGGGAGATAAACCATCAGTAACCAGATATTGTTGATGTAAAACGCTGTTTTTTTGTGTGTTTTTAATATATACTAACTTTTCTTTCTGAAAATTTTCTTTGAAATTTTGGGTGATCTACTCAGGATTTTTTTTACATTGAGGTACAACTGACACACACAGACTCAGATTCTTAATAGTAGTTGGTAAGCTGACTTATTGTCTTTGCCTCCCCAAGTTTCAAATAAATACAGCATATTTTGCACTTTTTCTTGCATTTGTGTATTATACATCATCAGGTTTGTCACCAACACAAATACTGTCTGGAAAGTACCAGTCATTTCACCCTTCACTTTAGTGAAAGGGCTGGCTTGGATGCACAAAGACTTTTCTCAATTTCTTGTTACAGTCGGCTCAGGCTCTCCACTAATTTACTGGTCGGTACCTATATGGTACTGGTTGTTTGATCCAGTGTGTTGAATGCCTCTCCTGGATAAAACTGACCTTAGAGATCACCTCATCCAACACCCTTACTTTAAACTGTAAGAAATTGAAATCCAGAAATGTTAAGGAACTTTCACAATGTCAGGCAGCTGTTCTGCTGTCGGGCTGGAGCACTGTGAAGTTAGAACCATTTCAAATACTTGAAACCAGGTACTGTTGAAACAGTCTGCTTTGCTGATTACAGACTAGTTTTTTTCAGTTATTGGGAAGAAAGCTCATCCTGAAAAATCCTCTTCGCTAGCAAATCCCATTTTGGAACAGAGTAAGGTCCCTGTTCTTACTGAGAAGGAAGTGTGTCTACCACTGGCTACACCTGGAGGAATATTTTAGGCTGTACTAGGAGTCACTTGGAGGCAGAATGCCCACTGTTACGCCCACACTGCCAGTCCAAATTTATATTCTGTGAATCTGACTTCTGAAATGACCTTGATACTGTGCTAGGAAGACTCGAGGCTTTTTATCTCATCATGTTCCCTTTCCTTGGTGGGCAAGCTGGAATCTTCTTACACTTCCTTCTTTCTTTGGGATGTCTAAGATCAAAATTTCTTCCTTTTAAAAGTAGAAGTTATTCTGATTTTTGTTTACGCCTTCAGCTCTATACAGCAGTAGCTATGTTGTTCAGATATACCCATGCGGTCCTTCCATTTCTGCCACATGCTTCCCTACAGCTTTTACACCATATTTACTTAGGAACTTGATATTCAGGTTAGCTCTACAGAAATCCTCAATTTATCTTTGGCATCTCCACTCGTCTGAACACTGCTGCTCCTGGGAGGAAATGGGATGTGATGTCCTCTGCTGTGTCACCCTAGGGAAAGGGACTGACGGACAATTCCTGCAGCCACAAGGGAACACCAAAGAATATATGGAAGGCCAAACTTGAAGTGAGCAAGCTTGCTCATGGTAGTCCCTCCTTGCCAGCCACACCCAAGGCGAGGGAGTTCCCCCCTTATTTCAGTCACAGACAATGAGATTCCTTAGTGCAGCTCATGAGAGCGTTCCCCGTGTAGGACCTACAGGGCCAGGGCCTCTGGGCAGCAAAAGGAATCTGAGTTGTGTTGAACATGCCGTAAGTTTAAATATCCAGAGGGTCTTCAGTTTTTAAGCTGCAGGACATAAAGGAAGTTTTGATGCCCTTTTCAAGAGCGATGTCTTGTCTATTCTGAAGCTCTTTTATTTCCATTGCTTCAATGATGCTGAAGTGGCTTGGGTTTTGCTGCAAGCATCAAAATCCAACAGTAGAAAGAGAATTGCATATTTTTTTTGGCCACAGCAACATCTATTCTAGATACATAAATTATACATTGGGGCGCCTGGGTGGCTCAGTCGATTAAGTGACTCTTGATTTCTGCTCAGGTCATGACCGAACAGTTGTGAGACTGAGCCCCTGCATCGGGCTCCGGGTTGACAGCACAGAGCCTGCTTGGGATTCTCTCTCTCCTCTCTCTGTGCCCCTCCTCCATGTGCATGCACACATGTGTGTGCTCTCTCTCAAAATAAACTTAAAAAAATTAAATACATAAATTATGCATCATAGACATTTTAGTGGAATGAGCCAGAACAATACTGCAAATTCAGTCTGCCAGGTAATTGCACCTGGACATTTAATTAGTGTAGGCAGAATTTTATATTAAGTAGGTTCTTAGCTCCTAAACTTTTTGGATGGACAAAAGGAAGTTTTTACACATGGGCCTCTGGCTAACATGGGGGAAGAAGGAGCATAGCCTATATGAACATTACAATGAATCTGTGTGTGTGTGTGTGTGTGTGTGTGTGTGTGTACCTGCACACTCTGCAGAGAGACAAGAACTGGAGTCTTTAAACACATCATATGTGCAATCAAGCCCTTTCCTAAAAATAGTTCTCACTACACAATGCTAGATTATGATGATTTACAACTATCTTCCTTCACTGGAACTGGGAAGGGAAAAGACAGAGAGTTGTAAGGGTTACACAAAGCTTTCCTCTTTGTGGTATCCAAGTTTTCTATACCTCTGGGGTCCAGAGAGTACAAGGCTAGGGCTCTGACTTGGACTGAGAAAGTCTCTGAACCCTGGAGAGTGAGCTGGACACACACAAGCGTTTTGTTATACAGACCTCACAGAGAAGCTTCAGTGGAAGGAGATCCTGAAATATGCCTGACAAACAAGGGGATAGCTTGTGTAAATGAGTATCAAACTCAGTATCAGGTAATATTTGAGATATATAAATATCTTAAATGATGCTCTCTCTTTAGTTAACAAAAACATAAGAACTTCCCTAAGTTCATTCTGGGTTTAATCTTCCTAATTTTTTCCTCAAGCAATTTACGTACTACAACAGGAAATTTTCTTATCACAGGACATTTTAGGAATGTATCCCTTGAGGAATTCTATTTAGAGAAAATACAGAAGAGCTTTATCTTTCTATACATAATTTGTCTCCATGCATGTGACTTTATGATGAAACATTATATACTATTTACAGAATTTTAATCTCCTGTACTGTTGAGGGTTAAAAAGAAGCCATGGCTTCTTGGTAGCACAGCAGAGTTATGGCAGTGGCTCCATTAAAAAAAATGTTTTTTCTAGTGTGGTCCTTGTCAGATTGCATATCTCAAACCGATCATAATTGCAGATGATACAGGTGTCTTGACTTCTAACCTAGATGGCTTCTGACAGCTAGTTACCGAAAGACATCACCATTTTACAACAGGAACTCAACACAGAAGTTATGATGGAAAGCCATTTTATTTTTCCCTAAATTTATTTAAAATAAAAGACTTGAATGCAAAACGTTTAGTACCGTCATGTCACCCTGAACGCCAGCAATACCTTGACTTATACACACAGGAAGCCAGGTCCAAGTCCAGTTAGTGTACAGGTATCTCCTTGGCCCTTCAACAGTTTTGCAGGAACAAAATTTTCTGCCATTTTGCTTTAGGAAATAGCAACATAATTTAAAACTTTCATGTCTCCTATATGACACCTAAAATCCAGTCCTATATTTATTAATACAGTTAGAAAAATAAAAGCCTTAGAAAATTCATGGTATGAGTTCACGGTGCTAATCACATAATCTCTTCAAAAGTAAGATCATTTTTAAAACTCCTACATAACACCTTCTGGTTTAATTTGAAAGGCCTAAGACTTGAAATCTAGTAAGACTGTTAAATCAATGTACATTATCAATTATTTGACTTAATTTTTACTTGCCCTGGGAGAATTAATTCCCATGGTCCACTGAATGAATGCCCTTCAACTGTTAATAAATATATTACACTATTTACAAGCATTCTCATCCACTCTGACACGGGTAGAAAGTTAAGCCGTGGGGAAGAAACCGTCTCCCAGCAAGGCGAGCTCATGAGGTCTGGGACAAAAGGACAGAGCTGGACGGCATGCGTGCGTGCGTGCGCACTCTCAGACACACCAGGCTGCTTTTGAGACCGGCTAGCCAACAATTTGTTGTTGCTAGATCAGGTATAAATGCCAAATAGCCGGAAACCAGGAAAAAAAGAAAGGAACAGTGTGAAGGTACGGTATTTTAGTAGTCAAGAAGAGGAAGACAGGCCTCATGTCAGACTGGGCCAAGGATGGTGAAACCACGCTCTAGAAGCTGTTGGTGAATCACCCTCTGCAGATTACCTAATTTAGTCGAGGTGATGGGTACGTGTCACGGGTAAGGGAAGGGTAAATGTAAGAAACTGTTTTGGCAACAAAAAGTGATGTTCATTCGACGTCTATGAGTTTAACTGTGCCACGTGCCCTCTCCTTACACTACTTTCTGCAAACTGTCTCACGTAGACATACCACCCACTGGACAAACCTCGTTAACGCGGCTGAAGCATTTACATTCTAATGCTCTGGCAAGAGTGATCATAATGCCCAAATCAGCCCATGCACCATCATAATAAACCCGAAGAGGTGAAGCCAAAGATTGAGAGATGCCAGATGTTTGCCTTGTGAACGTGAATGAAATTCTCATTTTGGGGGCTTAGTTTCCTATGTTTTAGTAACAGCAATAAACTAACCATTATTTTAAAAAGCACACTATCATAGTCATGTCTGTATACATACACACATACCGTTCCTTTTCCCGGTAGTCATTTAGAGGTCCAAGCCTGGGGCCCTCAAAGGGCATGGCTTCCACCAAACCTTCTGGGATACAGAGTCCAAATAGTCCCTTGGAAAATGTTATAAATGAGATTCACGCAATATAATGTTTAAATCTCTTATACGAGAGTCTTTAAAATAATTTAAACATTTGCAAACGCAGTAAGGGTTCTCTGGTGGCCCACTTTTACATGCAAATACAGACGAACTGTTAACATGCATTATTTTAGTCAATTGGTAAAGTTTATTTCGTAAGTATTAAGTAATTTTAAGCCATTTACTAAATTGTAAATTTCAATCCATTAAAAACTACTACCAGAGCAGTTCTGAGGTATTACTGTTAATCTAATATAGAAATGTTACTCTACTCTGCTGTGGTATGAAATGTGACTGCCGTGCCTCTTACGTAATGGTGCTGTTGCAGTGCTGACTACAGGCGTGTCCTATAGCTTTCAGGAAATTACTGCGTATGTGCATTCACGGACTTTCCAAACATCAAGGGCAACTGGATTGGTCACTTCTAAGCATACTAAAATAGTAAGGTATAGCTCCTGGAATGGGACAAACAAGCGGAGAAATTTCAGGTATATAAGGCCACCCTCCAACCTACCTTCATCAAAAACCCACCCTACTCACTCCAGTCGTTTACAAGGAAAACTTGTGCAAAAGGCATCCAAAAAGCCTATTGGCAGGTTAATTTTCTTGTAATTTTAAAAGAACTAGACAATGTTTTTTCCCTTAAAATTCATTTACAAAAATAAATTACTTTCAGTTTGAGACCTTAGATACCAAATTGTGGCTTAATTTAGTCCTGATGGCTAAGACTATAAAGTTATGAAAAACGTAGCTGAACATGGAAGAGCTCCAGCTCATTCCCCGCGGCGCGGCAACAGCTGGCACCCTGTGCGGTCACAACACTCCTCACGGTTACCCAAGATATACTCAACTTCTTGACTGACTTTTAGCCTTCCTTTGTCCTGAAACTCCCACAAAACTTTAATTCTCAGACCTCTGTTGCAAAACTACAAGTAGCCATGATACATTCAAAATAGGGAATGAAAACCTGTCACCCACTCAGGAGACACTGAGCCATTGCACTGGGGCAAACACAGCAGCTCGGAGGAAACGGTCACCCACTTGGGTGTACGGCTTATCCAGATGTTTTGCACTAGAATGCAGGCGTTAAGTCCCTCTCGGAGTCTTTATCTCAGAGCAACAGTAATTTATGATCAGTTTGACAGTATGAGCAAACGCTTCCAGGTTTTGTGCCGTGAGATGATGAGCAGCATGGCCCCGACTCCAGGTAACTGGTGTGTGGCGGGGCCTGGTCACTATGTACATTAGATAGGAACACTGTCAGGTGGAGGTGCCAATATGACTTACTGCTTAGAACTGTGCTAACATCGATGCCTTTGTGAGGCTGATTTCTCATGTGACAGGCTTTCTGCCTTAGTCAGGAAATTATCTGAGGGAACGGTAAGGAACTGAACTAAGGAAAAAGTTTCTGGCCTCCAAATCCACACACACACACACACACACACACACACACACACACACACACACACACACACAAGCAAGTTTCAAACTACTGTTCTCTCTCAGTGCAAACGAGCAACTGGCTGACCTGTCATGTACCATCAATCGATATGAACACAGCATTCAGTCTGTGGAACAACGTGATGCAGCAAAAACCTGATCTAATGAGAATTCAAGCCTATTAACTAAGACAGTGCAGCTCAGTGTTTCTCCCATGCTAGTGCCGACTCTGAACACAAAGCAACCGAAAGGCACAGGCTCAGATTTCATTGATAGTCCTCTCTGAAGGGCAGTATTCCGAGGGGCCCGGTGAGGACATATAGAAAGACTGTGTTTTCCTTTTTAATCGTGCTCTTTTGTTGGCCAACACCAGGCTGCGCCGGCTCGAACTGATGATTTCCGAAATGAACTTTTTGCAGTCTACACACACCTCCATAGTACTCCAGTCCTCCATCAACTCTTTGGGAAACTGTAGTTCTTCATCTGATTTGTCCACAGACTTAGATTTTGAGGAGAACCTGGAACAAAACAAAACATTTAGAATCCAGTATTGTTACTTACAGTTCTCTTGCAATACTAAGAAACCAGGTGCAAAAAAAAAGTAAATTTGCTGCCAAAACATTACCGAATGGGCGAGTCACCTCATGTTCTTCCAAAGGAAGAATTTCTAATTGGAGATAAAATTCAAAAAAATTTTTTAAAGAAACCAGGAAACATGCTTTATTAAAAAATAATTATACTGAAAACTCTCAGTATCCCTTCTAGAATTTCTGGAAAAAGGATATTCAGAGTATTCACCTGATTACCATACAGATGTCTAGTGGACTTTAACAACTAAAATGAAACAAAGTACATGTTGCTAACATTCTCTTGGTGATTCAGAAGGAACTTCAAGTTCTTTCTCCAGTGGCCCTGTGTCAGGGTTGATGAACATTAGTTACCTGAAGACTGTGGGGCAGACTACAGTAAGCTGAAGTAAATGTGTCCTAACCTGAAAAGTTATCTCAACATTTTTACACTTATCAAATACGTATACCTTCCCCTCCCCAATAATTCTCTAATTCTCTACATTTGGATGACTAATTATTTGGATTCCAGAGAGCTGGAGTTCCCCAGACCTCATCATAATAATTGTGCTGGTAATTTTTTGAAATAACTAGGAATCATCTACTCATTTACTACTTTAGTTAAACCAAACAGGAACGTAAGCGTAGAGTAGGTACAGAAAGGAACAACAACATGTCCCGTGGCCTTGAGCTCGCAGGTGACGATCCACAGTCGGAGGCCACCACAGAGCAGCAGTGTCTCAGAGCAGAGTGGACAGCATGGGGGCAGCAGTGCCGGGCACAAGTCACCTGCTGGGCTCACAGCTTGCTTGACTCGCTGTCCACAGCTGCGGTGTGCAGGAGTGGTGCTGGCCACCACTCAGCACCACTGCCACGTCCCTCCCTGACGGGGGGCAGCTGGTGGGTAAAACCCCAACCTTTCTGGCCTGTATGTGAGTACTCGAGCCAAGCTGGCCTGATCTCGCCTGATCTCTGTCCTTTCTCAAGGACCAACACTTACCTGACCCTGCATTAAATGCAAAGGGACTCATATTCAGGTTTTTCTTAATTGCCATAAAGCTCCTGGCATAAAGCTTTATTTCTGCTTTATTTACAATAGGAAGATAAACCAAGGTTCTTACAGACCATTGGAAACCAAGAACTAAACAGATTTGCTTTCAAAATTAAGGAGGAAAGAAAGATTGAACTTTATGTGCAGGTTTTCAACTGCACTGATAAAAAGGTCAGTTTTAAAGATGACTTTTAAAGGACACACAAGAGTAATTATCTCTAAAGTAGAAAAAAAAATGATGACATTCCAGTATGCTTCAAGTAGCTAGCTATTATCCCTTGACAAGTTACCTTTGGGAAGTTTTGGAGATTTGGGTGCAAGTCAAGACTACATTAAAGCCAACCACCCAGCCACCCAACCACCCAACCTAAAGCACCCTGAGCCCAAACCCTACTTTGTCACTGGTCCTCAAAAGGATCGTTCTTCCTCTATAGAGTGAAGTCTCAGGCCTTGCTCACCTGGCAATGCTCCGGAGTGGCCGATGGTGGCCAGTGGGGGTTTTTTCTGGCCTCATGCAACTTTCCCCTCTTTGCAAGGTAGAAGGTCCCAATGAAAAGATGGGAAGAGTGGAGTAGGGTTTAGAGGGCAGCCGCATCTATTATCCCAAATGAAACCAGAGTCAGCAGTACTGTTAAAGAGGTAGACTCCTTAAAATTAACACAAGTTATGATTTTGCCAAGCTTAGCTTACCTTTTTGCAACACTGTGAACATACGGGCCTGTACACAAAATCAGAAGTGTTACTCAGCATAGATGTGATGCAACCGGAGAGTCAGAGAAGTCAATGGCTGCGTGGTTGTGAATTTCTATAATAAACTGCAAAAACTCTCTGGTTCTTCCACCAGAATGTAAAAGACTGATACGACGGTGGATTGCCAAGGAGACAATCTGTGAAACTGAACTCTTACACTGTTTCCTGTAAAAGGATCAGCTCACATCTGTCTGAGATTTTCTTGTCTATCCAGGGAGGGATCACGTGACAATCACATCTACTTTTCTGTTTAAACAGGACATATGATTATTAGGATCACCTTAGTTATGTAAAAGAAGTACATGCGGAGAAACATTTTCCAGCTTTAACACTAACTGTTTGCTCTACTCTTTTGAAGAAATCAGTATTGCTAATCCACAAGTACAACACGATGTGATAATGAATGGGGATAATTTCTAATACTGTTCCTGTGTGGAAAAATGACTAAACAGTGAATGTAAGTGGTATTTATTTGACTACTGTCATCGATGACAAAAAACCTTACCTCTTACAGAACTGACAGGTATAAGACCAGGTGAAGAAGGAAAATCTCCTGGTTCGGCAACAAAAGCAGAGCTAAAAAATACAAATTTAAAGGGAGAGAAGAGCATTGCCAACAGTTAATTTCCTAATTTACATGTCTAAATATACTTTTACATATTGGGGACCTTTAGCAGACAGAATGAAAAAGAGAATTCAGAAACCATGTTTTCAAGTTTGGCTCTGTGAGAATTATAATTTGGCTCTGTATTTACTTGTAACTCCACTTTTAAAAGGTAATAAAAGGCTACAGCTCTCAGAGGCTCACCAACATTGGAATCAATCTGAAGAAGGTTCTGAGACAGTCTCTTCCATTTTTCAGATGTATTTTCTTTATAAATCCTTTAAAAGCATAACAACTAAATGCAGACATGGTTTTATGAAGGCATGCCACTATTTATTATGGTTGTTTTAAGTCTTCCAAAGTTTTTGATTTCTCAGGGAGAAACAAAAATACTCTCTTTTGTAAGCAAAGCAGAACCGGAACTGTGTAGTAGAGCATAAGCCTCTTACCTCCTGAAATCTCCTAAAAGTCCTGTACCATCTGGCTGTCAGCAGACCACTCCCTCAGGAGACCGGGCCTGGGACTCACCATTCCTCTAACCCTGCTTATCAACCAACTTGAAATAGCTCTACCTTTCCTTTTTTCAGGGCGGTGTAGACATCTTTATACTGTTGGTATTTTTCCAGCTCTGCCTTCACCAGGACCTGACGAATATGCATCACTTCCTCCACAGTAAGAGCGAGGCATTCCACTGGATAGCAGAATTCCTCCTGAAATTCAAAATTCCACATGAATAAGAAACTCCCACCCCTCTTTTCTGGCACTGCACAATTTCCCTTCAGATCAGACACCTGGTTAGTAGCTTCAGAGAAGAGAAGAGGTTTCCCAATGAATACCGGAACAGAGATGGCTCACTCTGGGGACCACATAATTTCTAATTACACTAAGACAACAGATGGCTGATAACTTCTGGGGACCATGTCAAACATTATAGCCTACTGAAATTTCCAGGAAAGGAAAGTTCCTCACATTAGAGTACATATTTTGCCTGAAGTTTTTATTCCATTAAGCAGAGCTATGTATCTGTGTAATGAAATCTTGAAAGAACATTTTCTCCTTCTAAACCAAATTTACATCTGTTTTCTCCTACAACTATGCAAAGACATTGCTTCCTGTTGTGTTGTATACTATTTGCTAATAGATAAATAACAAATCTACAACATTGGTACTATTTAGAAAACTGTTTTGTGGTACCCAGAATAGCCAAAAGGAGGTGGTTAGTAATTTATACTGAGAAGCATTATTTAGTGGTAAGTTACATCAGCACATCGAGAAAAATCCTAATGGTATGAGCAGAACTGTAACATGTGCAGTTTCCAGCCAAAAGCAACCTCTACAGGCTGCCCCACAGTTCTCTAGATTTCTGTTATTACTTTTAAACAACTGCTGAATGCACAATCAGCACTGGAAAGACGTGGAGAAAATCTTAAGAATTTCACAATAAATATTTATGCTGGCTGTCTTATGGTAATGGCTTCCCTAAAAACAGCTGAGGAAGATGTTGATGTAACTGATCCCACTGAATAAAGAGCCTCACCCTCATCTGCTCCCCATCCGGCCCTGTGCTTGATTGGTGGATCTAATAGAAAGACAGAACGGTCTTGTGCATTCTCACCCTGCCAAGCTTCACAGGGGCCATTGTGGTGTAGGGACACTGAGACTTAATGTTCTCAGTACAAACACATTATAATTCACTCCCACACACACACAATAGCATTGCTCACAGGCATTCTGGAATCGAACAAGCCAAATGAGAAAGCACATGACTATGAATGCAGTCACTTTATGGAGTTTTAACATTCAGTTCTATCTTTCAATCAGAAAAAAACAAAAACAAATCTTGGTTGCAAACTTGATAAACATTAGCATTTACTTAAAAAAAAAGTAGTTTGAAGAACTGCTTCTTACTAACAATCAATACAAAATCATGTCTGGTCAGGCTAACTTAAAAGAAGGTTAAATTTGCTTTAAAATGTTTTGGAAAAAAAATCCTGCAACTGAATTTTTAAGAGGATACTAAGCTGTATCTGGAGGGTGGGAAGGTAGTCTGTTCAGGAAGACTGTGTCTTTTGCTCTAAGACGTCTAAAATAGTTTTTAAAAAATCACCATCACATAATTTTCTCTTTCAATGGGAAAAGCTTTCAAACATAACAGGATTAAATTGGCTTGTCCAATATCCACTCTGTTTTCTTCCGCCCTGAGAAAATAGCTTAGTGTCAAGTGGGAACAATGCACTGCCTGTGTGAAGGTTAGGCCACTACAATTCTGCAGGAGATAAGTATTGTTGGCTGCACACGTCTGAATGATGGCTTTTCTCAGCTTTCAATGTATTTCATAAGAAGTTTTCCTATGGTCTTTTTTATTCATTTGCTGAATATGACTGTGGTTGCATTTTCTGATAGTTAACTAGGTGACAAAACTGCTGAGGTGGAACAAAATAATGTATGAATCTAGCAACTAATCAAGAATCAATACCTGAGATCTGTTGCTGTGGGAAGATGGCAAATAGTGGCAATTTAATTAGCTTTACAACTGGGATGCCTGGGCCAGTAAACATTTCCGGTAGATGGGAATCCTTTTTATTTGCAGGGAGATCCTAGCACACATAAAAGACCTGACAGGCTCTACTTCCCTCTTCTCAATCTTAAATCACAAAAGGCCTTAGTCTAGCATACTTTCAACTTCCTGCTTTGAACCATATGCAAATCCAGTACTTCATAGGACATAATAAGAAACTGTGTTTTTTGTGGGTGTTCTTGTTCTTTCTCTAACTTTTAAGCAGATTACTGTTTAGTAAAATAATTTCCATCAGGTCAAATGCTAATGTTTTAATTCTGGTGCTTTCCCAAGGACAACAAAACTTTAATGCAACATGAAAGAAAACAGTAAATAGTTACTAGAATAGTTTTCATTATTTTTTTCAATTGACAAAAAAATTAAACACCCCCAAAGCCAAATTAAGCCTTAACCTTAACAGATCTTGCTGAGATATTAAAGCTCCAAAATGTGAGGAGCATTCAGGGCTTTAACAGAGAGTAAAAGCCCTTGGTCTTTCCTCCGCACACCCAGAGCTCATTGTCACAGCCAGACATGGACTCTAAAATTCTCCTGCTTCTCTATGCTTCAGTCTCACTCCTAAACTTAGGAAAGGGAAGCTAAATCTGAAAGAGTTTTGATAAAGATTACAATATGCTATAGGAGCAGTTGAGCCTTTAGAACGTACTTTTGATGTATGTCACTAAAATCGCTAAGTTTTTGTTGAATATTCTGGTTACATTTACCATCCAGAAGGGTCAGAGTTAGGCAGCACAGAAATTAGAGAGCATAATGTATACTCTGGTTACTGAGCCACAGACAGAATGGGAAGAGTCATATTTTATACAGTATTCTTAATTAGCAAAAATTTTATAAGTAGCAGATATTTGAAAATTATCCAAAATGATCACTGTTTGAGTTTTTAATAAATCAAAGGCAGATTTAAATTAAAATAGCACCTATTAAGTTTACTTACTCTTCTCTTTTTTCAAGTTCAACTTTAGAAGTCAAAGTGAACTGTTTGCCTACAGTAATATGTAGACTTAGTATACAGATATCTCTGTTTGGGGAGGATTGATAATAGAAATAAATATGTCAGCAGATCTCCAGTAACAGCAGTTAAGACTGACAGAAGTTAAAATGCCATCCCTGCACCTGACCATGTACTGCCCAAAGGGCCACGATCTAAAATGGGAAAAATAGAGATCTAGCCTCTATTTCCTGACAAGTAAGAAGAGAAAGGAATTTGTTATATTTCATTTACATTCAGAGTTTCTTTTCCAAACCAAGATGAATAATAAAAAATCACAAAGAAACCAGCTGCTGGTTCATTTGTCAAGGATATGTTTAGTAAATAAAGGACCTCACAGAGCCAGGACCCTGTATAAAGCAAAACAGACCAGGCAGCTGCAAACACTAGTCAGGGACACATGCTACTCGGGCGGCAGGGGAATCTTCGGTATAGTTCGAGGGCTTTTTATTTCACTGGAGTTTGGAAAGTATTATGTTTTCTTTAAAAAATAAATTCTGTATGAAAACCTAAAAAACAATAATGAAATACATAATTATTTAAAATACTTAAAATAACCACATCAATAAAAGGAAAACTTAAAACTTCTAGGAGCAGTGGGCTGTCCTAAAAACCACGTCATACCCTGACAAACACAATGCAGCTGTACAGAAGGTGCTGGGGAAGGCAGATTCTCAGAGCCCAGGGCAGGCACAGGCTACGGGTGCACAGCCCCTCGGAGCTCAGGGCAGGGTGTGTGGGAAATGGGGAATGACATGGTTCCATGGGTGGGGGAGCCCCGGTGGCTATGTGGCCTGGCAGGAGGCTGCTCTGCCAGCTGAGTGAGGGAGCAAATGCCGTTCTGATGGCGGGAAGGCCCTGGGAGGAAAGCACCTCTCAGAGTAGCCCTGCACACGGAGAGGAGATGGCATTCCTCCTGCCCTACAACTGGGTCACTCACAGGTCCCTCTAAGCCGATGCTGCATTTTGAGTTTGTTGTCCTTTCAAGGTCACGTTCCTCTCAACTGAGATCATGGTCTAATCTATGCATCCTACAAACGACTGGAATCAACGATCAGAAGCAAAGTGCCCATCTAAGCTGTTAATTGTTCAGAGTGCAGTAGCTGAGGTATCACTGTCAAAGAGATAGAGTAAAATAATTCCCAGAACCAGCAGAAAGAGGCCAACCTTTGAGGATTTCCACCTGCTGGTAAAAGCTCTCTCACATAGATAATACATAGCCCCTGCTACCCCAAACATGGCTGCTTCAAAAGGATGAGAGCTGAGCAGAGAAGCTGTTTGTATGGTAGAAAAAAGTGGTCGGAAAGGCGTCCTTGGCCATACACTGGTTATCCTAGGAACCTGAACAACAGATAAGGGAAAAGAAAATGGCAGGGGGAAAAGAAAAGGAGAAAATAATGCTGAACATGAGTGACCTAAACATAGTAGTTACAGAGCATGAAAGAAAAACAAAACAAAAACACCACAGAAGATGTTAACGGTAGATTCCACACGTGTGTGTCCACACCAACGTCTGCTTCCATATGTGTAAATCAGTAATCATACCATGAAGTCATTCCTAGGGAATCTCGGAGTTCACACACCAGAGACTTAAACTGAAGATGTTTCTAACTTGGCTGCCCCCTGAAAAGGGCTCACCAGGAGGCAGGATAGAGGCAACAACCTCTGGGGTGGGGGGTGTGGGGTGGAGGGGGTGGGTAAGCAGCACTCTGTGGAAGGTACTGAAAGACAAGTCGCCTTTCACTTAGATGGGCAATCATCATCAATCATTTGACCAAGTGATGAAAAAAATTACGTTTTAAACATCCTAAGGAAAGAGAGGGAGATACAACAAAAATAAAAATGAATGCCAACAAAGACATTTCTGCCATTTTCAGTGGAAGGGTTATAAATACAAAAGGATTCCTTGTTTTCTTAAATACAGCTGAAGTTTTAAATTAATTGTCATGCTTTTAAAGTACTTACCAAGCTAGAGAGCACTACCCCAAGACAAGTGTGACTATAGATTTCTCAAGATAAGCTACTAGTGAGAGCAGTCACTACTCTGACTGGAGATTACTTTGTCTCAGCTGGCACCCAGAGGCCCTTCCAGCGAGCTGTGGTTCCCTGTGGAACCTGAACACCATCCAGCGCTGACCGAAGTGCTCTCCCATGCCTTTCACTGAGACTCTTCTCTGTGACTACAGACAGGTTTTGTCTCGCTCTCCTTCGCCACCAGAAACTCATAGCCTGACCTACCACACACTATGAGTTCCCCTTTGTCAGGAAATATACTTCTGGGCCCTTGATGTGGGCTGATGGTCTTTCTTCTATTAATTCTATTGTATTTCTTCTATTCTATTCAAAACTTCTCTCACTAGCTGAAATTCCTTTCAACTGACCTGATAGTTCCTCCATATTGATAATTTTAAAATTTAATTTAACATCAACAATGGTGTCATATGATCACAAGGCCAGGTACACAGCTGAATGTTAAACTGGCTTCTAAGAGAAAAGTGGGCTGAAGAGAAGAATTTCCTGATTATTGGACTTGTGATCTCTTACATACATTTAAGTTGTGACAATAACTATATTATGTTAAAGCAGTTAAGTTGTTCACACTAACAAAAAGTCTTTGGATTTTGAAGTTTCAACCTGTCCGGTTAAGAGTTCTGTTTTTCTAGCTACTGGTGAGGCTATACTTAATGTTTCAGTGATTATTTAGGAGTTAGAGGAATTCTACCAGGAATTGACATACAATCGTTAGTTCTTTAATTGAACTATTTGGGAACAGAGATGACTGATCAAATTTCAGCACTATAAAGCTCTGTTCAAACTTGGTATCTTCACAAGAACCACACTATCTTCCTCTACTTTGAGGGAGGGAAATCGGTTATTGCTTCATTTGAACCACTGATAATTCAAGACAGTCTGAAAATATGGACTAAAATATAGAGAAGGCATATTGCAGTGCTTTTCATTCAAGAATATCTGAGAAAACATTAGATATTAGGTTGCTGGTAGAATATACTGATTGAAGCCTTCATCTCGCCTGCAAATATTTAAGTCAAGTGGGACTACAAAACAACCTTTGCAGACCTCTTTTACTTAGAGGGTCTGTTACTTTTTTCAGGCAGGGCCCTGCATATTACTCCTATTGTCCTGGCAATCAAAGCCACTACACCAACCTGGAAATCTCAGGAAAACAGCAAAACCATTATCCAGGGCAAAGAGAAGCTTTGGCTCCAACATCATAAAACATACTTGAAACAATGTACAATGGCTTGTAACGGATCAAAAGTCTCCCCTTGTACTTCTATTTCTGCCTCAATAAGATAGTGTACTGTAGTCAGACTTTGCTATCTTTTTGATGAGTTTTAACAATTTTTAAGGGGACTAATTTCTTTGAAAAGAAGGCATTTTCTTCAATAATAATACATACTTTCAATCACTGATAAGTCTTCTGGAAAAAAAACTACTTTAAATGAACAAAGAATGGTCAAATTTCATTTAGGTTACTGTCAGAATTGGTTTTCTTTAGATATTAAAAACAAATAAAGCTATTTAAAGATCATTTTAACATTTGAAAGATTTTTTTCTCCTAATCATCGCCTCGAGAAAGCTAATGATTCCAGGCCTCTAACTTATCCTCAAGTTACTACACAGCTTTCCAGTTACTTACAAGAGATCGGGAGCTCTGCTTGGAGGGTGGCAGAAACTGTCTTACATTAGTGGGGGTTTCCTTTTCAATGGAATGTCGTCTCTGGGGTGGCTGCCGTCTTTCTGGCTGGGGTGTTGATGAGATGGGCAAGAATTTCGGAGGCTCTAAAGAAATAAATTAACCAAACTGAAATGAACTTTCTTACAAATAAAAGTCTTAGATTTGAATTTCTGACAGAACACCCTTTGTCATTTGTGACCAACACTGCACTCAAAGATGAAATATTTATTTTGTTAGAGGGTTTTATTAAGATTGGAGGTTTTTATGGGGATACTATGAGGACTGTTATAGGAAAATCTTTGCAAGAAAAAAAAATATTTTATATTTTTAATATTCATTCAAATATATACATAAAAACACAATTATAGTCTCAGCTTTGTACATACAAATGCCTTCATGTTATATACAACAAAATATCACAACTGCAGAGTCTCAGGCATGTAAAATATGTAAAAATATAGTATTCTGTGTGTCCAAAAAGACTCCCACATCATACCAAAACTCTCAAGTGTATCAACCCTTTATATTCTTCTTTTTAAAGATAAAATATAAAAACTCTTCCTTTTTGATGTTTATCAAGACATTCTGTCCTTAGGTTTAAATCAAACTCCATTTAAATTTCAAAAATTAAATTCCGGTTTTGATAATATTGTGCCATTGCTCTCCTTCACCTAGTAATATTTTGGGACAGAGTTTAAAAGGAGAATGTTTGAGGGGTACCTTGGTGTGTAGAGCACATGACTCTTGATCTTGGGGTTGTGAGTTCGGACCCCATGTTGGGTGTAAAGATTACTTAAACAATAAAATCTTCTAAAAAAAGTTTATAAAAGACGAATTTTTTAAGGTTTGAATGGTTCTGGATTTACATTCTGAAAACAAGGAAAACATTAGAAATAAATTATTCTAATTTATTAAATTAGCAGGTGAGGAATGTTTAAGTCAACACCAAGTTAAAAGGGATCCATCTATTTGGACTGTCCTACCAAGAGAAATCACTAAATTAAAACAACACAATTTCCATAATCAAGAAAGATACAGAAATCCATTATGTGATTTAATTGAATCTCTATAATATTTAATGGGCTTGGGCAAATACCAATTACAGATAATAACCAAGGTCAGCTCCTACTATTCTTGATACAATCTGATTAAGTAAATCAAAATACTAATTAAAGAATTTTAATCACTAAAAACTCCATGTACAGGAAAATAAAGTCAATGTTCTAAGAATACTTTAATATATGTTTTTGTCCTGGTAAGTTTTTTTTTTATTTCAGTAAAACATACAAAAAATATATGTAGTGTGTCTTAACTATTTTTAACTGAACAGTTCAGTGGTATTAAATATTTACACTGTTGTGCAACCATTACTTACCTTCCATTCCCGTAACTCTTCATCTTGTAAATTGAAACTCTGTAACTTCCTATTCTCCACTACCTACAGCCCCTGACAACTACCATTCTACTTTCCATCTCTATGATTTTGACTACTCTAAGAATCTCATATAAATGGAATTATACAGTATTTGCATTTTTTGTAATTGCTTTTCTCCCTTAGCAAGATGTCCTAAAAGTTTGTCAGTATTATAGCCTATTGCAGAATTTCCCCCATTTTTAAAAATGTTGTATTTATTTGAGAGAGAGAGAGAGAGAGAGAGAGAGAGAGCGCGCGCATGCGTGCAAGACAGCGTGAGCGGGGGAGGGGCTGAGAGAGAGGGAGACACAGAATCTGAAAAGCAGGCTCCAGGCTCTGAGCTGTCAGCACAGAGCCTGACACAGGGCTCGAACTCACAAACCGCAAGATCATGACCTGAGCTGAAGTCGGATGTTTAACCAACTGAGCCACCCAGGTGCCCCAGAATTTTCCCCATTTTTAAGGCTGAGTAATATTCCGTTGTATGGATATTCCACATTTTGCTTAGCCATTCATCCACTGACGGACACTTGAGTTGCTTCCACATTTTAGCTATTGTGAATACTGCTATGAACATGGATGTACAAATATCTCTGAGACTCTGCTTTCAATTCTTTTTTTTTCCTTTGTTTTAATTCTTTTGCATATATAGTCAGAAGTAGAATTACTGGATCATATGTAATTCTATTTTTAAGTTTTTGAGGAGTCACCATACTCCTGTTTTCCACAACACCTGTACCATTTCACATTCCCCACAGTGTACAGGGTTCCAATTTCTCCACATTCTTGTCAACATTTGTTGTCTTCTGGTTTTTCTTTGTTTTGATAGTAGCCATTTTAATGGGTAGGAGGTGGTATCTCACTGTAGTTTTGATTTTCATTTCCCTCATGATTAGTGATGCTGAGAATCTTTTCATGTGCTTGTTGGGCATCTGTATATCTTCTTTGGAGAAATGTCCATTTGAGTCCTTTGCCTATCTTTTAATTAGGTTGTCTTTTCTGTTGTTGAATTTCAGGACTTTATATATTCTGAATATTAATCCTTTGTTAGAGATATGATCTACAAATATTTTCTCCTATCCTGTGGGTTGCCATTTTACTTGGTTGATAATGTCTTTTTATGCATAAAAGTTTTTTTAATTTTCATAAATTCTAATTTGCCTATTTAAAAAAAATAGACAATTTTTTGTCTATCCTTGTGGTCATACCCAAGAAACCACTGTAAAATCCAATGTCATGAAGTTTTTATGTTTTAAGAGTTTTATTATTTAGGTCTTACATTTAGGTTCTTAATCCATTTTGAGTTAATTTTTGTATATGGTGTTAGGGAAGGGTCTAACTTCCTTTTTGCAGGTGGATATACAGTTCTTCCAGCACCATTTGCTGAAAGACTACTCACTGAATAGTCTTGGCACACGTGTCAAAAATCTTTTGACCATATAGGTGAGGCTTTATTCTGGGCTCTATTCTATTTCATTGATTTATATGTCTGACTTCATGCTAATACCACATTGCTTTGATTACTGTAGTTTGTAGTACGTTTTGAAATCAGGAAGTATAAGGTGTCCAGTTCTGTTGTTTTTCAAAGTTGTTTTGGCTATTTGTGTCCCCTGAGATTCCATAGGAATTTTAGAATGGGTGGTTTTCTATTTCTGCAAAAATGTCATTGGCATTTTGATAGGGATTTCACTGAATCTGTAGATAACTTTGGGCAGGATAAACATTTTAACAATATTAGGTCTTCCGATCCATGAACACAGGATATGTTTCCATTTGTTTATGTCTTCTTTAGTTTCTTTCAGCAATGTTTTCAGTGAGCAAGTCTTTCACTTCCTTGTTTGATTCTTAAGTATTTTATTCTTTTTGATACTACTATAATGGAATTGCTTTTGTCATTTCCTTTTCAGATTTATTGCTCGTGTATAGAAATGCAACTTATTTACATATTTATTTAAATATTTTATTTATTTTTTGAGAGAGAGACAGCACGAGCAGGGGAGGATCAGAGAGAGAGGGAGACACAGAATCTGAAGACAGGCTCCAGGCTCTGAGCTAGCTGTCAGCACAGAGCCCGACACAGGGCTCGAACCCACGAACCGCGAGATCATGACCTGAGCCGAAGCTGGATGTTCAACTGACTGAGCCACCCAGGCGCCCCAAAATGCAACTTTTTAAATGTTTGTTTATTTTTGAAAGAGAGAGAGAGAGAGAGAGTGTGTGTGTGTGAGCGAGCAGGGGAGGGATGGGGAGAGAGAGGTAGACACAGAGTCCGAAGGAGGCTCCAAGGCTCTGAGCTGTTGGCACAGAGCCTGATGCCGGGCTTGAACTCATTAACCGTGGGATCAGGACCTGAGCCAAAGTTGAACGCTTAACTGATTGAGCCACCCAGGAGCCCCGAAATGCAACTGATTTTTGTGTGCTGACTTTATATTTTGCTACTTTACAGAATTCATTTATTCTAACAGTTTTTTTTTGTGCTTGGAATCTTTCAGCATTTTTTACATATGAGATCATATCATCTGCAAAGAGATAATTTTACTTTTTTCCCTGTCTGGTTGCCCTTTATTTCTTTTTCTAGCCAAACTGTGCTAACACTTCCAGTACTATTCCAGTACCAGTACTTCCAGTACAGTACTAGTACTTCCAATACAGAAGTGATGAAAGTAGGCATCCTTGCCTTGTTCCTATTTCTTAGAGGAAATCTTTTCAGTCTTTCACCACTGAGTATGATGTTTGAGGTGGATTTTTCATATACGGCTTTTATTACATTGAGGTAGTTTCCTTTTTTTTTAATTAAAAAATTTTTATTTTAATTTTAGAAAGAATGAGCATGCAAGCAGGGGGGAGGGGAAGAGGGGGCAGAGAGAGAGAGAGATAGAGAATACCAAGCAGGCTCCACATTAAGCACAGAGCCCGGCACGGCTCAATTCCATAACCCTGGGATCATGACCTGAGCGAAAATCAAGAGTTGGATGCTCAACCGACAGCCACCCAGGTGCCCCAAGGCAGTTTCTTTCTATACCTAGTTTGTGTAAAGTGTTTTTACAATGAAAAAGTGTTCAATTTTGTCAAATGCTTTTTCTGCATTGATTGAAATAATCTTGTGGTTGTTCTCCTGTTAACGTGGCATATTCTGCTACTCAATTTTTATATGTTGAATCATCCTTGCAGTCAGGAATAAATCCTGCTTGGTCAGGGTATACAATCCTTTTACTATAATGCTGAATTCTGTTTGCTAGTATTTTTATTTTTTATTTTTATTTATTTAAAAACTTTTTAAAAAATATAATTTATTGTCAAATTAGTTTACATACAACACCCAGTGCTCATCCCAACAAGTGCCCTCCACAATGCCCATCACCCATTTTCCCCTCTCCCCCACACCCCCTCAGTTTGTTCTCTGTATTTAAGAGTCTCTTGTGGTTTGCCTTCCTCCCTCTCTGTTTGTAACTATTTCCCCCTCCCCTTTCCCCATAGTCTTCTGTTAAGTTTTTCAAGATCCACATAAGAGTGAGAACATATGATATCTGTCCTTCTCTGACTTATTTCACTCAGCATAATACCTTTCAGTTCCATCCACGTTGCTGCAAATGGCAGGATTTCATTCTTTCTCATTGCCAAGTAGTATTCTATTGTATATATAAACCACATCTTCTTTATCTATTCATCAGTTGATGGATAGTTAGGGTCTTTCCACAATTTGGCTATTGTTGAAAGTGCTGTTATAAACATGGGGGTACATGTGCCCTTATGGATCAATCAGCACTCCTGTATCCCTTGGGTAAATCCCTAGCAGTGCTACTGCTGGGTCATAGGGTAGTTCTATTTTTAATTTTTTGAGGAGCTTCCACACTGTTTTCCAGAGCAGCTGCACCAGTTTGCATTCCCACCAACAGTGTAAGAGGTTTCCCATTTCTCCTTATCCACGCCAGCATCTATAGTCTCCTGATTTGTTCATTTTAGCCACTCTGACCGGTGTGAGGTGGTATCTCAGTGTGGTTTTGATTTGTATTTCCCTGATGATGAGTGACACTGAGCATTGTTTCATGTGTCTGTTGGCCATCTGGATGTCTTCTTTGGAAAAGTGTCTATTCGTGTCTTCTGCCCATTTCTTCACTGGATTATTTGGTTTTCAGGTGTGGAGTTTGGTAAGTTCTTTATAGATTTTGGATACTAGCCCTTTATCCAGTATATCATTTGCAAATATCTCTTCCCATTCCATCGGTTGCCTTTTAGTTTTGTTGACTGTTTCCTTTGCAGTGCAGAAGCTTTTTGTCTTGATGAGGTCCCAATAGTTCATTTTTGCTTTTAATTCCCTTGCCTTTGGAAATGCATCAAGCAAGAAATTGCTGCAGCTGAGGTCAAAGAGGTTGCTGCCTGCTTTATCCTCTTGGATTTTGAGGGTTTCCTGTCTCATATTTAGGTCTTTCATCTATTTTGAGTTTATTTTTGTGTACGGTGTAAGAAAGTGGTCTAGTTTCATTCTTCTGCATGTTGCTGTCCAGTTCTCCCAGCATCATTTGCTAAAGACACTGTCTTTTTTCAATTGGATACTCTTTCCTGCTTTGTCAAAGATTAGTTGGCCATATATTTGTGGGTCCAATTCTGTGGTCTCTATTCTATTCCACTGGTCTGTCCGTTTTTGTGCCAGTACCATACTGTCTTGATGATTACAGCTTTGTAGTAGAGGCTAAAGTCTGGGATTGTGGTGCCTCCCACTTTGGTGTTCTTCAATATTACTTTGGCTATTCAGGGTCTTTTGTGGTTCCATAAAAATTTTAGAATTGTTTGTTCTAGCTTTGAGAAGAATGCCTGTGCAATTTTGATTGGGATTGCAGTGAATGTGCAGATTGCTTTGGGTAGTATTGACATTTTAACAATATTTATTCTTCCTATCCATGAGCATGGAATGTTTTTCCATTTCTTTGTGTCTTCTTCAATTTCCTTCATAAGCTTTCTATAGTTTTCAGCATACAGATCTTTTACATCTTTGGTTAGGTTTATTCCTAGGTATTTTATGGTTCTTGGTGCAATTGTTGTTGGGTGGAGTGTTCTGTATATTTCTGTCAGATCTAGTTGGTTTATTGTGCTGTTCAAGTCCTTTATTTCCTTATCTTCTGTCTGGTTATTCTATCCTTTATTGTGAGAGGGGTACTGAAGTCTCCAACTATTATTGTAGAACTGTCTATTTCTCCTTCATTTCTGTCAAGTTTTACTTTACGTATTTTGATGGTCTGTCATTAGGTGCATAAATGTTAATAACTGTTCTTTCTTCTTACTGCATTGAACCTTTTATTAATACAGTCTCCTTCCTTATCTCTTGTAACTTTTTTTTTTTAAGTCTATATTGTCTAATGTCAGTATAGTTACCCCAGCTTTCTTTTGGTTACCAGTTGCATGGAATATCTTTTCTATACTGTCACTTTCAATCTGTTTGTGTCTTTGAATCTCAAGGGATTTCTAGGCAGCATATAGTTGACTCATGTGTGTTTATCCATTCTGCCAATCTCTAGCTTTTGTTTAGAGAGCTTAATTCATTTACATTTAAACTAATTACTGATCAGCAGTTGACTTCTGTCATTTGTTTTCTATATGCCTTATAGCTCATTTCCTTCATTCTTGTCTTTCATGTTAAATTGATTTTTTTTACAATGAAACATTTAAATTCCTTTCCCATTTTCTTTTGTATATATTCCGTAGCTATTTTCTTCTTGGTTACCATGGAAACTACATTTAACAGCCTAAAATTATAACACACTGATTTGGATGTATAGCAGCTCAATTTCTATAACACACAAAATTCTGCTCCCATCCAGCTCTGTCCTCCATTCCTTTTGGTTGCTTGTATCACAAAATTACATTTGTATATACTGTCTTCCCCAAAATATAGACTAATAATTCTTTTAAATACATTAGTCTCTCAATTTACATAGAAAACAAAAAGTGCAGTTACAAACCACTGTTACAATAACATTAGCTTTTGTAATTGCCTATGTACTTGACTGAGGTCTTTATTTCTCCCATGGCTTCGAATTATTACCTACTGTCCTTCCATTTCAGCCTGTAGGACCTCTGAGCCTTTACTGCAGGGAGGGTCTAGTCATTGTGAACTCCCTCAGCTTTTCTTTATCTGGGAATATATGGGTGCACCTGGGTGCTCAGTCGGTTAAGCGTCCAACTTCGGCTCAGGTCATGATCTCGCGGTTCGTTAATTCGAGCCTGGCATCGGGCTTTGGGCTGACAGCTCAGTGCCTACAGACTGCTTTGAATTCTGTGTCTCCCTCTCTCTCTGTCCTCCCCTGCTCATGCTCTGTCTCTCAAAAATAAATAAATGTTAAAAAAAATTAAAAAAAATTTAAAGCATTTTGTAGAAGTGAAAATCCTCTTTGGATTTCTTTCAGTTAGCTAAAACAGATATTAATGTTGGTCTTTCAAAAAAAAGTGAAGTGGTGCAAAGCAAAATTTCAGAGAGCAGGATGGAAAGGTGTACTGGCCCACTGCCTTCTAGCCTCCAGTTTCTGATGAGAAATATGCTGAAAATCTGCTTGAGGATCCCTTGTATCTAGTGACTCATTTCTCTTGTTGCTCTTTCACTTTTGAAAGTTGGATTATAATGTGTCCTGGTGTGGGTCTCTTTGAGTTCCTTTTAGTGGAGTTTCTTGGATGTTTATATTAATGTCTTTCATCAAATTTGGGAAGTCTTGGAAATTATTTCTGCAATTATTCATTCTGTCCCTTTCTCTCCTCTCCTTTGGGAACTCCCATCATTCATATGTTGGTCCGGTTGATGGTATCCCACAGATCTCTTGGTCTTTTGTCTTTCTACTCCTCAGACATGATACTTTCTGTTGTCCTAGCTCCGAGTTTGTAGATTCTTTCTTCTGCCTGCTCTAATCTGCCCTTTAATCTTCTAGTGAATTTTTCATTTCAGTTAATGGAATTTTCGGCTCCAGAATTTCTTTTTGGTTTCATATTAGGGTTTCTAGTTCTTTATTGATCTTTCCATTTTGTTCACACATTGTGTTCTTGACTTTCTCCACATCTTCTTTCAGTTCTTTGAGCATTTTAAAAGTTTTTTAAAGTCTTTGATTGGCATATCACCCTTTTTTTCTGGGACAGTTTCTGCTGATTTATTTCTTTACTCTGAATGGGCCATACCTTCCTGTTTCTTTATATGCCTTGTGATTTTTTTTTGTGTGTGTGTTTTTGTTTTGTTAAATATTGGACATTGAATCTAATAATGTGGAAACTCTGGAAATCAGATTCTGCCCCTTTCCCAGGTGCTGCTGTTTTTTGTTATTGTTTTTGTTTACTGTCTTCTTGATTGTTGTAGGCTCTCTCTGTGCTGAGGATCAGCCTGAGTGTAAACTTAAGATCTTCTCAGGTCTTTCATGAGCCATTCTCTGGGCATGCATAGTCACTTCATAATTTTCCCTGTATATGTAGTTGTTTCTGAATATCCTAGTCTTTAATGTCTGGCTACGGAAAGGGAAAAAGCTAAAAATGAAGGAGGGGGGGCAGCCCTTTAAATCGCCTGGAAGTCACTTTAGCATGCAGGGAGCTTGCAACAAGGAACAACAATGACTGCATGCCTCTTTGTCTACACCTTCGGAATCATATGGAGCAATCAGTAATCAGAGGACAGATTCCCAATATTTGGAGGACAGGGTCCTTTTTGCCCACCCTAGCTCCTATATGCTGTGTGCAAGCTGCTTCAGGAACAGTACACTGCCTTGTGGCTGGGGGTGGGGCATGAGTAGCTGCTACTGTACTAAGAGCTGAAAGTGACTGAAATTAATCACAATTTTTCATCTAAATCTTCCCCTGGAAGTTACAAGCCTTCAACCGACTTCAGAGTTCCAAAGTAGTTACATCAGACAGTTCTGCCAATGCAATTGTTGTCTAGGTGGGAAATGGATTCTTGGTGCTTCCTGTTCCACCATCTTCCCAGAATCCTCTACCTAAATGTGTAATTTTTAATGTTTCATAATGATCTTGTACATGAAAAAGGTTATTAAAAACATTTAGAAATCACTTTAGATTCTGTGTTCAGAATCTTTGAAGAGACACAAAGGCATTTTTACTATCTATATATGTATGCGGGTATGGGTATGTGTATATGTGTATGGGGGTGGGAATGATAACAAGGGTGATTATTTAGGGCTGCGAGCTTAAATTCAGACACGGAGGTAATTAATCTAAAACAAACACAGAGAGTTGACTTATTCCCTACAACCCAAAGGTGACTGATCTGTTACAAGAACCCGAGGCCCAGTTACCAATTAAGCCCTACCTTAACAAGTCACTCTAGGAATATAACAATATTTCTGCTCCTGACTAGTGAAATTCCAGGGTTAATTCTTTGTACCCTAAACGATCACAACGCACTCTGGGATTCCCTATTCTAGGTCCATTGTGTTTTTGAAGGTATCTTAGCTCTTTGCATCACAAATACTCACTCTTCCTCATGGACACAGCCTCTGCTGAGGGATCTTCAAGGAAAGAGGGAGACACACTGCTACTGCTGGCTGACCTATGCAGAGTTTCCTCCTGAGAAAGGTGGGGGCAGAGAAACAGAGATTAAGACATTAGTGCTCTTTTGCTAATCACATTTTACTATTAGAGATTTATTTTAATGTGAGGCACCAAATTATAATGTCAAAGGTTCAAGGCAAGTAGAAGAAAACTAGAAGGGATCTAAAATTAGACGAGTCTGGGTTTGTATCCCTCATTAGCATGATGGGACACGGAGGAAGTTTCAACATCTGGTATTTAATACCATCTTTACACTGTATTATTGGATCAGATGAAATAATGCACTCAAAACTCAAAATGCTTAACACATTACCCGGCACACAGTAAATAGTGGTTAACATTATTATTAGGGAAATATTTAACACATTTATAAAAGTAACAGATTGGGACCTGCATGAAGGTAGATGCTATGTGTCTCATTCGTTGTTGTTAGTAACAAACCCATTATTAGTAAGTAATGAATAAATATTAATCTTTGTTGAATAAGATGAAAATAAACATTTCATATGAATCTAGAAAAATATCTACATTGTGCAAAATAAAATTTATATTCCTATGACCAGTGAGAAGTGACCTCCTTAATTTATTTTTTAATGATGAAGTTTAATATTTATTCATGAAAATTTTATTATCTATGTGATAGGATATATATGAACAAAAAGACAACTTATTTCCATAATATCTATAGAAAACTGATAATTTTTTTAAATGTAGAAGAATATTTTTAAATGTTAAAATATTAACCTATGATTATGTGTGACAAGTAGTTAAAATTCTCTCTGACCTACTTAGTTAAGGTGGTTTTAAGAATTAGCCATTCAAAAAAAATGGCCTCACCTAAAACCTACTGTTGAAAGCTGTGGTTTCAAACACGCTGTAATACAAAGGATCTAGTAAAGAACATGAGATGAAAAAGCGCTGTATAAACCACACAATTCAAACAAAGAAGGTTTGAACAGTGATCTCCACACTCTTGGTACATACCATGAAGAACAAATCAAACAATGTAACCAAAGCTTCAACCCCAGACATGGTGTAGAGGTCACACAAATCTCCAGTAAAGCTAGCAAGCAACTAGAACGACCTCCTTCTGCTATGGAAGGTCAAAAGGAAATAAAAGCCAAGAGTATCTCTCAGGAAAAGATAAATTGGCCATACATAGTACTCCCCAAAAATTATGAAGTAGGTGCTACCTTGATTTAAGCAGCAGAAACCATTGCCCAGCCTCACATACCTCAGGCCACCTTCTCCAGAAACATTTTTAAAGTCCGGTTTTACAGAATTCTGAGCAGGTCCACCCCTTCCACACCAAACTTTACTGATTTCACTTGCTCCCACTGTGAAGAACCAAGAACCTGTTCTGGGTCAGTCAGGTGAGTGTAAGCCAGTCAGCAGGAGACAGAGAAGTGGTGGGGACAATGGCATGGTTCAAGTCCTTTCGGGATTTTCTCTCAAAAGCTGTTGATGGTCGTCCTCTGCCCCTGCATGCCGACCACAGGCAGCTGGACCCAATCTCTCACTATTTACAAAGTGAGGAATCACAGAGATACCTAGAAGAGGCCACGGGACTTGGAGCTCAGGTCTGAGCAAGAGGATGTGGGTGTAGGATCCTGCTCAGCTTGCCCTGTGGTGCCCATTCCCCCAACTAAGCACTTTCTGCCTGGCTGGGGGATCCTGATGGTCTCTATTCTCTGAAACCCTGGTCTTCTCTATTACCAGACCTGCTTTCTAAAACTTGCTTGCTTGTATTGTCCAATGCAGTTACTAGTCTGACACTCACTAAACTAGGCCTTTTCTAGTTCTACATCCTGACCAGTGACTCTTAACCATATGTGCTGGCTGGAACAAGGTCACTTCCAGAACTCCTGCTGCTCCTTTACTGTTGCTTTGCTCCAAGGGTGGCACTGTCACTGAAGGCTGCCAGAATTGTCTCAGAGACCGGTCTGGGCAATTAAAGAATAATTCCTTAATTCTAACTTGGAGTGGATGGAGCCAGCAACCACAACAGCAAACAGAAGACGAGAAGCTGGCTGTGTGTGAGTGTTGTTTGTCTGGCAGGGCCTGAGGGAAGAGGGAGGCAAGCAGTAATTTCACTTTATACAGTGGAGATACACACCACTGATGCTGCAGACAAAGGCTTGGGAGAGATTCGGGAAGCACCAGCACCTTGATTGTTTCTAGAAACCAGGGAGGACGTAATAAGATCTTCCTCCAAAGGGCAGCAGGGGAAAGATGAAATCTGGAGAACCTTAGAAGAGTTTTCTTTTGCAGACCTATCTATTGGTATTATTACAGAAAGAACAAGCTTCACTATGGGTAGGTGTGTGTGTGTGAGAGAGAGAGAGAGACAGAGAAGAATCCATGGAAATATATATTTTTTCCTTCCCAAAGGAAGGGAAACATAATGAAGATAATATGTTTGCATTTTTTAAACTTATTTTAACAGCACTATAATCTAAGACCATGTGAATATTTCAGAACTTATTCTATAAACTATGGCCACTATACTGGTCTTTACTGAAAAATAGTAAGTAATCCACTGTTTCACTTCCTGCCAAACTAATGAATTTCAATCCCAACTTTATTGACAGAAAAATGGGAAGAGATCAAGCAACAACTGAGGCAACATGATTAGTGAACTAGGTCACAGAGGGCTGGCGTTCTGAACATGGAGTCTAGATTTGAGAGTCAGAACCTCATGGGACTCACCTCAGAGTCCGAGCTGTCCAGTTCAGCCAGAGTTGGGGCTTTGAGGAGCTTCTTCCGCTGCACAGGCACCTGCTGTGCAGCACGCAACCCATTTTCTTTTGTTTGTGATGTTAAACCTCCATTCACCATTGATGATTCCACAACGTTCTTTGGAGATTCAGGAGTAGTTACATCTGGTGAAAGAAAGGCGAAAGCTTACCTTTTCTCAAGCTAAGAAAGGTAATCAGTAGGCTGAATGCACTTTTCTAGATACCTGGGCTTGGTAGCACACACCAGGTGACATGGCATTTCCATATCACACAAATACAACACAGAGGCTTGATACAATAATGCCTATATATAAAAAACATTTTTGTTAGACATTATCTGTCATATTCAATTAAAGAAAACCTTTAAATGAATAATTATATATTCACATTTATACATTAGAATTTAGAGCCAGAAGGAATCCTACAGAGGACTGACTGTAACTTCTGTATCTGCCAGAGAGGTTAGTTTTACTTCATAGTCCCCAAAAAGCTAGTGATAGATGGACCACAGTGGTGGCATACACAAAGCCAAAGCAGGCATATGGCTCAAAGATTTGAAAATGGTTTAATTTAAAAATCAAAATAGTGAATAATCTATATTCATATAAACATGATCACGAAGAATCTGGGATACATTCCCTCTGATAAAGCTGATTTATGATTTAGATTATTCAGAGCTCAAATCTGGGTGGGAAAGTAATACAACAGATCAAAGAAATGTGGCAGCACAGAGTATACAGTATGCAGAGTACAGAGCATGGAATATATAGTATAAAGTACAGACTACAGAACACAGAGTATACAGTAGAGGGAGCACAGAGCATAGAGCATATATAGTATAAAGTACAGACTACAGAACACAGAGTATATAGTAGAGGGAGCACAGAGCATAAAGCATATAGAGTATATAGTATAAAGCACAGACTGCAGAACACAGAGTATATAGTATAGGAAGGGCATAGAGTATAGAGCATATAGCGTATATAGTATAAAGCACAGACTATAGAGCACAGAGTATATAGTATAGGGAGCATAGAGCAGAGAGTATAAGAGTATGTATTATAAAGTACAGACTACAGAGCACAGAGTAGTGTAGAGAGTACAGAGCAGGGAGTATACAGAGTATGCAGTATACAGGACAGAGTACAGAATATAGAGAGTACATTTTTTAAAGTGAAAGAGACTTTATTTTGAATATATATATCCTTCATTCAATTTAAATTTTCATAGTGCATAGCTATGTATGGAAGTATACAGAGAAAAACAAACATTAGAAATACCTAAGGATGGAAGCATACAGGCAAAGAAGACATCTGATACATACCCATGAACAGACTTAGAAGCATCATAGGTCAGCATCCATTAGAAAAGAATGGAAGCCATGCAAAAAAATCTATCCAAACCATGGCAGGCAAGTGCAATCAGTATAAGTTATAGTTTCTTATATAGTATAAAAGTATACATGTTCTTTGGATTGAAAACATAAATAAATGGCTTGGGCTTTTAGGCCCACGTCAAAAATCATCTATTAGAAGTAGCAAGTGTGGATGCCACATGTGACAATAAAACATTAGAGGCCACAGTATATAGTACAGAGTACTTAGTACAGAGGAGAGTCCAGAGAGCACAGTATGTAGTACAGAGAAGAGTCCAGAGTAGCAGAGTAGAGGACATCGGGTACAGAGTGTATACTATACAGACTGCAGAGTATGGAGAGTACAGGGCATAGAGCACATAGTGTATACAGTATGGAGTACAGCACATAGAGTATATAGAGTACAGAGTACAGAGCACAGAGTATATATAGCATAGAGAGTAAAGAGCAGAGTATATAGAGCACATAGTATACAGAGCACAGAGCATACAGAGTATATAGTATAGAGCAGAGTACACACTACAGAGCACAGAGTATATATAGTATAAAGAGCACAGAGTATATTGAGCATATATTATAGAGACTAGAGAATATATATACAGCGAATATAGTATATACGGTATACAGTTAAGTATGTAGTATAGAGCAAAGTACAGAATATATAGTACCGAGTACAGACTAGAGAGTACAAAGCACAGAGTAGAAAGCACAGATAAGAGTACTGCGTATACAGTATAGAGGACATAGTACAGAATATAAACTACAGAGTATATAACATAGAACACAGAGTACAGAGTATATAATATAGTAAGATGCAGATGATTTAGGTTCAAAGTCTAGTTCTGCTGCTAGTTGTCTGACTGTGAGCAAGTTACCTAACCTCTTGTTTCATCATCTGTAAAATGGGCCTAACAACACACATGAGCTCATTTTGAAGATTAACAATTGCATATAAAATACTTACTACTGTGTGTAATAATGACAATACACAATAAATGTTGGCAATTATTAACACTGATTTTTATCTCCATTTGTAAGAAAGTTAAGGCTCAGAGTGACTCAGCCAGTCACACGGCTAGTGTGCTGCACAGCTGATACTTGATTCCTAATTAGTGTTATTGATTCTCAAGGCCACTTTTTTGTCCCTGTACCCTGTGGAGCTAATGCAAGTGAAACTAATTTTCTTCAGTATTTCAAATGAAGTGTTAAACACAGACTAAGTTTAATAACTATTAAATTCGAGCATTTAAAAGTGAAAAAAAAGCAGTCACTGCACAATTTAATTTACAGACCAACAACATGAAACTGATCTCTGCACATGGAACAGTCTGCAAAACTCCTGTGGTTGAAGATAAGGGTACACTAAACATGAAAGTGAAGACACGAATGATTAAAGCTCCTTTAGGAGGGAAAGCATTGTAATTGCAGCTATTATAAAACATAGTAGCTTCCCTCCCAACATACAATATTTATATGCTTGAGGTTTAAGGGGTGGATTTCTAGGAAACATTCAGTGAATAAGCGTGTTCTAGTACAGCCTTCCTTGACATATAAGTATATGACAGACATTTAAAAGTCATATAAGTTATTATCAATACTATGTATCTAGTTTAATATTTACAATTTCTGCTTACTTTTAGAGATGAAGAAGGTCAGAGCACATGTCCTTGTGAACAAGAAGAAAGGGTCTGAGTAAGCAAGGAAAGAGGGAGGAAAGGAAGAAAAGGAAGACAGACAGATCTGTCCGTCAATTGTTTGTTTTACATTAAATTCTTAATGGAAAACTTGATAACACATGTGTTCATCTTCTTATTACTTTTCCAGATGTTAGGCAGCTGGAGCAAAAACATAATTGGGGAAGAGGCTGCACTGAGGGGGACAAAAGGGCAAAAGCAGCAAGTTTTTACACAAATTTAAAGGTTGAAATATTTAAATAAATCTTTCCTATGGGGGTGTAGAGAGCAGTAGGCTGCCACACTTAAGAGTATAAGTAAAAGTTTTCCAGAAAGCAAAGAAGGGAATGATCAGGCTAACTGATAAATCCTATTATTTAAGAAAAAAAGGTAGTGCTCAATATGGTCTTGAACATATTTTAAAAGATCCTTATTCTATAGTGTATCTTATTTTATACACTACCTATAAAATTTCTCAAGTTGTTGTAGTAGTTAGGCTTTCAACAGAAAGCATGAAGTTAAAACGCACACATCTTTGTCCCCTCCTAGCTGCCCAGATTCCAACTGAGGCGCTCCCACCGCAGGTACCGTGAGATGAGAAACAGTCGGCTTTCCGAGGTGGGTCTCACATTTCCAATCCTCCAAGTCAGAGCTTCCCCAAGGGTGAGACTACTAGTAGTGCATGGAGGAACACTGAAAGTTTTAATGGTTATGTATTTATTTTAATGTTTCAGGAAAAATATATCAGATACATGACTTTTTGGATGTTTTTGTTTTAAGAACTTTTAGTAAGTCATTAATGATAGATTAAAACAATTTAAATAATATCGGCGGTACTTAAAGCCGGCAAAAATATCGAGGGTGGCATCTGACCTGAAGTTTGGGAATACTGTTAAGTGACAGTGGCTGCCATGAGTTCATTTCATTCTCAACGCAAGAGACTTGAGAAATTATCTAAATAGCTTTCTACTTGCCTGAACACTACCATGAGATTGAGAACTATATTTGAGCCCATTCACTAAACTACTGAAATAAACACCTTGTATTAAATTCAAAGCTTTGAGATAAATGGGATTGATGAAAAAAATAGGTAACAGGTTTCAAGATGATCTCCACATAGAAGACAAAATACTATGTGTGATTTTATCTCTACATATTTGTAAAAGACCCAGTTGAACACATTTTTAAGAAAAAATTTTAAGTAGTTTGTTATGGCTTTAGAAGTCACATGCCTCATGTTCAGAATCTAAAATGCATAACCATGATATTAAATACTTTATGTAATAAATTCATGTGTGTCAGATACACCCAACTGCTGGCTTATTTAGTTGGAGGAAATAGGACTGTGATACAGATTATATATGTTTGCACTGCAAAAATAAATTATACTTACCTTAATTAATGTTAAATAGATTGCTATGATTTTCCACTAGGCATTAATATTTCTAAGACATACATAAGCAGCAGAACATAGTTCATTATATCTTATTCTACGCTTAAGTTCAGAGGTATCATATATACTACATATTTAAATATTTACTCCTTAGTGTGTTAATTTTCCAACTTAGAGAAGAATTATAGTCCAATCTTTGCATTTAGGTTAAAAGAATGGATCGACCTTTTTCCATTTACAACTTGGGACATTTTAATTGATTAGTCAAAATGCAACAATGCAAACATAAAAGTAGCTAGCACAAGAAATTGAGAATGAAGCATGTGGAAATTATGAAGCGCACTAAAGTAGCGAAGATTAAGCAGTTGAAAGCAAATAAAATTTTTTGCTACTCTTTTACATCAGGGAGGTTAAGAGCTTTCTTCCCAAATCAGAAGCCACACCATATAACCTATAAGAACATATATGATGCGTGTGTGGGCATGCATACTGTCCAGATCAGCCTAATTTATGTTAGCTAATAGTCAATATGTTTAGGTAGCCAGCCACTCCCTTAGAGTCCAACTGATAGAAACATCAGCAGAAAAAGAGACAGTCTCTGTAATATATACTGCCAACTTTTGAAGATTATCAATAACAAACATGTACCAAAACATTTCTGAGTTTATTTTCCAGATCAAAATTTTTACAAGGTTTTTCTTTTTCTTTTTTACAACATTTACTCTGCACTCTGCAAATGGTTGATAAAATAAAAATTTTCAAATGAATAAAGAAAATAGAAAAAGCTCTTCCGTGGTCAGTCAGAAGTAGTAAATGAAGATCATAAAATACTTAACTGACTTTTTTAAAAGCACAAATAACAGTGACGCCTGAGACCTACGATATAACAAATTAAAAAAACAGCTGGGAACTAGTTTAGCAGTTGGAAGATACTCAGGAGGTATTCATTAACAGAATATGATACTAGAACTCTCTGACTCTTTAAATATGAATTTGTATATAAGGTATGCCAACAATTCTAGAGCAAATCAAAGAAAACTCTGGGAGAAAATATTAGTGCCAACATCTCATCTCATCTTACACTCAAAACAGCAGCTTCCAAAATGAAAAATTCTAACTTGCAAAATATTTTTTGGGATTAAGTTGGCTTTGAAAATTCACTCATACATATTTTTAAAAACCCAATTTAAAAAGGGGCTTGATTTTAGGCATCAAATTTAGTCATTAATGGTTACTTGTTTCACTATTAATCCCTGTCTATTTAACAGCAGGGATCTAAACTTGTACTACAAACTCAGAATACATTAATTATACAGTTGACTCTTGAACAAGGCAGGGATTAGGGGTGCAGAGCTCCACCCCAGTTGAGAATCTGCAAATAACTTTTGAACCCCCCTGCACCAAAACTTAACTGCTAATTAAGTGGACCGCTGAGTGGAAACCTTACTGATAATATAAAGTCAATTAACATATGTTATTTTTGTAACACTCACACACACACACAGTGTATTCTTAACATAAAGCTAGAGAAAAGAAACAAAGTTTTTAGAGAAAAGGAAATATTAAGAAATCATAAGGAGGAGAAAATGCATTTACAGTACTATATGCATATTTACTGAAAAAAATCTGTGTGTAGGCAGGTCAGGCCAGGCTGGAGGCAGTAGTGAGCCTGGTCCCATGAAGACAGATTTTGTGGCCTGGAGGCCTTAGCAGAGGCAGCCGCCTGGTGGGTGGGCAGCCACAGTGGCCTGGGATACAGTGGAGCTGCCCGATCTGCCTATAAGTGCCCCACCAACTGGTGGCCATTGGCAGCTGCGGCCATTCTTGAGTGGGAAGGGAGGGGGTGGCCCCAGGCTTGAGCCCCAGGGAGCAGGGGTGATGGGTAGGTGGAGCAGCACCGTCCTGCTCTCTGGGTACGTTTCTTGCTTCAGCTTGGCACCCTGACCGCCAGCTCTGGGTGCAGACCCTGATCATCCTGCAGCTCTGCTCATCACCTCAGTCCACTGGGTCCTATGAAGCTGGGATGGGCAGCCGTAAATAAATCCCTGTAGCTTCTGCTGTCAACTCTAAGGTAAAAAAATCCTCCCACAAGTGGACCTGAGCGGTTCAAACTCAAGTTGTTCAGGGTCAACTGTACTTTACAATCAAAGCCATTACAACACATCTGCATTTTTATGCTCTCAATCAGCACTCAGAATCATTCATGATTAGGCTCTATCCACAGAGAGCACCGGGACACAAAGGACAGCTCTTGCCCATCAGCGGTCCTCTGAAGTAGCTGACAGCTTTGAGTCTAATTACTTAAATAACTGAATGTGCTTTAGAGAGTAATTAGTGTCAAAACTTCGTTTCTTGAAAATCTTCTCTATTCTCATAAGGCAAAGTTGTTTTAGATTTTGACATCATTGCTTCAGAAGAGTGTGGGTGAGAGACAGTGACCCTAAGGATGGTCAGCCAGATTCTATAACCACAGGCATGATAATGGTTCTTCTACAATCCCTTGGTAGGCAACAGATTTATTATTGTAGTTTTAATTTTTTTAAGTGTATTGTTTTCAAATAAGCAGAATGTTTTCTTACTGACCACAGCTTAGAAGAAGCCTTTCAATTTTCTTCTTAAACATGTTTGGACAAGCAGATGAATGAAATGTATTTCACAGAAACCACAAAACCCACGTCAGGTGTGAAAGTGTTTTTGTTTGGTTTGGTTTTGTTTTTTACCTGACAAGTCAAAACTGTAAGACATGCTAAGTGGCCGCATTGCTGAAAAAAGAAAACAAACAATAAAAAGAAAATAATTCAGCTGTTAGGAATATACAGGGAGGACAAAAAAGGGGGGAGGATTCAAGAGGACCTGTAATGGCATATTTCAGACTTGAAGGCAGCAAACAAAAATCTGAAAGACAATAAAACCATAAGTCTTAGTTTCAATTATATCACTAAGACTTGAAATGGAGTAACAATAAAAGAAAAAAATAACCTTTTAAAGTACATGTTAAAAATGAAAGCATGATAAAGATACAAACATTTTGGCTTAAATATGATTTTAGGGTACAAAACTTTTAAGAATAAATGCATTAAGTAATTTACTTCAGGACGAAAATCTGGCCAAAATCTCTGCCAAAGGTGAAACATTTTATGAAAAATCTCCGTTAGGAACTAGCATCACACTGTATCACTATACTGCCCATTGCAGGCAGTGTATCATAGCAGTTGAAGAGAGGCCTCAGGAGCCAGAATGTCTGAGCTTGAATCTCAGCTCTGCCACTTGCTAGCAGTGTGATTCTGGGAAAGTTACTTAACCTCTCTGTGCTTCAGTTATTTAATCTGTAAAATGGGAAGAAAGGTTATCTCATGAGATTGTTAGGAAGATTAAATGACCCTACCAAAAAAAGGTGCTTGCACATAGTAAACAGTGCTTTGCATGTAGTAAAGGCTCAATAAATATCATTTCATTTTTTAAAAAGATTTTTTATGTTTAAGTGAGCTCTAACCCAATGTGGGGCTCGAACTCATGACTCTGAGATCAAGAGTCGCTGCTCCACCGACCAAGCCAGCCAGGTGCCCCAATTTCTTAAGGATAAACTTATTTATTTCCTGTTGAAATAATTTGTCTTCAGATTTTTATTACATATGCTAAAACCCACTGAATTGTATTATATGGGTGAATTTTATGGTAGATAAGTTATGCCTCAGTCAAGTTTTTTTTAAGCTTACTACAAAGATTTGATTAATTTAGGTATTCATGACAGTGAGAATTAACTATTTTCATGGCAGCCCCAAGTTCTTACCAGTACCATCTATTCTATAACCTAGGCTCAGGGAGGATAGCAGCTCAGGTTGATAGCAGGGACGGATCTACAGGCATAATGGGCACAATGTCTCCCTGTTGGCGTTTTCCAAAGTGGATTGCCTGTAGAGTTCCAACACCTAAATTTAATAGAAAGTATCTCTCAAATTTTTTGATAGGTGTTTTTAAAGGAATAATTTATAATTAAAATCCAAAATCTCAATACAGTATTTTTTAAAAATGATGTGAAGATAAAGTATTGAGTGACATCCCAAACACAACTAGGCAAGATGTCAGAATCATATGTAGATGGTTTTAAAAAGCACTTATGTCAACAAAGGAGATGTGTATCTTCAACGGGGCAAATAAAGCAACTATTTGTTGACAATCATTGTTTGATGATGAGGAATATTTTAAGTATTTCATCCTAATATACAAATTAGGATGTAATTTTTAAATAAGCATTTTACTGTGTTTTAGTTATCTCACAGAAAAGTAGTTAGGAATTTTATGTTGAGGAGAATAATCTTCCACTCACTATTCAAAAAACCCTATGTTTCTTGTAGAAACACTTTTCTAGATATGTCTCTTCAGGCAAGGGAAACAAGCAAAATTAAACTCTTGGGACTACATCAAAATATAAAGCTTTTGCAAAGTGAAGGAAACCATCAACAAAACTAAAAGGCAGCCTACTGTATCGGAGAAGATATTTGCAAATGATATGACAGATAAGGGTTAATATCTAAAATATATAAAGAACTTCTGTAACTCAACACCAAAAAAAAGCCAAATAATGCAATTAAAAATGGGCAGAGGACATGAATAACGATTTTTCCAAAGAAGACATCCAGATGGTCAACAGATACATGAAAAGAAGTTGAACCTCATTCATCATCAGGGAAATGCACATCAAAACCACAATGAGATATCATCTCACACCTGTCAGAATGTCTAAAAACAAAAACACAAGAAACAGCAAGTGTTGGCGAGGATGTGGAAAGGAACCCTTGTGCAGTGCTGGTGGGAATGTCAACTGGTGAAGCTACTCACCAGTTCCTCAAAAAATTAGAAATACAATTACCATATGATCCAGTAATTCCACTACTGGGTATTTATCCAAAGAAAAGGAAAACACCGATTTGAAAAGATACAGGCACCTCTACATTTATTGCAGCATTATGTATAATAGTCAAGATATGGAAGCAGCCCAAGTGTCCATCAACTGATGAATGGATAAAGAAGATGTGGTATACACAATGGAATATTGTTCAGCCATAAAAGAGAATGAAATCTTGCTATTTGCAACAGCATAGATGGATCTAAAGGATAGGATTCTAAGTGAAAGAAGTCAGAGAAAGACAAATACTCATACTCTGAATTTAAGAAACAAAACAAATGAACAAAGGAAAAAGACACAAGCAAACAAAAGATGATGGTGGTTACTAGAAGTTAGGTGGTTGGGAGGAACGGCTGTAATAGGTGAAGAGGACTAAGAGTACATTTATCCTGAAGAGCACTGAGAAATGTATAGAATTATTGAATTCTGTTTGCTTGAAACTAATATATAACACTGTATGTTAATTATACTTGAATTAAAAAAAAGCCCACCTGTCTAAAAAAACCCTGCATTTCTGAATTCAAATACTTCTGACTCCAGATTTCCCTAATTATGCATAGCAAATAAAATAAACAGAGTCTCAGAGCACTTGTCACCCTTTTCTAATATCTTCTCATTCTGCTCTACTCTAGTACATGAACCTATCTTTTGAAATAAGACTGACTACTGCATAAGAAAGGGATGCTATTATTTCTTGGAAGATGAGGTTTGGATCTTTTCCAAGCTCTATGTATTACAAAGGGGAGAGAAATCAAGCATAATAACAATTAAGAAGTTTAGTGAAAAGATGTCTAAACATTTTTTAGATGTTTATTTATTTTTGAGAAAGAGAGAATGTGCACAAGTAGGGGAGGTGTAGAGAGAGGGATACAGAGGATCTGAAGCAGGCTCTGTGCTGACAGTCGAGAGACCGATTTGGGGCTCAAACCCACAAACCGTGTGATCTTGACCTAAGCTGAAGTTGGATGCTCGACCGATGGAGCCACCCAGGTGCCTCAGGGAAAAGATGCTTTTAAAGGAACAATTTATATTTAAAACCCGAAGTCTCAATACAGTATGAGATTTTAGAAAAAAGAAAATGATCAGACATGAACAAAGACTGATGCACAAGAATAGTATTTTCAGACCTGACAGGAAAAAATGGAGAGTCTGTCAAACAATAGGGAAATAGGTAAATAAAACACAATATAGCCATGTATGAGGATATAAGGTCCTTAGGAGTCATACTGAATGACATGGGAAGATGTTCATGCCACAAATAACATTAAATGAAGAGAGTAGAATGCTTTCTTGTCTCCATTTCATAATGCACAAGTAGATTCACAGTGGATGCCTCTGGCTGTTGAAATTACAGGTAACATTTCTTCTTTAAACATTTACACATTTCCCCAATTTCTATAGTGGGATTCTGCTTGCAATTACAAGGAGGGGAAAGGTTATAAAAATATTTAGGGAAACTTCTATTCAAGTTTATTCTGCCAATCTTATCAAACCAAACTCCCCAAAGCAAAATTTGTAAGAACCAATGTAGATCTGCAGAAAAAATGAGCCAAAATTCCTTACTTTCAAATAAAATTCAAGATCAGTTTGAATGCAGAATTGTATAAGTGAGACTCTCACAAAATGAACAATATCAATTCTGGTTATTGGGAAACACCAATAAAATAAGATATTCTCACAACATAAAATTGATATTTATTCTAAAGTAGGTTTCCTGTTTTTGAGCATCTAATTTGTTTAAAAGGAAATAGAAGAATATATATGTAGACAAAGACTTATGATGACCCTTCCAGGCAACTAGAGTGTCCCCGTGACACTTACAAGGACTGCTAGTCTTTCCCTAGTCTCCCTAGTCTCTCTGGCCTCACTAACACCTTGTGATTGGCTGCTGTTAATGGTCTTGCAACATGAACATGCACAATACTTCCAGAGTCATTCTTCTGTAAGCGTTTGTGGGCAGGCCCGATGCCTTGTTCATCTCTGTACCCCAGGAGATGACATCTTTGTTTAATAGAAAATAAAGGTTCAAATAAGGATTAGAAAAGTGAAGAAACTGTATGTCGAATACCATATGCGTTGTTCATGCATTATGCCTATCTTGCTCCTTTTTTTATTGCATTTCCACTAAAGTTTACAACCCTTTAGCCTAATTAATTACTCTGTATTCCTATAAATTATAAAGTTTACTTTTATCATGGTAATATATGTGATCTGCCTCATAGTTTTGTTGAAATCTATTACCCCCAGTATTCCTTTTCAAGGTATAGTGATTTTTTTAAAAGTCCAGTCTTAAGCTAGCATCATATAACATCACTTCCTTATTCTCCCACAGTGGTTCTTACTCTTTTGAAGCTATGGACTCTCTGTCCAGAAAAATGCACGTACTTACTACACTTTGTGAAATAAGCACACATTTTTTATATTTCAGGGGATTCACAGACTCTCCTCAGGCCCATTCAAGGACTCTCAGGATAAGAACTCTCGGTATACATGGCTTATATGCTTTAGTTCATTATTATACAAATGGCCATATGTATTTGTCACTTAGCGTGCTTTAAACATTATTTTTAAGAGATAATACTTGCTGCCATAAAAATCAGACAGCAATAAACTCATACAACCCATACTCACTCTGTAGCTTTGTAACTGGAAGGTACATTCAATTATTTCAGCACCTATGGGAGCCCTTCTACAACCATGAACAAGACAGAAATGGGCCCTGCTGGCATGGAGGTCACAAGGTAACAGAAGAACCAAGAGTTTAACGAAAGGATATCAACATGGAGTGACTGAAGAGTTCAAGGTAGGAAGCAGAGAGGGTAGTCAAAGCTGATATGATAAAGTAGACAAGAATCTTCGAAGATGACAGGCTAAGTTAGGATAGTGTTGGGCTAAAAAAGGGGAAGGCTAGAAAGATCCAGAATAAGAAACATCAACAGGACTCAGTTGTTAAGTAGGAGTCAGAGATGATGCTGAAGTTCTGCCTTGGGCACACTGCGATGGAGGAGGTTTGAGAAGAAAACAGATGATTTCACTCACCCTGCTGCAGGTCCTAGCTAGCAAACAGCTGGATGAATGGGTGTGAACTCAGAGGGATCAGTGGGTAGACGGGAGCTGAAATAGCTCGAAGAAAAAACATGGAAAAAAGAGTGTGATTGCTCAGGGAGAAGTGTGCCCAGAACAGAAATCTGAAGGACCAAGTAGAGGCATCTCAAAGAGGCAGAAAGAAGAGATCAGAGGAGAAAACTAGGAGAATGTGGTTCCTTTCCTGTTCAGATGCCATTGTAATCTATTTTCCTAAAGGAAGTTTCTCTGAATTCTTTGGGCATCTTTAATCTTACAAATAGTTAGAGAGTTATATGAACAAAAATGTTTACAAACATTTTATAATATGGTCTTGCTATAAATAAAAATTAATGTGTTTATGGTACACATTAAACAATATGAAATATAATAAATATAAAGGAAGTTTGGGAATAAGTGATGTAAGATAACAATGCTTTCATTACATAATACTGTATCTAAACCCATAATTAAGACAACAGTAATATGCAGTAAAACTATGTATCATTTATATTTCTAAAACAGAGTAACTTTGTATGTGTATTACAATTTGTGAAGTATTTTGACCACAACCCTATTTAATTCTGACATAAAAGCCATAATCAAAGTGTAGAGGAATTTTTATCTCCCTTCTGCCAACGAAGAAATCAACCCCCAGAGAGGTAAAGGGACTCTCCTAAAACCACAGTCTAGAGAATGGCAGAGCAACTCCCACTGAGCTGTGATGCCCTCATGTAGTTCAGTATCATATGGGGAGAAAATCCCTTCTTCCATGAATTTAAGTATAAACTTCAAATAAGTGTGAAGGTATGTGAGTGTGTGTGTGTGAGAGAGAGAGAGAGAGAGAGAGAGAGAGAGAGAGAGAGAGAGAGAGATAGAGAGAGAGGAAAGAGGCAAAGGGAGAGAGGAACAAACACTACTTTTACTTTGCACTATATCACCATTTTTCACTGGGCTAGTTGTATAAAGACACTGCTTCAAGTGGATGAGGCTGGACCAGCAGTGTAGTAAGCAGCTGACTCACCTAATCTACTCCGTCTAATTTCCTCTGGTGAGACGGGTCGCAGCTTTCTTTCTGCTTTGATTTCTTCTAATATTCTTTCATGGAGGCTCCGTGGCCGTGGTGGAGTGGGTTTCAGTTTTCTGGCTGAGACCTTGGGGAGAAAAACAGTAATGGCTATAGACTTGAGTTGTTGTCCTTAAACAATTTTTACTGAAGTCCATTCCTACAGTACAGTATAGTATTATGAAACTGTATTTCACTGACTGCAACATTGCTTGGTAAAAGACTATTTTAAGCAATAGGGAGATTATTGGATTTCACAGCAATTTAGTCACTTGTGCTCAACCAATTTTAAGGAGTCAGTTTTGTTAAAGTTATAATTATGTTCACAATACGCTACCATGATAGGTAATCAATTGAAATGTAACCTATACCTTACCTATTATTATTATTGTTTTTAAAAGTAACATTTTTAATGTTTATTTATTTACTTTTGAGGTGGGGGCATGCACGAGTGTGAGCTGGGGAGGGACAGAGAGAGAGGGAGAGAGAGAATCCCAAGTGGGATCCGTGCTGACAGTGCAGAGCTCAACTCAGGGCTCGATCCTATGAACTGTGAGATCATGACCTGAGCCAAAATCAAGAGTAGGACGCTTAATCAACTGAGCCATTTAGGTGCCCCTAAATGTAACATTTTTGAGTAAGTCATTACAACCTTCTTAGATTATTAACTTCTTTCTATATTTGAGGAATAAGGGCTCATGGAGGCTGATTCATTTGCTCAGGGACACTTGGCTACTAAACTGCACCAGGACTCGGGTTGTTTTTGAGTTAAAACATCCTAAGACAACCTTGTACTGAAAAACTGTTAAGTATTTTTCTGTGACTGAAGAATATAACTTACAGTTAGGCTTCACCATTCTGAGAGAAAAAGCTCGGTGTAAAAACTACTTTGAGAGCTGAGTTCCAGAGATCACATCCTAGAGAAGAGCACATTGCTACCTGACCTCCAGCCAAGGGGACTGCCTCAGATCACATACCGGATTTAAAGGCGGTCTTGATCTGATGAAGTCCAGGATGATTTCATGAGCACTTTTTTTTAACCGAGGGGGAATATCACCATTCACCTGAAAGGAGACATAAAGTACAAGATTCATGTGACTATAGGATTATCATTATACATTTCTGGGTATAGCTGTTATCTCAACATATGTCACAATATTACTGAAGTGTACTCTGGCTCTTGAGGACACATTTCAAATCAATAAAATGCAGAATAAATGGCTGAGTGCTCTAGAGCAAAAATAACTATGTAGAATTGACGAAAATAAAAGTTCATAAAATGAATCATTGGTTCTACCATTTCGGGAAAATATAAATTAGATTCATCCCTTCCAACAAAAAGTTTCTAAAATGAATGTGAATGGAATAAATGATACTATGGTTATTAATTATTTTATAACCTATAGTCTTTTACCTCTCATTTTCATCCTTGTACAAAACCCAGGTAACAGAAAGGGACTGGTGACCTAAGTCACATTCTGTAGATAAAACTCAGGCTCACGTCAAGGAGGGTATCTGCTACATTCACACAATCAGTACCTCTAAGAGTTTTGGTAGAGCCCTCATTTGTCTCAGACTCCTGCTCTAATGTCCTCTCTTTTTTAAAAATGTTTATTTTTGAGAGAGAGAGACAGAGCACAAGCCGGGGAGGGGCAGAGAGAGAGAGAGAGAGAGAGAGAGAGAGAGAGAGAGAGAGAGAGAGAGAGGATCTTAAGTGGGCTCTGCGCTGACAGTAGAGAGCCTGATGCAGGGCTTGAACTCATGAACTGTTAGATCTTGACCTGAGCTGAAGTTGGATTCTTAGCCAACTGAGCCACCCAGCTACCCCTAATGTCCACTCTTTTTTTTTATGGCAATGTGTTACAAACAGAACTTTTTTTAAATTTAAGAAACCCACAAAAATAATCTAAACTCACATTATGACCACCCAGAAGGCACAGGTGTGACCATTTTGTCATATTTATTTCCAAGTCTCATATGAAAAAAATAGAACCTGCTAGGCATTTTCTGTCATGCTCGTCATGAAAGACGGATAAAAAATGAAATGTTAACAAATTACAAATTTAAAAAATGAAAATGAAAAATATCTTAAACTTCTCAATAACCCAAAAAATTAAGCATACTTTTTATTAATGCACTGCCTGAAAAATCTCTATAACACTTTTCCCCTCTACTTTGGAGACCTACTCTTTGATTATGCCATCATATTCTAACAACTTTATAATATCAATTTTGTTGGAGAGAAGAAAAAGATAATTTGGTTATTCCTCTTGCATCAATGGTTGATTTTTTCATTTTGATGCTTCATAACTTGTTATTGGAAATGTCACTTAAATTTTAGAATTATTGTAAAATTTGGTCAAACCTTTTTCAAGTATTTTTTTGTAAGACTGCAAGATTTCAGGCATGGACAGTTTTCTTGTGTACTTACCAACCTTACAAATACTATTTTAATTGCTCACAAGCCATTAATCAGCTGGTTTTCCCCCACTGCAGCTGTAGATTATGAGTTGTGATTTTTTTGTCAAGGTTGCTATTTTGTGTCCACTGAAAAATAATGTTAAATATATTTTTTACGGTTGGACCCCCAAATGCAACCCCTCTACCTGAGTTCAGGGCGTGTGACAAGGCTGTTGTGGTCCACATAGCATCCACTCCCTCCTTCCCTGGGCCATACCTCCCAGTCCTGAACGAGGCCAGGATAGCCCATGGAAAGGTTAGGAGTAAAAGCTGTTTGAACCAAGCCAAGCTTGAGACTGCTAGTCCTTGGTTCAAGGAGGACATGTCCCCGAGCGGCAGAGCTAGAGGCCTAATGTGGCACAACCTCCTACCTATGGATTTCATGTTACATAAGGTATTTTTTTTTTTAATCCTTATTGTATAGAACAACCTAACGAGACTTTCTTATTGACTTTCAAATCTACTCCTGAACAGGGCAATACATGTCTTTCTAGCCATTTTTCATATGCTTTTAACTTTAATGTTTACTTTCCATCATAACAGCAGACCTTAAGGAATAGTTTAAATAAGGCTAGGGTTGCAAATTCCATTCCCCAAAAAAGTGCACGTTTCCTCACTAGTCAGAAACTGTATCCTGGATCCCAACGACAAAGTGTACATCAGTGCTCATGAGGTAGACGGCAGAACCTTATGGATGTGAATCAGTGAAAATCCTTACCAGGAGGAGAAAAAGCAACTGCTAATACCATTCTGCAGCTGGCTCAGTGAAATTATACTCCTATATATACAGAACACATACTGAAACAAGCTCTCTGAGCTGCAATGATCAATGATTCCTGGGTGAACAGAAATAGTGGAGCCACCAGTAAATAAGGCACTTCTACAACTTGATCTCATTTTTGAGCCATGATGCCTTAAACAAATAACTTCTACATAAAGAATGTTGTTTCTACATCTTCATTTTAAAATGGTGAGTTATTTGAAGCTATTTGTTAGAATTAAAGTATTTTAGGGGCACCTGGGTGGCTCAGTAGGTTAAGCGTCTGGCTTCGGCTCAGGTCATGATCTCACAGTTTGTGGGTTCGAGCCCCACATTGGGCTTGTGCTGACAGCTAGCTCAGAGCCTGGAGCCTGCTTCAGATTCTGTGTCTCCCTCTCTCTCTGACCCTCCCCTGCTCACGCTGTCTCTCTCTGTCTCTCAAAAAATAAATAAAAAACATTAAAAAATGAAAAAAAAATTTAAAGCATTTTACTTAAACATTCTGAAAAAAGCCAACTGAAATGTTTTACACTTCTACAACTTAATATTCTGGATAATATCCAGTATGGCTAAGCCACCAATTCCCAACATCACCACAAATGTACTGAAAACAGTGGATTACTGTGGTATGGTTATATAGTTTAAACCCGAGGATTAAATATTTTAAAATTATTTTTATTAAAAAATTTTTTAATGTTTATTTTTTGAGAGAGAGTGAGACAGACAGAGCACAAGCGGGAGAGGGGCAGAGAGAGAGGGAAACACAGAGTCCAAAGCAGGCTCCAGGCTCTGAGCTGTCAGCACAAAGCCTGATGGGGGGCTCGAACTTGCGAACTGCCAGATCATGACCTGAACCAAAATCAGACATTTAACCAACTGAGCCACCCAGGTGTCCCAAATTTTAGTCTTTTGGACTGAAAACTTGAAAGCTTCCCCACATGAACTTAATCACACTGGAACCTCCATCTGCCCAGCTCCTTGCACAGGGACTCAGTATACACTTACTTAAGGGATTTGCACAGATTTAGCTAGACAAAGACATGAAAAGGAAAACAACAATGGCTACCATGAAGCAGAAACATCTATCCATTCCTCTTCACTTCCTACCCACAATCTCCAAGTTCAAAAAATGTATCATTTATGCCCAGATACATTAAATGGCAAACAGAGGCATCACTGATAATTATCATAAAACACACACAAAACTACCTGTCATTACGAAGCTCAAAGAGCCCTCAACAAACAAAAAACTTAAATAACTTGGTCCTTGAAAAAACGTTTTTCTTTCTATTTTTGTTTTAAGCAAAACATAACCACTAATGATGATATAAGACCACAACTAAAAATGTACAAAGCCATTCTATAGTTTATGGATGGGCCCTTAATCAAACTCCTTTTTCTCCTTAGCTTGGATGTTGAACTGACAAATAAAAATTATACATACTTAAAGTATACAACGTGATTATCTGATATGTGTATATACATTGTGAAATGATGACCACAACCAAGCTAATTAACACATCCACCACCTCACAGTTACTGATTTTTTGTGTGATGAGAACACGTAAGATGTGTGCTCTCAGCATATTTGAAGTACACAATACAGTATTATTAATTATAGCCACCATGCTGAGTCCCCAGAACTTACTCATCTAATGACTGAAACATGTGACCTCTGACCAACATTTAACCAACATCTCTCCAGTTCCCCCATCGCTGAGCCCTGGCAATCTATATTATTCTACTCTCAACTTCCGAGTTTGACTTTTTTAAAGTTCACCATACAAGTGAGGTCATATATTGTATGTGTCTTTCTGTGCCCAGGTTATTACACCTAGCATAATGTCCTCCAGGTTCATCCATGTTTTTGCAAATGGCAGGATTTCCTTCTGTTTTGTGACTGAATTAGTGTTCCATTGTATATGTATACCCTATCCATTCATCTGCTGACACATTTAGGCTGTTTCCATAATTTGGCTATTATGAATAATGCAGCAATAAACATCGGAGTGCAGATACCTCTTCGAGATCCTGATTTCATTTTCTTTGGAAATACATGCAGAAGTGGAACTGCTGGGTGATGTGGTAGTTTTATTTTTAATTCTTTGAGCAACTGTCATGCTTTTTTCCATATGGCTGTACCAGTTGACATTCCACCACCAGTGCACAAAGTTCCCTTTTCTCCACATCCTCACCAACACTTGGTATGTTTTGCTTTTTTAATAACAGCTTTCCTAACAGGTATGAAGTGACATATCACCATGGTTTTGACTTGCATTTCCCTGATTATTAGTGATTTTGAGTACCTTTTCATAAACCTACTAGCAAATTTGTAGATTTTCCTGAGAAAAACGTTTATTTAGGTCCTTTGCCCTTTTAAAATTTTTATTTCATTGCTATTGAGTTGTATGAGTTCCTTATATGTTTTGGATATTAGCCTCATATCAGGAATGTCTGCCTAACCAAATTTCAAAAACATTGCCTTTTATTAAAAGAAAGACATTGTAAAAAAAGTATTGGGGTGCCTGGGTGGCTCAGTCGGTTAAGCATCTGACTTCAACTCAGGTCATGATCTCGCTATTTGTGGGTTCAAGCCCTGCATCGGGCTCTGTGCTGACACCTCAGAATCTGGAGCCTGCTTCGGATTCTGTGTCTCCCTTTCTCTCTGCCACTCCCTTGCTTGTGTTCTCTCTCTCTCAAAAAATAAACATTAAAATTAATTAAGAAAAAAGAAAAAAAAAGAAAAACAAGTATCTTCGACACTGATGCCAATTCCCCTATATATAATAAAGAGCAGTTACATCCGTAAGAAAGACTAGCAGCACCTAGCTGGCTCAGTCAGTTAGGTGTTCGACTCTTGATTTCTGCTCAGGTCATGATCTCATCATTTGTGGGGTTGAGCCCCATACTGGGCTCTGTGCTGACAGCATGCGGAGCCTGTTTGAGATTCTGTCTCCCTCTCTCTTTGCCCTTCCCCCCATCACTTGCATTCGCGTTCCCGTTCTCTCTCTCAAAATACAGTAAATAAACTTTAAAAAAAAAGACATTAAATCACACTAAAAATTGTTTTTATTGTCACCCACTACAGCCTCCTCTTCAGCGATGTTTTGGAAATGCAAATTATTCTTATAAATCAATTATATTTGTGCATCAATATTTATTCAAAGTAGAAATCTAGTTTATGTTATTTGCTGATTAATAGTTACATAACATTACTAGAGTTTCATAAAACATGTGGCCTGCCACATACTCCTTGCACCTCTAACACACATACTTGAAAGAAAGGGTTAAGACAGTTGTCTTCAGAAACATGAGAAGCTACGATTTTATCATTAGAACTTCAAATATATCTCCAAATTTCTAATGACAAGGAGGTTTACAAGGGTTTTAGACAAGTTGACAGTATTTACCAAATGCCTTAAAGATGTGTATATTCACTGATCCAATAATTCCATGGCTAGAATTTACACTAAGGAAATTAATACAGCTTTTTATATAACACTAAAAAATGGTAAATCTATATATCACCTCGTATTTGTCAGAATGGCTATTATCAAAAAGATAAGACATAGCTGTTGGCAAGAATGTGGAGAAAAGGGAACACTTGTGCACTCTTGGTGGGAATATAAATTGGTGCAGCCACTATGGAAAACAGTGTGTAGGTTCCTCAAAAAATTAAAAACAGAAATATCATATGATCCAGATATTCCATTTCTGAGTATTTATCTGAAGGAAATGAAAACACTAACTTGAAAGGGTATCTATACTCCATGTTTACTGCAGCACTGTTTATAATACCAAGACATGGAAACAACCTAAGTGTCCACTGATGGATGAATGGATAAAGAAAATGTGGGGGCGCTTGAGTGGTTCAGTTGGTTAAGCGTCTGACTTTGGCTTAGGTCATGATCTCACGTTTACAGGTTCGAGATCCACATTGGGCTCTGTGCTGACAGCCTGGAGCCTGCTTTGGATTCTGTGTCTTCCTCGCTCTCTGCCCCTCCCCCACTTGCACTCTGTCTCTGTCTCTCCAAAATAAAGAAATGTTAAAAAAAATCTTTTTTTAAATTTAAGAAAATGTGGCATAATATTCAGCCATTAAAAAAAAGGAAATTTTGCCATTTGTGACATAAGACCTTGAGGGAATTTTGTTAAGTGAAATAAGAGAAAGATAAATACTGCATGATCTCACTTATATGTGGAATCTTAAAAAAAAAAAACAAAAGAAAAAAAAAAACCCAAACAAAACCCAAAGTCACGAATACAGAACAGACTGGCAGTAGCCAGAGGTAGAGGATGGAGGGTGGGAAAAACAGATTAAGGTAGCCAAAAGGTACAAACTTCTAGTTACAAAATAATTAAGTACTGGGGATATAGTGTACAGAGTGATGACTACAATTAATAATACTGTGTTGTATATTTCAAAGTTGCTAAGCAAGTAAATCTGAAAAGTTCTCATTACAAGAAAAAAATTTGTAACTATGTATGTGACATATGTTTAACTTATTGTGGTGATCATTTTGCAGTACATACAGATATCAAATCATTATGTTGTACATCTGAAACTAATGTATGTATATATATATGTTTACTATATCTTAGTAAAAAAAATGATAAATCTCAACATAAGAAATTAATTAAAAATGTTTTGGTTTGTCCACTCAATAGGTTACTTTGGAGCCATTAAAGATAATGTTGAATATAACAAAACTGTGAAACTCGATGAGAATATTTTTTATATGCTGATAACATGATTATCAGGAATAAAAACTGATAAAAAAAAGATGTAGGACAGTGTATATAATATGGTAAAATTGTGAATATATTTGGATAGATAGGGAGATACACATAAACATCACTGGGAATATTTTTAAAAATCTGATAAACACTGGCTGCCTCTAAAGAAGGTAACTGGGTGTCTGGAGAAGGAACAGTTTTCAATTTACATACTCCATAATTTCTTTTGAATTTAGAACCATGAGAATGTATTACATATTCAAAACTAAATCATTAAAATTTTTTAAGGATATAAGAATTGTATTTTGTGATATGAAACAAAGGCTACAATATATTAAGCATGGGGAAAAGGGTTCCAATGCAATATGTATACTTTAACCCCATTTTGTATTTATAAGTTATATTTCCCACAGAACACTCTTGGAAGCAAATTACTACAAAATGAGGTAGAGATGGACTTGGAGCGGAGGAATTACTTAATTTTTTCCTGTCATCCATATTTTCTAATTCTTCTATAATAAGCATATCTTTAAAATAAAATTAAAAAGTTAAAAAGAAACTTATAATAAAGCAAGATCAAAAAAATAAAGCAGTATCAGTGACAATGGCAGAGTAGGGAATCCGAGTACTCTGTCCTCCACAAAAATAACTAACAAGGTAGCAAAAACTGCCAAATTTTACAAAACTAGTTTAAAAGGCATTAAGCAAACAACCCAGAACAAGAAGCAATAATAAGAAGCTCTCCAAAGGCGAGGGGAATCTAATTTTGAGTTTCAATAAAAAAAAATAATGAGGCATGCAAAGGGAAAAAAAGTATGGCTTGTTCATAGAAAAAAAAAAGGAAATTTAATAGAAACTTTCCTGAGGGAGCACAGAATTGAAATTATTTGACAAAGACTATTTAAAAATGTTTTTATTTATTTTTGAGAGAGAGAGAGGCAACGTGAGCAGGGGAGAGTCAGAGAGAAAGGGAGACAGAATCCGAAGACAGGCTCCAGGCTCTGGGTTAGCTGTCAACACAGAGCCCAATGCGGGGCTCGAACCCACAAACCATGAGATCATGACCTGAGCCGAAGCCAGATGCTTAACCGACTGAGCCACCCAGGCGCCCCCCCCCCCTTTTTTTTTCAATATTAGAGAGAAAGTGTGAGCTGGGATGAGGGGCAGAGGGAGAGAGAAAAAGAATCTTAAGTTGGTTCCATGCTCAATGCAGAGCCTGACATGGGGCTCAATCCCACAACCCTGGGATCATGACCTGAGCTGAAATCAAGAGTCAGACCCTCAACCGACTGAACCACCCAGGCACCCTGTGACAAAGACTTTAAACTGAATATCTTAAATATGTTTAAAGAGTAAAAGTAAACTACAGACAAAGAACTAAGGAAGGAAATTAGGAGAACAATGTCTCACTTAATAGAGAATATCAATTCAGAAATAAATTATAGAAATAAACCAAACAGAAATTCTGGAGCTGAAAATAAATGAAATTTTAAAATCCACTAGAGGCATTCAACAGCAGATTTAAGCAGACCACAGAATGAGGCAGCAAACCTGAACACCTGAATACAGATCAACTGAGATTATTCAGTCTGGGGAGCAGAAAGAAAAAAAAAATTAGTAGAGCCTGAGAGATCTACAGGATACCATCAGTTGTACAAATATACACGAGTCCCAGAGGGACAGAAAAGGACAAGTAAAATATGTGAAGAATTAATGATTGAAAACTGTTGAAATTTGATAAACATGTGGATCTATTCATCCAAGAAGCTGAATAAGCTCCAAGCAAAATAAAGAGAGTCACATGCCTGTTGAAAGACAAAGACAAAATCTTGAAAGCAGTAAGAAAGCAGTGATGGTCATATAAAAGGGATCTTCAATAAGATTAATAAGTGATTTTGCATCAGAAACCACAAAGGCCAAAAGGTAGTGGATTAACATGGGAAAAAAAAATTACTGTCAACCAAGAAATCTGTACCCAGCAAAACTATGCTTCAAAAATGAAGTTAAACAGCACTGCAGGAGTCCACTACTAGTAGCCCTGCCCTATAAGAAATGTTAAAGGGAGTTGTTCAAGCTTAAATGAAAGGTCACTAGACAGTAATCTGAAGCCATATAAATACCTAAAAAAGAAAAGTAAAATTACCTACATAATTAAATATAAAATTCAATGTTACTGAATTTTTGGTTGGTAATTATTCCTTTTTTCCCCCAATACAATTTAAAAGACAAATATAAAACAATCACAAATCTATGTTAACAGACACAAAATGTATAAATTAGACATAATTTATGACAATAACAACATAAGGGGGGGAATGAGCTGTAAAGGAGAAGAGTTTTTATACATTATTAAAACTAAGCTGGTGTTACCTCAAACTTGACTTAAAGGTTAAAAAGGTGAGATATCAATTATAATCTCTAGGGTACTACCAAGAAAAAATGTTTAAAAATACAGAAAAAAAATGAGAAGAGAATCAAAATGGTATATAGGAAAAAAATAATCACAAAAGAAGCTGGCAATGACAAAATTATAGGACAAGTAAGATTTAAAACATAAAGAAAAAATACCAAAAGACAGAAATAATTTCTTCCTTACCAGTAATTATCTATAGTATAAAAGGAATCAACTCTCCAACTGAAGAAATTGAAAGAGTAGACAAAGAAAACATGATCTAATTCTGTGTTGTCTACAAGACTCAAATAAGATCCAAAGACATGAATAAGTTGAAAGTGAAAGCATGAAAAAAGATAATCTATGCAAACGGTAATCAAAGGAGAGTTGGGGTGGCTTTATTAATACCAGACAAAATAGACTTTGAGACAAAAACTGTCACAAAAGACAAAGAAAGACATCATAAATTGATAAAAGGGCCAATAAATCAAGAAACTGTATTATAAATATAAACACACCTAAATATATGAATTAAAAATAGAAACAGTTCTATAATAATAGTTGGAGACTTCAATTATGGGTAGAACTAGAGAAATCAGTAAGGAAAGAGAGAACCTGAACAACACTATACTCCAACTAAACCAACCAATACAGAACATTCTACCCAACAATCTGTTTTTTCTTAAATGCACAAAGAACATTCTCCATGTTAGACCTCAAAACAAGTCTCAACACATTTAAAAAGACTGACATCATAAAAGCATCTTTTCTAATCACAAAGAAATGAAAGAAACCACTGGCAGAGGAAAGCTGAAAGCATTCACAAATATGCGAAATTTAAAAAACACACTGTTAACAACCAGGAGAAATTATGAGTCACAGAAGAAATTATGAGTGGAATAATAAAATGCTTTGAAATTAATGAAAATAAAAACACAACATACAAAAATTTATGAAATGCAGTAAGAACAGTGCTCAGAGGGAAACTCATAGCTGTGAAGACCTATATTAAGAAAGAAGGAAGAATGGGACGCCTGGATGGCTCAGTTAGTTAAGTGTCTGACTTTGGCTCAGGTCATGAGCTCATGGTTTGTGGGTTCGAGCCCCGCATCGGGCTCTGTGCTGAACTCTTGCTTAGAGCCTGGAGCTTGCTTCAGATTCTGTGTCTCCTTCTCTCTCTGTCCCTCCCCTGCTCACGCTCTGTCTCACTCTGTCTCTCAAAGATAAATAAATGTAAAAAAATTTAAAAAAGAAAGAAGGAAGAAGAATCAATAACCTGAAAAGAATCAATTACCTGAGCTTACATCTTAAGTGTCTATGAACAAGCTTGCATAAGGAAAGAAATAATAAAGATTAGAGAAGAAATAAATCAAGAAAGAAAAATAGACAAAATTAACAAAGCCAAAAGTTATTTCATTGAAAAGACATACCAAATTAATCAACAGACTGACCAATAAAAAAGGAGAGAGGATTCAAAATACGAATATCAAAAATGAAATTAAAGTAGGGACATTACCACAGACTATTATAGAAATACAAAGCATTATAAAAGAATAGGATGATAATTATACATTAACAAATAAGATAATCTAGATGAGATGGATAAATACCTAGAAAGACAGAAGCTAACAAAACTGATTAAAAAGGAGGGAAGAATGTGCGGGAGGGAGGAAGAGAGAAAGAGAAAGAAAATCTGAACAGACTTATAATAGGTAAAAAGATTGAGTCAGTAATAAAAAATCTCCCAATAAAGAAAAGCCCACGACCAGAAGACTTCACTGGTGAAGTCTACTCAAACATCTAAAAAAGAATTAGCCTCAATCCTTCTCAAATTGTTCCAAAAATTAGAAAAGGAGGTAACACATCCTTACTTATTCTGAGGCCAGTATTACCCTGATACCAAGCCAGACATGGGCATCACAAGAATACTATGGATTAAATCCCGTCTGAATACGGATGCAAAACTCCTAACCAAATAGTAAGCTGACTCTAGCAGCATATTAAAAGTATTGTACATCATGACCAACTGGGATTTGTCCCATAAATGCAAGGATGGTTCAACATATAAAAATACACCAGGTAATACACCACCCACATTAATGGAATGAAACAAAAGAACCCCACATGAGTGTGTTAATCCAGAAAAATGATTTGGTGAAATACCAACACATGATAAAAATACTCAACAAACTTGGAATGGAAGGAAACTTCCTCAGCATGATAAAAGTCATTTGTGAAGGGGCCCATCTGAAGGGGCCCCTGGATGGCTCAGTTGGTTGAGCATCCGACTTCAGCTCAAGTCATGATCTTGCTGTTTCAGAGTTCGAGCCCCGTATCAGGATCTGCGCTGACAGCTCAAAGCCTGGAGCCTGTTTCAGATTCTGTCTCTCTCCCTCTCCCTCTCCCTCTCCCTCTCTCTCTCTCTCTGCCCCTCCCCCACTCACGCTCTGTCTGTCTCTCTCTCTCAAAAATAAATAAACATTAGGGGCACCTGGGTGGCTCTGTCAGTTAAGCGTCTGACTTCAGCTCCTGTGATAGTCTCACAGTTCATGAGTTTGAGTCTGGCATCTGGCTCTGTGCTGACAGCTCGGAACCTAGAACCTGCTTTAGATTCTGTGTTTCTCTCTCTATTTGTACTTCCCCCACTCATGCTCATCTCTCAAAAATAAGTAAGCATTAAAATTTTTTTAAACAAACATTTAAAAAATTAAAAGAAAAGTCATTTGTGAAAATCCATAGCTAATATACTCAATGATGAGAAACTGAATACTTTCCGCTTAATATAAGCAAGAAGATATGGATAACTGCTTTTGCTAATTCCATTCAACACTGAAGTTTCTAGCCGCCATAATTAAAAGGCATCCAGATGGGTAAGGAAGAAGTAAAAGTATCTCTCTTCACAAGACGACATGATCATATATATAAAATAAAATATCCTAAAGAATTCATCGAGAAAACAATTAGTGCTAATAAACTGGCAAAACTGCAGAATATAAGAGAAACATAAAAATCAGTTGTATATATGTATATATATAACCTATATATGTATATATAAAAACCTATATGTATGTATAATATGTATGTGTATGTATAGTATATATACATTAGCAATGAATGATCCAGAAAAAATTAACAGAACAATGACATTGAAAAGAATAAAATATTTAGGAACAAATTTAACCAATAAGGTGTAAGGCTTGTATCCTGAAAACCAAAGAACACTGCTGAAAGAAATAAAAGAAGACCTAAAGAAATGGAAAGACATTCCATGTTTATGGATTGGAAGTCTTAATATTGTTAAGATGACAATATAACCTCTATAGGTGAATTGTCTAGATTCACTATAATCTCTATCAAATTTTTAATGTATTTTTTACAAAAATAGAAAAGCCTATTCTAAAATTCACATGGAATCTCAAGGAACCCTGAATAACCAAAACAATCTTGAAAAAGAAAAACAAATTTGGAGGACCCACTTTCAGATTTCAAAGCTTATCACAAAGCTGTAGTAATTAACTATATGTATTATAATCATCCCACAGTGTGGGATAAACATTGGACAGTCATAATACATCAATGAAACAGAAATCAGAGTTCGGAAATAAACTCATACATTCAACTGATATATGACAATAGTCCCAAGACCATTAAATACGGGTAAGAAAAGTCTCTTCAACAAATGATGCTAAGACAAATGGATATCAAAATGCAAAAGAACCATGTTTGACCTTTACCTCACACCATATACAAAAATTATATTAAAATAGATAAAAGACCTACATATAAGAGCTAAAAGTATAGAAGTCTTAGAAGAAAATAGGGGTAAATCTTTATAGTCTTAGATTTGGCAATATATTTTTAGAAACGACATCAAAAGCCTGAGCAGTAGGAGAGAAAGAATAGATAAATCGGATTTTGGCAAAATTAAAACCTTTTCTGCTTCAAGGCACACTATTAAGAGAGTGAAGAGACAACCTATAGAATGGGAGAAAATATTTGCAAATCATGTCTGTCAAGAGTCTAGTATCCAGAGTATATAAAGAATTCTTATCATTCAACAATAAAAATACAAACAACACAATTAAAAATTAGGCATAGGATCTGAATTGACTTTTCTCCAAAGAAGATACACAAAAAGCTCACAAGCACATGAAAACATAAAACATCATTAGTCATTAGGGAAAAGCAAATCAAAATCACAGTGAGATTTTACCTCATACTTACTATGGTTGGCATAATTAAAAACAAAAATGGACAATAACAAATGTTGGCAAGAATGTGGAGAAACGGAAACTCTCATACACGGCTGGTGGGTACATAAAATGGCGCAAGTGGTACAGAAAGCAGTTTGGTGGTTATACAGTAAGTTAAACTTAGAATTATCATGATCCAGCCATTTCACTCTTAGGCATATATCCAAAAGTACTGAAAACCAGCATTCACACAAAAACTTGCACATGATTCTTCATAGCAGCACTATTCACTATAGTGAAAAGGTGGAAAGAACCCAAATGTCTGTCACATGATGAATGGACAAACAAAATACGGTATATGCACACAATGGAATGCTATTCCATCATAAAAAGAATAAAGTACTCTTACATGCTACAATGTGGATGAACCTGGAAAAATTATTCTAAATAAAAGAAGCCAGACACAAAAGGTCACATATTGTATGATTCCATTTATATGAAATATCCAGAATAGGTAAATCCCTTGAGACAGAAAGTAGGAAAGTGGTTGCCAGGGGCTTATTAGGGCAGGGGAGATTAGTAGTGATTATTCTGGAACGAGACAGAGGTGGAGGATGCACAAAACTGTGGATGTACTAAATGCCACTGAGCTATATATATCTATATATAATATAGATATATTTAAAGTATATATACACTTTAAATACCTTACATGAATGAATGAGTGAGTGAAAGAGGGAAGAAAAAAATCAGACTCTGTAGAAGCCTTTCATTTACCACAAAAGAATAATACCTTCCAGACCTGGATGCATAGTTCTCTTTCACTGTGTCCATCACATCCCATTATTTCCCAAATACGCGATCCTGAGCCTTACCTAACGTTGTATGTCCTATAACATATTATAGCCTGGCTGAGATCTGTGAAATTCGCATCTACGAGAGGAATCTACCCCATGTAGTTCTTAGTATCGGACAAGTTTAACTACTATTTAGCACAATTATTTTCTCTGATGAAAATAAATTGATTTAGTTGTATGATGAGTGACAGGTATGGCATTAGGTACAGACCAAATACAAATGTTAATAATTTATTAAGCAGCAGCAGCGTTTACTTATTTTAGTCAATAATATGAATTTCTAAGTAATTCCTTCAGGATAAGAGATTGTGAAAATCACCTGAGATTAATGTTGAGAGCTCCCACTCAGAGAGGATATAGTTCAAATAAGTAGATATTTTTGAAAAAGACAACACTCCCCAATATTAGCAACAAAAATTATCTTGCATTCTTTGTAAAACTGTAAACTGGTGTAGTGCTTCTCGCAAAAAGTTTGGCAAAATGTATTAAAATTTAAAATGTGCACAATCCTTGATCTGTCCATCTCACCAAGAGAAATTTAAACCAAGGAGATAATTAGATAAAATGTTTGAGGATATTCATCACAATACTGGTTAAAACAATGAAAACTGGAAGCAATCTAGATGTCTGTTAATAGAGGCTTGGGGTAAATAAATCACAGTGCACATATACTAGAAAATACTGTGAAGTCATTTAAAAAAGAGAGACTATCTACATTCATTCCTCACTAGAATTACAGAGTGAGATGTGCTAAAAAACAGTACATGATTCTCTTTGTGTAAACAATTATCCATCCATCCATCCATCCATCCATGAATATAGAGGAGTTTGGAAGGAGAGGTTCTTCAAGATGCTGAATGGTATTAGATGAAAGATTTTCAGGAAATTTTTGCTTTTATTCATGTCTTCTAAATTTTTTTTCTACAATGACCATGTAAATAGAAAAGACAAATGTGTTTTGTGGAAAATGTATGTGAAAGCATGGTGTACTGCAGCTGGGTATAATTATAATCTGTTAAGTACTGAAGACCTGATTGAAGCATACACACTTACTGATGGCCTCATCCCTCTACAGCATCCCCTAACTGTTCCAACCATTTCATCTCACAGAATGCTCCTTGTTACTGCCCATAAATTGGAGATCTATCCCCGAGGCAGTGATGTCCCTGAGATGCTTTTTGCAGTGTATTTTATGGCATTTGATTTGTCTGCTATGCTATGAAGCTGTGCTGTGTTTCCACAGCAGTGCAAGTGCTCAGCTGTGGTAAGTCAGACTTCTGCAGGTGCGGCTGGCTGTGGAGGAAGCAGAACCAGCAGTCACACAACCTTCCAGGGAGAATGTGCACAGCATTGCCAGAGATGGGCAGATGTACCTTCCTCAGTTTCTAGAGCATTAGCGAAGAGCCCAGGCTTCTCTTCAGGATCAACACAGCTGCTTTTTGCTCATCACCTGCACCCAAACATATTTTCCAGTGTCCTATCATGTCTACTTGTGTGACTTCATGACCTTTTGAAAACTTTGCTGTCCTGTGAGATACATCAGTATCTATTTGGTCAAATATTATTCATTCTTCCAATTCCAAGCCCAGAATAACTTTTCCTTGGAGCATCCCTTAACATGTTCAGAAAGAGCTGGCTCTCTCTTCTGTAACTTACCACCAACCTTTCACTTATTGTATATTGGTCTCCCCAACCATACTGTGAGAATGGAACCATACATTCATCTTTAAATCACCAGTATGTGGCATAAAACCCGAAATAAAACTTTAATTAAATTTTAAATAAAATTAAAGTAAATCTTTGTAAAATGTATGGAAATACACCCATTCTGGAAAACTGTTTGGCCATTTTTCATAGAACTAAATATGTCCTTACAATATGACCCAGCAGTTACACCATGGACATTTATCCCAGAAAGATGGAAACTTATGCCTATATAAAAACCTGTATGCAATTGATGACAGCAGCTTTATTCTGAATATCTCCAAATCAGACACAACCCATATGCCCTTTAATAGGTGAATGGTTAAGCAAACTATGTTATTCATATGACGGGGTACTACTCAGCAATAAAAAAGAGTGAATGATTGATAGGCACAACAACTTGGACAGATCTCAAGGAATGCGTGCTGAGTAAAAAAAGCCAATCTCAAAAGGTTATATTCTGTACTATTCCATTTATATAATGTAATTGAAGCAACAAACTTAAGGAGCTGGGTAACAGAGAAGTGGTTATGGATGAGAGAGAGAGGAGGAGGGATGGATGCAATTATAAAGAGACTGAACACAGGAGTCCTGTGGTGATGGAGCAGTTCTGTATCTAGTGATGCTAGTTACACAAATCTACAAATGTGATAAAATTTCACAGAAACACTCTCACACACACACACACACACACACGCGTGCACGCGCGCACACACACGCACAGGACTTTAGGGTTACGATTTGACAGTGGAAGGACACGAAAAGTTGACAAGAAATAGAGTAATACTATCAAGGCTGGGCCTCAGAAGGGGTAGTCCAGTAGCGGTACCGAGTACTGAGGATTGGAGGGGACTGGAACAGAGGCAGGAAGGTGATGCAAAAGATACTATAGAAAGGATTAGGAACACCTAACAATTAACTGAATGTAAGAAAGAAAAGGAGAGAAAAAAAAGGTATGTGTACACTTATAGAAAAAGATGTTAACAGTGGTCATCTCTGCATTTTATGACTGCAGAGATTTCTACTTTATAATTTTTTTGTATTTGCATTGATGAAGTTTAAAAATTGTGATAATTACTTTTATATTCAGGGAAAGGCTATTTTTCTAAAGAGTATGAAGTAAATAATTTTATTTATTGTAAAGCATTTTATTGACTAAAAGTCATTTTTAAAAGACAGCAACAAAGAAAAGATCTCAAACTGATATCAAAAGATGTTAGCCCAGGTGAGCTGAAGAATGATGATCTTCACAAAAAGAAGAGCAAATGTGGGGACACAGAATACTGAGGCCAGTCTTGGAGATACTTGGTTTAAGAAATCCTGGAAGAGGTGCCCGAGAAAGTGTGAAATATATAAAGCACTCAAGGCAGCAGAGACTATTTAAGACAGTTGAGAACTACAGTCACATAGATACTGAAGTATAGGTGATAACCAAATTTTTAAGTTTTAAGGGAGAAAATGTGGACCATAAAAGAACTCTAGAGGAGCCAAATCTTGAGGAACGTTTGTGTTTAAGGCATGACAGAGGGCAAAGAAAGTGCAGTGATTGTCCCCAAAACAGGGGTAGGAGTGGGGGAGGGAGGATGGGAGGCCCCACACACAAGGAAGGAAGCAGACTCCTTCTCTTGATTCCCCCCACCTTCTTTCAGACCCTGCAACCTGCCAAACCCCACCACTAGTTTCCAATGCTCTACTTTCCCCTTCCCTACAACCTACAGCCTTTCCCCAAGCATTATTACCAAACAAAATTTTCTTTAGCCCCATGTGCCCTCAAATGCTAGCTACCCTTTGATCTCTTTTTAAAAACTTCTTTAAAAAGGCACACTCAGACTGTTTCCTCTTCCTCACTTCCACCCTACAATCTAGTTGCTATTCCTTTACTTAATAAAAGTTACAAACCATGTCCATGTTGCTAAGTTTGTTAAATATTTCTCAATGCTTAAATGTCTGACCTGCCAGCAGCATTCTGCCTCCTGAAATACTACCTCCCTTTGCAGCTGTGACCCCAATTTTCCTGACTGTGTTTCTTCTCCAGCTACACCTTTTCAATCTGTTTACCACCTTCTTCTGTTATCTTTAAATGCCGAGGCTCCCTGGGATCTGTCCCAAAGCTGATCTCTCCTCTTACCTCTGCCCTGTCCCTGAGAACTCCAGTATGTGAGTTGTTCCCCATCCTCCTTGCCAACTCCAGCCCTCACAATTTCCTACATTCCATTCTATACTTTAATTATGGGGAACTTTTGTAGTTTTCTATGTCAAATCCCATCATTTCTTGGTCTTTGTACATTGTTTTTTGGCATATAGCCTCTTATATTGAGCTTATCACACTGTATTGTATTGCTTAATTACTAGTGGCTCCCACCCTACTGTAAACTTCCTGAGAACAAGGACTATATTATGTCCCTTTTCCACAGTCTAAAATACTGCCTGGAACATGAGAAGTGCCTAATAAATATTTGTTAAATTAAAATAAAATTAAGAAATATACAACTGGTATATATAGTTTTAAGTGTTTAAATGTACTTGTGACCAAAGAAATATAGATTTAAAAAAAATTTTTTATGTTCATTTATTTTTGAGAGAGAAAGAGTACAAGTGGGGGAGGGGCAGAGAAAGAGGGAGACACAGAATCTGAAGCAGGCTCCAGGCTCTGAGCTGTCAGCAGCACAGAGCCCGATGTCGGGCTCAAGCTCATGGACCACGAGATCATGACCTGAGCTGAAGTCAGACGCTTAATCAACTGAGCCACCCAGGCGCCCTCAAAGAAATATGGATTTTAAAAATACAAGAATATTTTCTCCCAGTCAAATTTGTCAACCCCAAAAGATACCGACTTTGGTCAAGGATATGAAGAAATGGGCAAAACTACTGTGTTGTAAATAGTAATCATCATGTAATTTGATGTAAAGGGCAATTTGGCAACATGTGTGTGGCACACAGCACAGGTTCTGACAGACAGAATGGGGATGAAGATAGGCTTTGCCTTATAACTAACTAGTTGTCTGAACGTGGGAAGTTATGGAGCACCTCTAAACTTCAGTTTCCTCATCTGTAAAAGAAATCAGTTTTACTAAGAAGTAAATCAACATAATACTTAGCTGCAATACTTAGCTGCAATACTGCAGCTTGTTAAAATTAATTAACAAAGAGCTCAAACAGCTACCTATATCTATTTTTTTAAGTTTATCTATCTATCTATCTGTCTGTCTGTCTGTCTGTCTATGTAATCTCTAGACCCAATGTGGGGCTTGAACCCAGAGATCATGCTCTTGGGGGCACCTGGGTGTCTCAGTCAGCTGAGCATCCAACTCTTGACTTCGGCTCAGGTCATGATCTTGTGGGTTTGTGGGCTCAAGCCCCGCATTGGGTTCCACCCTGGCAGTGTGGAACCTGCTTGGGATTCTCTCTCTCCTCTCTTTGCCCTCCCTCTCCCTCTCAAAATAAATAATAAATAAACTTAAAACAAAAAGTTGCATGCTCTTCCAAATGAGCCAGTCAGGTGCCCTTACTTAAATCTATTTTAAAACTAAGTGATGCGCTTCATTAAGAATCTTCCACATAAAATAACTCTGATTAAATTTTCTCAAAAAATGTGGATATAATTCATTAATTCATCCCACAACTATTTATTGAGCACAGTATTCAGCACCTGGCTGTGTCAGGCACATGGTCTGGTCACAGGGGATATAACAGTGAAAGAACTAAGTTCCTATAATGGTAAGAGAGACAGACAGCCAATCTGAAAACATATGACACTGTGTGCTACTGACACATGTGGGTAGGGGGCAAACACTTCTCTAACGAGGGGACATTTGAGCAGAGACCTCAAATATGCTATGGCAAGTTACAAAGATGTATGAGAAAAGAGAGTGCCAGGAAAAGGGGCAGCACAGGTTCTGCTGCAGCAGCATGTGGCAGCAGCAGAGACCAGCATGGCTAAAGAGGAGAAACCAACCAGGAAGGGCGGTAGGAGGTGATGTCTGAAAGGAAACCTGAACCAGACTGCATAGAGCTTTGTAGGCCAAGGTAAGGATGTGGAATTTGTTACGAGTGTGATGGAGAACCACGGAAAGTTCTGAACAGGAAAATGATATCATATTTTTACCTGAAGAGGCTTACTCTGGCTGTTTTTGGGAAAAATTGACTGAGGGGGCAAGAGTGAAAATCGGAGGGCTATTTAGAGGTCACTAGTAGCCTAGTAATAGTGTCATTGATAGTGGCAGTCACATTTAGGACATATTTCAGAGGTAGTACTGTCAGGATTTCACTTCTAAGAACCTAACTCAAAGATTTCACTGGTGCTATTCAGAAACATTTATATATGCAAGGATACACAACATACGCTGCCACAACTTAATATAAGTTGATTGGTTTAATAAACTCTGGTATAGCCATAAAGCTAGAAAAGAGGTAGTCATTTAGATGTGATGATGTTGAACACATAACGACACAGAAAAATGTTCATACTATGTATGTTAAGTGAAAATAACTGGTTACAAAACAAAGCAATCAATATTAATCCATTTTGTCTAAATAAAATGTATAGAAAAAAGATAGAAGGTTATAACACAAGCATGTTAGCAAAACACCTCTCTGGATCGTGAAATTACCCATTTTCAACTTTCCTTCTTTGAGCCTATTGTATTTTTCAAATTTTCTGTAATAATGATGTATTACTTCTATGGGAAGAAATGATTTTTAAAATACTGAGAACATTTTCAACAAATAAGATTACTGAAGAATAACCATTAGAATTTACTAATGGTTTTCTTTGTTACTTACCATTACTTTTCGCAAAGTGTATCTTTTAGATCGAATGTCATCCATTAGCATCTCATATGGGGTGAGCTGATATTCAATGGGCAAAGGGTTGTACTGCCGTTCTTGGACCTTCTTAAGTTTTACTCCATTCCGCAAATCCCTCATCACCTGTACCCAGAATCGAGCCTAAAAGAATCAAGGGTGGAGAGAGGTCCGTGAATAAATTTACTAGTTTCCTCTAAGTAGCTACAGTCATACAGAAAAAATGAAGAGCCTGGCTTGCAAAACATGAGTAAACCAAACAAAACTCATTTTTAAAATTAGATTTTAGGATACTAAAAAGTGGGTAAAAAACCAGTAGAGAATCACAAGCTCTAAGTTCTGAGGCACCTGGGTATAAACCCTAATTCACTCACTGTGGAAGGCTGCTTTAATGGCCTCAGTTCTTCATGCCTCCTATGTCTGCACACTGTTATGTGATTTTGCTCACTAATGAGTATATTCCCCAAACTCTAACATTGGTTTTGGCTTTATGATTTGCTTGGCCACTGGAATGAATAGTAGTGGATGTGATGTGACCAGAGTCTGCAAAAGCAAATGCACAATGGGTTTGTCACTGGTGCTTCTATTGCCATGAGACCATTATTCCTGGATTGGCATGATTGTCCAGGACAAGGATGAGACACACATGGAGTGGAGCTACCACAATTAATCTGTACACTCGTGAGCTAAATAAATGTACTACTTTATGCGACTGTGATTCTGTAGTGGCTGGTTAGGCGGCATTACTGTGACCACAGCTAAATGATACAATCACCTATCAGCTATCTGACATCCAGCAAGTTGTTTCACCTCTCTGAACCCTGGCTTCCTCATCAATAGAAGAAAACAGTACTTCATAAATTGCTGAGATGGTCAGAGCTGAGATATAGTGCATGGAAAATGGTCAAAAATGATAATTTTTATCTTATTACTATCTTTGCACAGATTATGCTTTCATATCAACAAATAATGGTGAATTGCTTTGCCAGCCCCCAAGAAAATGAGATATATATGAAGTACTTATAATATAAGACATACTAAATATGTATGTTATTATTGTAAGTTAGTCCTCTTACTTTCCTGTCTATAAACTAAGGTGTCATAGTCTCTACTTCAGTGAAAAGTAAATCAATATAATATTTAACTGAAACACTGTGGTTTGTTAAAATTATTAAGTGGCTTAAATAGTTACTTAAACATATTTATTAAAAACCATGTGATATATTTCATAAGAATTATCTGTATAAAATAACTGATTAAATTTCTCAAAAATGGAATTTATCATTTCAAAAAAATGTATGCCATTCCTTATTCCAAATAAGATTTGAGGTATTTAATACTGTGGTATATCCATTAGAACAACTTCTAAAATATTCCTATTTTAAACAGATCCTTAGATTCTGCCTTTAAAGATAATCTAATATAATATCCCTAAAATATTCAGGTTTCTCTTTTAAGAATGTTCTTGTCCCAATTTCTCTGCTTCTCTTATACTCATTCCTTTAAGATCCAGTTCAAATATAATCTCATCTTTCAAAATGCTATCTCTTTTCTTGACCGCCCAGGGCTTTAAAAAGAAAACCTGACATATGTGAAATTTTGAGTACTTAAAACAGATAAATTAGGGCATGATTACTCATATTAGAAGAGTTTGCTATAATTTAGGCAACGATTCAAACAGACTATAATTTTATATAGCCAGTTCTTTATATATTATTGTTTGGAAAAATTTTCAGAAATTTAATTCAGAGATAAAAGTCACAGTGGTCATATAAAATAATGCACGACTGTCACTTTATGTACTCCCAAAGATTCTGTCATTATCTCTTATTCCACCAGAGAGATCCTGAGATGTTTAGATACTACCATTAAAGATACTCTTTATCTCATTCTTTCCTCATTTCATTCTAATCTTTCTAAATAATTCATTTTAATGGTCTTACAAGAGAGCAGCTGGTGATCTAGGCAAATGGAACTCCCTTTGGAGTTAGTGCATCTCTTGTCAGTGGTCCTACCAGTTTTTAAATGAGGTTGCCTTAAGGCAATAAATTAAATTTTTAGTTCAAGTTTAAACTAGCTGTTTGCTAAATTCTGACCACCTGGAGTTATTTATCTGGCTTCCACGTCTAAGAAAAAAAATTTTAAATTTATTAGCCAAGATAAAATACACCTGGAACAAGGCTATCAGAGTATTCTATACAAAGGAAACTTAATAAACAATATTATTCTAAAATAATATCCATTTACAAGACATTATAGGCTACTTATTTTTTAACCTTAATCTTAAATGTTCTAGATTAATATCGTTCCAAATTTCTCAGTGAAGATATCATCAATAAATTAAGAATATTTACATCCACACATCAATACATATGGATCCATACAAGGAACAGAATACTACTAGTAATAAAAACAACAAACTACTGGGGCGCCTGGGTGGCTCAGTCAGTTAAGTGTCCAACTTCGGCTTAGGTCATAATCTCGCGGTTCCTGAGTTCGAGCCCCGCATCAGACTCTGTGCTGACAGCACGGAGCCTAAAGCCTGCTTCGGATTCTGTGTCTCCCTCTCTCTACCCCTCCCCCGCTCATGGTCTGTCTCTCTCTCTCTCAAAAATAAACAAACATTGAAAAAAATTAAACAACAACAACAAACTACTGATAGAGGCAACAACATGGATTAAATCTCAAAAGAATGATGCTGAACGGAAGAAGCCAAGCAAAAAAACAGTACATATTATACGATTACATTTTTGCAAAATTTAGAAAATGCAAACTAATGTATAGTGAGAGAAAGCAGATCATGGATTACTTTTCCATGAGTTCCTCCCCAGATCATGGGGAGAAAGGAAGCAGAAAGTAGGATTACAAAGCGGTATGAGGAAACTTTAGGGGATAATGGATGGCTCATTATTTTGATTATGATGATGGTTTCATGGGTATGTATGTATGTGTGTATATGTCAAAACTTATCAAATTGTGCCTTTTAAATATGTACAACTTATTGCATGCTGATGATACTTTAACAAAGCTGTTAGAAAAGAATATAGCAAACAATTAAAGTCTAATATGGTCAAAAACAATTTGTTCATATTCCCCAAATCTGCCTCTATTCCTGGTCCCTCATTTAATGATGTCATTATTTAACCAGTATCCTTAACCTGAAAATTCAGAATCCTAAAATGTGCCTTTCCATTGATGCCTGAACATACCTCAGTCTGGTTTCATGACAATGACTCTCCTGTCCCCAAGGCTGTCATGCCTACCTGACTCTAGGTCATATATGAGGGCAGGGACTCTTGGTTTTACTAAGGTCTAGTACCATGCCAGCAAAACAGTGGCTACTCAAAGTGTATTGCATAAATACACTGTAATCATCTGTGCTATAAATCTGCCTTCTGTTTCATGAAGGCAGAGATCCTGTAATAATACAGGAATGAATAATTCTTCATCTCCAGAACCTTAATCCAGCAACTATTCATCGGATAAATGAATGCACTACACTATAGTTTCACATCTTATCCTGAAACAGAGCTTAAACTCTGACTTAAAATGCTAAGGCACTAATATAATCAGAAGGTATTTTAAAAAACCAAAATTATCAGAAGATATTGGGGTAGTTCTAATAAAATCCATTAGTTTTATAAAATGGGGAATATATTTCCTCAAATAAAACTAAGCACATTCAAATTCATATTAATATCAATTCGTATTACAGCCCTTAGTAACAAGCATTTAAAAACTCATCACACTATGTCTTCAACACTAAGCAGAACAGAGAATAACCAACTACCTTACCCAGTCAGCGTTTTTCAAGTCTTCCAGGTCTGTGTTAGATTCATCACTCTTTTCCATTTCTTGAATCTTCTTAAGATTCTATCAATTAAAATAAAAAGGAAACATTTAGGTGTAAAAATTTCATTATGCTACCTTCTCAAATTAACATTTCCACAGATATCTTCAGATAATGTCTATATAGAAGCATTATTGAAGCAGATAGTACAGAATCTACTCCTCTATACATTTCAGTCCATGATAGACTAGAATAGATACAGTACTACAGAGAGATGGACTGGGGTTGCTCATTCTAATTTCCTTCTAGGCCCTGTGGCTAAACCTTTGTCACAATATGAACTCACACCACTAACATGTACTGACATTGTCTTCTCCCCCAATGCCCATCGATCCATTAAATCTCCCACATATTACTTCCTCCATATAACCTAAGCCCTCTTCTTTTTATCTCCACTGCAGATCCCTTAATCCAAACGCTACCAAATTTTTGCTGACTTCTGATGTGGTCTGGCCCCGGATGCTCTTCTCTCCTTACCTCCATGCCTGGTCTCATTTATTCCCTACTTCTGCTCTTCCTTCAGATATCAGGCTCAACAGAATTATCAACTCTTCAGGAAAGCCTTCTCTTCCCCCTCAATTAAGCCAAATCTTTCTACTATACAATGGCATCTAGCACTGCCTTTCCTCTGTAGCCCTTATTACACTGTAATTTTACATTTGTTTGTGCCTTCTCTCTAGGTTTCATGAGGCAAAATTCCATTCTCAGGGGCTAATATAGCATTGGCACTTTTTATACTCAGTATATACTTGTCAAGTAATTTCATGAATAGATGTCAATATATAAAATGCTTTTTATTTATTTATTATTCGGTACATGCATATATTGCAAAAATGATTACTGGAATAAGGGTAATTACCACCTCCATCACCCCATATAATTACGTATTTGTGTATGTGGTGAGAACACTTAAGATATACTCTCAGCAAGTTTCAAGAATGTAAGAAAATATTGCTAACCACAGTCAACATGTTGTACGTTATATCTCCAGAACTTACTCATCTTATAACTGCAAGTTTGTACCCTTTTTCAATTTTTAATTTTTTATTTGAGTACAGTTGACACACAATGACCCACCCTCTGAAACTGCATGAATCCAACATTTGCAATTTTAAGAAAATCTTGATAAGACATCTACTCAGCTATTAATCACTAATCTGTGTTATACCATTCCTACTCACAACAAATCAACTCTAGTATATTTTACAATTTGTTGAATCTATTTGCCTGAATGCATGTGGACTGACTGTAAATGTGCCTTATGAAATCCATTTTATATGAAAATAGTACTTAATAGAAAACATTTCTAAACCATTTTTTTCGCTTCTCAACATCTCAGATTGACCATCTGCAAAATGAGAATAACACCACCTTTTGTTTTGTACTTGATAATGTATAGGAGTATTAATATATAAAGAATAAAATTACTCTGAACACTTGAAGAAAATGTGGTATAAATAATGCATTCTCTTGCTAGGAAAGAAATTTGGGGGATGAGGGAGGTATTTCTAATTTTTTCAGAATATTTTTCCATAATTGCATTTCTGAAAGTTCACATTAAGTCACCTCACTTTAATTGAAGACCTACACTAGCACCTACACTGTAATTGCTAGCTGAAAGAAATCCAAAGAAACTTTTTAAAAAAATTTATTTATTTTTAAATTTACATTCAAGTTAGTTATCATATAGTGCAACAATGACTTCAGGAGTAGATTCCTTAATTCCTCTTACCCATTTAGCCCATCCCCCATCCCACAGCCCCTCCATTAACCCTCTGTTCCCCATATTAAGAGACTCTTATGTTTTGTCCCCTTCCCTGTTTTTATATTGTTTTTGCTCCCCTTCCCTTATGTTCATCTGTTTTGCATCTTCAAGTCCTCATATGAGTAAAATCATATGATATTTGTCTTTCTCTGACTAATTTCGCTTGGCATAATACCCTCTAGTTCCATTCACATATTTGCAAATGGCAAGATTTCATTCTTTTTGGTTGCCGAGTAATACTCCATTACATATATACACCACATCTTATACCAAACACAAAAATAAACTCAAAATGGATGAAAGACCTAAATGTAAGACAGGAAGCCATCAAAATCCTTGAGGAGAAAGCAGGCAAGAACCTCTTTGACCTTGGCCGCAGCAACTTCTTACTCAACACGTCTTCGGAGGCAAGGGAAACAAAAGCAAAAATGAACTATTGGAACCTCAGCAAAAATAAAACCTCTGCACAGCGAAGGAAACAATCAGCAAAACTAAAAGGCTGAAAGGGAAAAATTATTCAGAGGAAAATCTGAATTTTCTTCTCTAAATTCACAATCCACTGAAGGGGTGGAGGGAAAACATTTTTTTTTTTAGTTTTTAAAGTATAATGTTTATTTTTAAAAAAAATTTTAATGTTTATTTTTAAAAAAATTTTAATGTTTATTTTTTCCTTTAGAGTTTATTGTCAAGTTGGTTTCCATGTAACACCCAGTGCTCATCCCCACAAGTGCCCTCCTCCAGGCCCATCACTCCCCTTCCCCTCTCCCACTCCCCCATCAGCCCTCAGTTTGTTCTCAGTATTCAAGAGTCTCTCAAGGTTTGCCTCCCTCCCTCTCCCCATCTATTTTTCTCCCTTCCCTTCCCCCATGGTCCTCTGTTAAGTTTCTCCTGTTATACTTATAAGTGTAAACATATGGAATCTGTCCTTCTCTGCCTGACTTATCTCACTTAGCATGACACCCTCGAGTTCCATCCACGTTGCTACGAATGGCCAGATTTCATTCTTTTTCATTGCCATGTATATTCCATTGTATATCTAAACCACACCTTCTTGATCCATTCATCAGTTGATGGACATTTAGGCTCTTTCCATGATTTGGCTATTGTTGAAAGTGCTGCTATAAACATTAGGGTACAAGTGCCCCTATGCATCAGCACTTCTGTATCCCTTGGGTAAATGTCTAGCAGTGCTAGGTCATACTGGGTCATAGGGGAGTTCTATTGATAGTTTTGGAGGAACCTCCACACTGTTTTCCAGAGCGGCCATACCAGTTTACATTCCCACAAACAGTGTAGGAGGGTACCCGTTTCTCCACATCCTCGCCAGCATCTATAGTCTCCTGATTTGTTCATTTTAGCCACTCTGACTGGCATGAGGTGGTATCTCAGTGTGATTTCCCTGATGATTTGATTTGTATTTCCCTGACGATGAGTGATGCTGAGCATCATTTCATGTGCCTGTTGGCTATCTGGATGTCCTCTTTGGAAAAGTGTCTCTTCATGTCTTCTGCCCATTTCTTCACTGGATTATCTGTTTTTTGGGTGTGGGGTTCGGTGAGTTCCTTATAGATTTTGGATACTAGCCCTTTATCCAAAATGTCATTTGCAACTATCTTTTCCCATTCCGTCAGTTGCCTATTAGTTTTGTTGATTGTTTCCTTTGCAGTGCAGAAGCCTTTTATCTTGAAGAGGTCCCAATAGTTCATTTTAGCTCTTGATTCTCTTGCCTTTGGGGATGTGTCGAGTAAGAAATTGCTACGGTTGAGGTCAAGGAGGTTGTTTCCTGCTTTCTCCTCTAGGGTTTTGATGGTTTCCTGTCTCACATTCAGGTCCTTCATCCATTTTGAGTTTATTTTTGTGTATGGTGTAAGAAAGTGGTCTAGTTTAGTTTGTTTGCATGTTGCCATCCAGTTCTCCCAGCACCGTTAAAGAGGCTGTCTTTTTTCCACTGGATACTCTTTCCTGCTTTGTCAAAGATTAATTGGCCGTACATTTGTGGGTCCAGTTCTGGGCTCTCTAATCTATTCCACTGGTCTATGTGTCTGTTTTTATGCCAGTACCATACTGTCTTGGTGATGACAGCTTTGTAGTAGAGTCTAAAGTCTGGGATTGTGATGCCTCCCGTTTTGGTTTTCTTCTTTAGTACTACTTTGGCTATTCGGGGTTTTTTGTGGTTCCATACAAATTTTAGGATTGTTTGTTCTAGCTTTGAGAAGAATGCTGGTGCAATTTTGATTGGAATTGCAGTGAATGTGTAGACTGCTTTGGGTAATAATGACATTTTAACAATGTTTATTCTTCTGATCCATGAGCATGGAATGTTTTTCCATTTCTTTGTGTCTTCTTCAATTTCCTTCATAAACTTTCTATAATTTTCAGCATACAGATCTTTTACATCTTTGATTAGGTTTATTCCTAAGTATTTTATGGTTTTTTTGTACAATTATGAATGGGATCAGTTTCTTGATTTCTCTTTCTGTTGCTTCATTATTGGTGTATAAAAATGCAACCGATTTCTGTACGTTGCTTTTGTACCCTGCGACTTCGCTGAATTCATGGATCAGTTCTAGTAGGCTTCTGGTGGAGTCGGTCGGGTTTTCCATGTAGAGTATCATGTCATCTGCGAAAAGTGAAAGTTTGACTTCTTCTTTGCCGATTCTGATGCCTTTTATTTCCTTTTGTTGTCTAATTGCTGACTTCCAGCACTATGTTAAACAACAGTGGTGAGAGTGGATATCCCTGGCATGTTCCTGATCTCAGGGGGAAGGCTCTCAGTTTTTCCCCATTGAGGATGATATTAGCTGTGGGCTTTTCATAAATGGCTTTTATGATGTTTTAGTAAGTTCCTTCTATCCTGACTTTCTCGAGGGTTTTTATTAAGAAAGGATGCTGTATTTTGTCAAATGCTTTTTCTGCATATATTGACAGGATCATATGGTTTTTATATTTTCTTTTGTTAATGTGATGTATCACATTGATAGATTTGCAAATATTGAACCAGCCCTGTAACCCAGAAATGAATCCTACTTGGTCATGGTGGATACTTCTTTT
>CM053566.1:28752098-28777280 GCA_028646485.1 Cryptoprocta ferox | reverse complement strand
CGCCACACAGAAACATGTGCTCTCCAGTTCAGGGAAATAAATATGTAATTTAAGCTCACATTAGATTTAAGTGCCTCATTCAGTCAACAGATTAAAATAAATAGTAATCAGTAAATAAAAAGAAAAAATGAACATTGAAGTAATTATAATAGTAAACACATCAACAAGATTCAGTCAGCATCAAAATAAATTGGTTTGAAACCTTAATGCCTAAGAAGATCACATATGTACACATGAGCCAACACCCTAACAACACACCTTCCCCATCCATAACCAACAGTGCAGTATGGGCTCCTTGTCACCTACAGGCTGATCCCACAGCAAGCACTATATTGTTTACCCAATGATCTATAAGCCAAAAGATAATGAAAAAAGCTGAAAACATGATGGAGAAACTCATTTTTACCAGCCTATATTGTTTCTTAAAATTTCTGATGGTCTGTAGGTCCTTCAAGGACCCAAATGAGAAAGCAAGATAAACAGTACAGGTCCGGTAGAAGGTAGGTGGCCTTTGGCAAGATGAAGATATGTATCTTTTTTTCTTGATTCCTACTGCTACTACCAAAGCCGATGATAGCAAGTCCTTCGACTGTTCTTTCTGCTCCAGTATCTTCCTCATTTGGTTTACCTTTTCACCCTCCAATGATGGGTTCCCAGGTCTCTGCTGTGGCCTTCAAACTGGGGTACCCATACTTCCAGGGACCTCTGGTCAAACAGTATAGTGATATGCCAGGGAGCACTTACAATGACAGAGAAACAGGACACATTTTCCTGGAGTGAATTTTACTCACAGAGAATGTGATGGATTATCATGTTGTGGTAAGCTGCCTGGGTCCACACCCTACACCGCTTCAGGAATAAAGTACTCTTTCACTGCTGCTGGAGGTACTGTCTGCCAAAGGCTCAGAGCCTAATCCTGCCCTAGGAGATGCCCTCACGGCTCAGGGCAAGGAGCTGCCTTGTCATGGGTATGTCCCATCTCTGGGGTAGCCCACACCCAATCACTGGTCTCTGCAGAAGTACACAGGTCAGGCCCCCTTGCCTCCTTTGGGACATCTCTGAAAGGCCATCCCAACTTCTGAGCTCCCTGTGGGATTGGCTGAGGCCTGCTGCACCTGCATCCTAGTTCAACTTCTCCTTCACTGCTCACAGGTGTTCCTCAAAGCAGTTCCCAATAAAACCTACTGAATTCAAATATTACCCCCCAGAATCCATTTCCTGGGGGTACTCCAAACATGGAACATTTTAGAAATATTTCAGTTAGATGCAGACATCTAAAATAAATTTTACATGGACTTTAAAAGTAAAATGTATAATTTCAAAGACACTTTGACTTGCACTGAACAATATATCTCTCAGTGCGTGTCTGTTGCTTTTGTCTGGAAACCTCTTCCCCCTTCCTTCTTTCTGTTGGGGAATGCAGCCCCTACAGTTTGACCAGGGCTAATCCCATGCCTGGCACACCTTATCACCTACTCACAAGGGTGAGGACACAGCCTCCACTAGCCAGTGTGGCCACAGAGACTAGCTCTTGAACAGGCATGTTTCTGAATTTTCTTCCAAGATATTTTTGCCCCAATTAAGAGAAAGACTTTCTGCTGGAGTTACTAAACTGAGAAAATGTGAGGTTTAGGCTACAGATGGTCATCTTATCTGCCTTTTAGTAAAAGCCCATCCTGGGGGAGTAAGGGAGAGAAAGCTAGCCTTGATTATAGAGTTTGAGACACTGGATCCAGCTGCACCTAGAACTAGCTGTACCCTTAGACTTTCCATTTATGTGAGCTAGTAAATACTCCCCCACGCCACCCAAGCTAATTTGAATGGATTTCTGTTATTTGCAACTGGAAAAGTTATGATTTAATATGTTCCCTTACTCTAGAAGTATGAGTTCATGCTCTTATGTCTTAAGGGTACTCTGGTGGAGTAATATGAGAAGCACATGGTCCCTTTTCCACCTAACCTTAAATTTTACTGTTCTCCAACACATCCCTGACTAAATGTAGTCCAGATGGTCTTACTATTTCACACCTTTACACATCTCCACCTTTACCTGTGCCATGATAAAATACCCAACTCCCTGCTACTAAGGAAAATGATCTTTTTATAATACTAAAGATAGTTTAAATGAATAGTCCAAGAATTTCATGTTTTTTAATTTTTTTTTTTTAACAGTACCATAAACTGTAGTTCAGACACTTCCTAGCTGTGTGTCTTTATACAGGTCAGTTAACTACTCTAATCCTCAGTGTGTTTTCCCATCTGTAAAATGCAGACGCTAAGAACTACTTGTAGATTTTGTTAGTATTACATAAAATAATACAGAAAAAAATAAAGCATGCTGCCTGGCTCATGTTAAGCATTTAGTAAGTACCAGTTATTAAAAACCAACAAATATGTGTGAGGATTTGACTGTGAACACTTTTATTCCATCAAAAAAACATTTTATTCTTTTACCAAATGAGACCTCTCTCTAGCCTCTTCATGAAATCAAAATCCTTACTCACAAATAAGTCAAATACAGTAGCTGAGAATCTGTGAATACTATAGTTGAACAGACCTGAACAAATGTGCAACTAGAAATCGCAGGTTTCTAGTTAGCAAAAACAAATGAGTTATTTGAAAGTAAATTACATATTTTTCTAGTTTTAGTGACAAGCTTCTGTCAATTATATTCTGGCTTCTGAATAAATTATTCTGTATGCACAAATGTAATAACAGATGCCAACCTGAGCTTGGACTATGGTGAGAAAATTCTAATTGAGCACCCACATGGCAATTAACTCCCTGCATGTCTGACATAACCATTCTCAAGCTAGCAATTAGCACTGCCCCAAGCCAACACTTTCAGTTCCTGGCACCTTAAAAAATAAACAAAATCTACTCTGTGAGACATAAGATATCAAATGCTCACAGAATAATTTTAATTCATTTGTATAGGTTCAACATCAGCTCACATATAAACGCCTCTTTTTAGATTAAACCACCCTTACAAATATATTCATGTATTAAAAGAATACTTTAATAACAGCATTTCAGTGATGACCATTTTCCTCCATACTGTTAACCATTTAAAGCCATTTATCATTTATTGATATTCCTCTATGTACTGAGTACATGTTTTCAGTTAAAAAGTTTTAAATGTGTACAAAGGAATATGTTTCAATAACTCCTTAAACCTTTTCTTTTTTTACTATTAACTACATTTCCCGAGTGACAAAATCACTTATATAAATGTTGCCTATAATAAAAAGAACATGTATATCAGCCACAAAGATTAACAGCCATGATGTCCTTTCTGAGATATTTTTACCACAGAGAAAAGCAAGAAAAGGGATTTTATCATATTGACCAGCCCAAAATTAGTGTTCTGAAAATTAGGGTACAAAAAACTCCCAGGGAATTACAGCAGTTCAGATGATAGCTGGAAGTCTCCCATGTACATTAAAGAGTTTATGGATAACTACAAAAGAAAATGATTTATATTTTCATCAAGTTTTAGGGCACTTTCTTAAAGATATAACACACTCTTTTCCTCGAGGGATATGATTGGGAGAAGGTAACTACGACAAATATGAGAGAAAGTCAGGATTTTACTTAATTAAAAAATGTAAAATGTTAAGATACTAAACTAGGAGTTGATAATTTCTATAAAGCTTAATTTGGATTTATATGGTTCACTAAAGAAATTACAAAAACTATAGATAAAGTTATCAAAATGAAGGAAATTCATTTCTAGATTCTATGAAAACACTATCTTTTCTAAATTCTTCCAATATTTTTGTACACACACACACACACACGGAGGGTTTAATGAATGTCTCTGCCTCAAGTAGCTGGACTCACAGAATCTCCCTAATACAACTACCCTTTCGGTTTTCATACTGATCTACTCTTCACTGCTATACACTCATCAAATCTTCACACATAAAGAATTGCAGTGATAATCATACAATGATCATTAAAATATCAGACAATATTTGCAATCTATATCACAAAAAGCTATTTTCTTAAGAAATACAAATGGGTAAGTAAAGACCGAATGCTACATTAGAAAAATGGGCAAAGGATATGAATAGGCAATTGATAAATACAAATATCTGTTAAGCATATGAAAAGTTGCCCAATCTCATTCATTCATAATAAGGAAAATGTAAACTAAAATTAAGGAATACAAACTTTCACCTATCACTACATTGTAATAGGAAAAAACACATTGTATAGGAAAACAGACACTCTTACACAATGCTAAGGAGAGGATCAATTAGTAAACCTCTATTGAAGACAATTTCATATTTTATGAAAATTATAAATGCACATGTCTTTTGAACCAGCAATTCAAATTTTAGGAATTTATCCTACCTATATGATTATGCCCATGAAAAATAGCTTTAAAACTAAACATTGCAGCACTGCTGTAACAGCAAAAGGTCAGAAGTGATCTTTTTTAAGTTTGTTTATTTTTGAGAGAGGGAGAGAGAAAGGAAGTGTGTGCACACACGTGAGCAAGGCAGTGGCAGAGAGAGAGAGAGAGAGAGAGAGAGAGAGAGAGAGAGATTGAATCCCAAGCAGGCCCCACCCTGCCAGAGCAGAACCCTGAACTTACAAACCGTGAGATCATGACCTGAGCTAAAATCAAGAGTTGGACATTTAGGTGACTTAGCCACTCAGATGCCCCAGAAGTAATCTAAAAGAGGGCTGATTATTCAATCACAGTATATCCACACAAGAGAATATTACAAAGTCATAACAGATGTAAACACTATGTACTGATATGAAATGATCTCCAAGATATATTATTAAATGAAAAAAGGAAAGTTCAGAACAGCATAAAAAAGGAAGAAAAAACATCATGTTTTTTTAGTTATGGATAAAATATCTCCTTAAAGACAAAGAACAAATTAATAGTACTTATTGTCTGTGGGACGGCAGTCGCAGAAGGGTATAATTTACTATAATTTGAATGTTTGAACCATGTGAATTTTTTTGTTAAAATAAAGTTAATTAAATTGAAGAAGTTACAGAACCTGTAAGGTAGAAGACTTCTTACATGATATCTTATTTATTTGTTTGTTTATTTATTTGGGGGGGGGGAGAGAGAGAGAGAGAAAGGGAGAGAGAGAGAGAGACAGTGCAAGAGCGAGGGGCAGAGAGAGAGAGAGAATCCCGGGAGGGGCAGAGAGAGAGAAAGAGAGAGAGATGAGTGGGGCTCACCTGAAGCAAGGCTTGTGTTTTACCCAAAGAGGGGCAGGGCTCATGTTCACTGGAAGAGAGGCTGGAGCTCACCTGATGTGGGACTCGAAATCACAAACCGTTGAGATCATGACCTGAGCCAAAGTCAGATGCTTAATGACTGAGCCACCCAGGTACCCTTACATGATATCTTAAATAAAGATTCTTCTGCAACATTTTAGCAGGAGAATAGTGATAAGAGCAAGATACCCAGGGCAGAGAGGGTAATTTAATTACTTCTGATGAGGTGAATGCTCTGCACATTTACTAACATTCACAAACTAATAAGTCAATAGAAAAAAGATAGACATTGACAAGAGCTGTGAAGAGTTACAAATGATGGGTGAACTAATTAAAATGAACAAATGGCAATCTTACAAACAGACATCTGGTGGCAGTTCTTTCTTTCAAAAAACGATATGTTCACGTCTTGGTGGCATACAAATCCATTTTAGCTGTAGGGAGAAATCTACAGCTAACTTAAATGCCAGTTTTATTATTGGAAGTGTTGTAAGCAGGCATGAGGAGAATGATAGGCAGGGAATATGAGAAAGCTGATTAAAATACACTTTTTTTTAACTTATTTTTTTTAAGTAGGCTTTCTGCCCAGGGCAGAGCCAGAAGCAGGGCTTGAACTCACAACCCTGAGATCAAGACTTGAACTGAGGTCAAGTCAGATGCTCAACTGACTGAGCCACCCAGGCACCCCTAAAATACATCTTAAAATGTAAATGAGATAGAGGTCTTGTGGCTTTATCTTCATGAGTGTAGTCATGCAGAATATGTCAGAAGTCATATCACATGCAGATGCCTTAGTATGACTGAATGTGGTCACTGGCAATGGTATTATAACACAGGTGGATTTGGTTATGAGTTGATAAGATATGGTGGATGCTAAATACTTATATTTTATTTTTTCCAATAAATTGCAGGTAATTAAATGTGGCTACTTGATTTTTTAAAAAGACAAAAAATATTTAATAACAGCTTAGTCAATTCTAAAAACATTGCTTTTCCCCTAGCAACAGAAGATGCTTTATATATATACATATACACACATATACACATACATATAATATTCCATTTTAAGTAAAATAGTTTGGTAATAATCTTATCTAAGATAAACAGCTCAAAGATTTCATCATGAAATTTTGATTTCTTATAGCACTAAGAATAACAGGACACTTAATGAAGTGTCACGGCAGTAGCTATGATTATGTAATATAAAAACACTCGTGTAATATTGTGAAGATTCATAATGAGCCACACTTATTTCCAATTCATCTTCTTACCCTATAATTCCAATATCTGGTCAAATATTAGCAGCTAAAAATAAACTGGCTCTAATCTAGGCATCTAAGAGATCATCCTCCCATCATTAAATTTAGGGTAAGATTTAACCATTCAAAAGAATTTGAATGATGAGGTTTAGAATAAAGTCACATGTAACTAAGAATCATTAAAACATTCAGAAAATCAAGACACTGGCATAATGCTACTTGTATTTTTATTTTTCTAAAAATTTTTACTTTTATTTGAATATAGTTGCCACATAATGTTCTACTAGTTTTAAGTGCACAATGTAGCGATTTGACAAGTTTATACATGCTGCTATGCTCATCACAAGTGTAGCTACCATCTGTCCCACTGTTATCACTATTACAATATCATTGACTGTATTCCTGTGTTGTGCCTTTTATTCCCATGACTTATTCATTCCAAAACTGGAAGCTCTCCCACACCCCTTCACCAATTTTGCCCAACCGCTCACCTCTCTCTCCTCTGACAACCATCAGTTTGTTTTCTGTATTTATAGGTCTGATTCTGCTTTTTGTTTATTCATTTTTTTTTAGATTCAACTTATGAGTGGAGTCATACAGTATTTGTCTTTCTCAGTCTGAATTATTTCACTTAGCATAATGCCTTCTAGGTCCATCTATGTTGTCCCAAATGGCAAGATGTCATTTTTTCTTATGGCTGTGTAATACTCTGTATCTTGACTATTATAAATAATAAGCTTGGGTGCATATATCTTTTTGAATTAGTGTTTTCATTAAATACTCAATAATGGAATTACTGGATCATATGGTAACTCTATTTTTGTTTTTTTTTTGGTAATTCTATTTTTATTTTGAGGAACCTCCATTCTGTTTTCCACAGTGGCTGCACCAGTTTGCATTCCCAGCAACAATGCATAGGGGTTCCTTTTTCTCCACATCCTTGCCAACACTTATTATTTTTTGTCTTTTTTAAATTTATTTTTTAAATTTACATCCAAGTTAGTTAGCATATACTGCAACAATGATTTCAGGAGTAGATTCCTTAATGCCCCTTACCCATTTAGCCCATACCTCCTCCCACAACCCCTCCATTGTCTTTTTAATTTTACCCATTCTGATAGGTGTGAGGTGATATCTCATTGTGATTTTGATTTGCATTTCCTTCATCATGAGTGATGTTGGGCATGTTATCATGTGTCTTCTGGTCATCTATCTAATATCTTCTTTGGAAACATGTCTATTCAGGTCCTCTACCCATATTTTAATTGGGTTATTTATTTTTTTGATGTTAAGTTGTGTAAGTTCTTTGTATATTTGGGATATTAACCTCTTATTGGATATATCATTTGCAAGTGTCTTCTTCCACTCAGTAGGTTGTCTTTTTGTTTTGCTGATGGTTTTGTTTGCTGTACAAAAACATTTTATTTTCATGTAGTCCCAATAGTTTATTTTTGCTTTTGTTTCCCTTTCCTTAGGAGACATATCTAGAAAAATGTGGCTATGGCTGATGTCTGAGAAATTACTGCCTGTATTCTCTTCTAAGATTTTATGGTTTGAAGCCTTATATTTAAGTCTTTAATCCATTTTGAGGTTATTTTTGGGTATGGTGTAAGAAAGCCATCCAGTTTCATTCTTTTACATAGAGCTTTCCAGTTTTCCCAGCACCATTTATTGAAAAGACTATCTTTTCTCCATTGTATATTCTTGCCTCCTTTGTCACAGATTAATTGACCATATAATCATGAATTTATTTCTGAGCTCTTTATTCTGTTCCATTGACCTATGTTTTTGGTGCCAGTACCATAGTGTTTTGATTACTACTGTGTACTACATCTTGAAGTCTGGGATTGTGATACCTCTAGCTTTGTTCTTTCTCAGGATTGCTTTGGCTGTTTTGGGTCTTTTGTGGTTTCACACAAATTTTAGAATTATTTTTTCTAAAATTAAATACCCAACAGCATTTTGATGCCGACTGCATTGAATCTGTAGATTGCCTTGGGTAATATGAATACCTTAACAATATTAATTCTTCCAGTAGATGAGCATGGAGTATCTTTCCAATTGTTTGTGTCATTTTCAATTTTTTTCATCAGTACTTTGTAGTTCTTATAGTACAGGTCTTTCACCCCTCTGGCTCTTACTGGATATATCCTTTGGCTAAGTTTATTCCTTGGTATTTTGTTCTTTTTGATGCAACTATATTTGGTGCTTTTTAAGTTTCTCTTTTTGCAACTTCATCATTAGTGTATAGAAACACTACTGATTTGTGAATATTAAGTATCTTGCCACCTGCATTTATTACTGCCAGGTTTTTTTTTTTCATTTTTTTAATGTTTGTTTATTTTTGAGAGAGAGACAGAGAGACAGAATACGAGCAGGGGAGGGACAGAGAGACAGCGACACAGAATCCGAACCAGGCTCCAGGCTCTGAGCTATCAGCACAGAGCCCAATGCGGGGCTCGAACGCACAAGCTGTGAGATTATAACCTGAGCCGAAGTCGGACACTTAATTGACAGAGCCACCCAGGTACGCTTCTGCCAGTAGCTTTTAGATGGAATCTTTAGGGTTTTCTATGTACAGTACCATGTCCTTTGCAAATAGTAAAAGTTTCACTTCCTTAGCAATATGGATGCCTTTTATTTCTTTTTCTTGTCTGATTGTTATAACTAAGTATTATAGTACTATAGTATCAAAAGTACTAAGTACATCTAGTACTATATTGAAAAAAAGTGGCAAGAGTAGGCATTCTTGTGTTGTTTCTGATCTTAGAGGAAAAGCTCTCAGTTTTTCACCATTGAGTATGATACTAGCTCTGGTCATTCATATATGGTCTTTACTATGTTGATGTATGTTCCCTGTAACCACACTTTGTTGAGAGTTATTAATCACAAATAATGTTGAATCTTGTCAAATATTTTTTCCACATCTATTGAGATGATCATATCATTTTTATCCTTAGCTTTGTTGATGTGGTGTATGATGTTGATTGATTTGCAAATACTGAACCATCTTTGCAGTCCTGGAATAAATCCTACCTGATTGTGGTAAATGATCTTTTCATGTATTGCTGTATGCAGTTTGCTAATATTTTGTTGAGGATTTTTGCATCTATGTTCATCAGGAATATTGGTCTGCAGTTTTCTTTTTTGTGCTGTCTTTGTCTGATTTGGGATTTAGGGTAATGCTAGCCTTGTAAAATGTATACGGAAGCTTTCCTTCCTCTTCGATTTTTTGGAATAGCTTGAAGTGAATAGGTATTAACTCTTCTTTACATGTTTCATTCAATTTCATTACTCCTAAATGGTCAGTTCAGATCTTCTATTTCTTTCTGGTTCAGTTTTAAAAGACTGTATATTTCTTAGAATTTGCCCATTTCTTTTAGGTTGTCCAGTTTCTTTGCATATAATGTTTTGTACTATTCTCTATAAATCATTTATATTTCTGTCATGTCCGCTGTTATTTCTCCCCTCTTATTCGTGATTTTATTTATTTGGGTTCTTTCTCTTTTTTTCTTGGTAAGCCTGATTAAGAGACTGCTAATTTTATTTTTTTCAAAGAACAAACTCTTGGTTTCACTGATTTTTTTTCTATTTTTTTTTTAATCTCTATGTCATTTTTCTGCTTTGATCTTTATTATCTCCTTTTTTTTCCTACTCACCTTGGGCTTTGTTCTTCTTTTTCTGGTTCCTTTAGGTGTAAGGTTAGATTGTATATTTGAGCTTTTTCTGGTTTCTTCAATTAAGTCTGTACTGCTATTTGCTTCTCTCTTTAAATTGCTTTCTCTGTGTCCCAAAGATTTTGGACTGTTGTATTTTCATTTCTCTCCAGGTATTTTTTATTTCTTCTTTTATTGCTTCATTGACCCACTGGTTGTTCAATATCATGTTGTTTAGTCTCCATGTGTTTGTGTTTTTCCAGTTTCTTTTTCTTGTGATTTATTTCTAGTTTCATACTGTTGTGTTGGAAAAGATGTATATGATTTCAGCCTTCTTTAAATTTACTGAGGCTTGTTTTAGAGCCTATATGTGATCTATTCAAGAGACTGTTCCATGTGGACTTAAAAGAATGTATATTCTGTTGTTTTACGATGGAATGTTCTATATATATCTGATATGTCCATCTGGTCCAATATGTTATTCATAGACACAGTTTCCTTATTGAATTTCTATCTGAATGATATATCCATTAATGTAAGTGGAGTGGTAAAGTCCCCTATTATTAAAGTATTGCCATCAAATTCTCTCTTTATGTCTCTTAATATTTGCTTTATGCACTTAGGTGTTCCAGTGTTGGGTACATAGATATTCACAATGTATTATTATATCCTCCTGTTGGATTGATCCTTTTATCATTAAGTAAAGCCCTTCTTGGTCTTGTTACAGTCTTTGTTTTAAAGTCTATCTTGTGGTACCAACCTGACAATAAACTATAAAGTTTAAAAAAAAAAATAAAGTCTATCTTGTGGCACAAAAACAGACACTCAGATCAATAGAACAGAATAGAGAACCCAGAAATGGACCCACAAATGTATGGCCAACTAATCTTTGACGAAGCACGAAAGAATATACAATGGAATAAAGACAGTCTCTTCAGCAAGTGGTGCTGGGAAAAACTGGACAGCGACATGCAGAGAAATGAACCTGGACCACTTTCTTACACCATACGCAATATAAGCTCAAAATGAATGAAAGACCTAAATGTAAGACAGGAAGCCATCAAAATCCTCGAGAAGAAAGCAGGCAAAAACCTCTTTCACTTTGGCCACAGCAACTTCTTACTCAACACACCTCCGGAGGTAAGGGAAACAAAAGCAAAAATGAACTACTGGGACCTCATCAAAATAAAAAGCTTCTGCATAGGGAAGGAAATAATCAGCAAAACTAAAAGGCAACCGACGGGAGAAGATATTTGCAAACCTCATATCAGATAAAGGATTAGTATCCAAGATCTATAAAGAACTTATCAAACTCAACACCCAAAAAACAAATAATCCAGTGAAGAAATGGGTAAAAGAAATGAAGAGATACTTCTCCAAAGAAGACATCCAGATGGCCAACCGATACAGGAAAAAATTAATGTTCAACATCACTCATCATCAGGGAAATACAAATCAAAACCACACTGAGAAACCACTTCACACCTGTCAGGATGGCTAACATTAACAACTCAGGCAACAACAGATGTTGGCGAGGATGTGGAGAAAGAGGATCTCTTTTGCACTGCTGGTGGGCATGCAAACTGGTGCAGCCACTCTGGAAAACAGTATGGAGGTTCCTCAAAAAATTAAAAATAGAACTACCCTATGACCCAGCAACTGTACCACTAGGTATTTATCCAAGGGATACAGGTACGCTGTTTCGAAGGGGCACATGCACCCCAATGTTGATAGCAGCATTATCAACAATAGCCAAAGTATGAAAAGAGCCCAAAAGTCCAACGATGGATGAACGGATAAAAAAGATGGGCTATATATATATATATACACAATGCAGTATTACTTGGCAATCAAAAAGAATGAAATCTTGCCATTTGCAACTAGAGGGTATTATGCTAAGCAAAATTAGTCAGAGAAAGACAAATATCATATGACTTTACTTTATGAGGACTTTAAGACACATAACAGATGAACATAAGGGAAGGGATGCAAAAATAATATAAAAACAGGGAGGGGGACAAAACATAAGAGACTCTGAAATATGGAGAACAAACAGAGGGTTACTGGAGGGGTTGTGGGAGGGGGGATGGTCTAAATGGGTAAGGGACATTAAGGAACCTACTCCTGAAATCACTGTTGCACTCTGTGCTTACAAACTTGGAAATAAATTAAAAAAATAAATTAAGAAAAAAAAAAGTCTATTTTGTCTGATTTAAGTATTGCTACCTTGGCCTTTTTTCCCTTCCATTTGCATGGTGACTGTTTTTCCATCCCTTCACTTTCAGTCTGTATGTGTCTTTAGGTCTGAGGTGAGTCTCTAGGAGCCCCACATGGGGCTTGATCTCATGACCTAAGCCAAAATCAAGAGATGGACACTTAACCAACTGAACCACTCAGGCACGTTTAGGCCATTCACATTTAAAGTAATTACTGATATGTATGTACTTCCTGCCATTTTAAAATTTGTTTTCTGGTTGTTTTTGTAGTTCTTTTTGTTCCTTTTTTCTTCTCTTTTGCTCTTTCTTTGTGATTGATGAGTTTCTACAGTGTTATGTTTGGCTTTCTTTCTCTATTTTTTGTGTATCTATCATAGGTTTTGGGTTTGTGGTTACCATGAACTTCATACATAACAGCCTAAGTATATAGCAGTATATAGCATATATTAATTTGATGGTCATTTAAGTTCAAACACATTCTTGAAAAAGAAAAAGAAAAAAGTCTTCCCCTCTTCCCTTTACTCCCTTCTCCACATTTTAAGTATATATTGACATATTTTATATCTTTTTATTCATAATTTTCTTATGTCTAATTATGACCATTTCTTTTAGACTTAAAGAAGTTCCTTTAGCCTTTCTTGTAAGGCTGGTTTAGTGGTAATAAATTCCTTTCTTTTGTTTGTCTATGAAACTCTTTTTCTCTCCTTCAAATCTGAATGTTAACCTTGCTGGGAGAGTATTCTTAGTTGTAGGATTCCCCTCTGGCTTGGAAAGTTTCTGCTGAAAAATCAGCTGATAGCCTTATAGGTTTTCCCTTGTAGGTAACTTTTTATATCTTACTTGCTGTTTTTAAAATTCTCTATCTTTAATCTTGACATTTTAATCATTATGTGCCTTGGTGTGGAACTCCTTGGGTTCATCTTGTTTGGAACTCTCTGTGCTTCTTGAACTTGAATGTCTAGGCATAATGCTACTTTTAAACAGCTGTAGCTTTTGTATTGGTAGAGGAAACACACTGTTTCCTTCCCTAGGTTAGGCACTCTTTTTAGGAGCTTCCCTTGGGTCCTGAGGTCACCCACTGTGGCCCTCATCATACTACTGAAATGGGTGCTCCTATATTGTCATTCTTACCTGAATGTAAGTTCTGTGAGGTCAGAAACCCCATTTATCTGTTCACCATTATATCCCCAATAAAAATGTAAATAATAATGGCACTTAATGCATGGCTTATTGTGAGAACTACATGAATTAATGCACATATAATCTCAGACCAGTATCTAACACAGAGTATGTACGGAATAAGTATTACCTATTATTAACTGTAGCGGAACCCATCACGCAGGAGACACATTAAATATCTGTTGTATAAATGAATGTTACCAACTGTTCCTAGTTCTGAAATGAGTGCTTCCTCACTCAACAGCATCTGTGACAGTTAATATGGGTGTTATGTTCTCTCAGACTTTCTCCAAACAGCTCAGTTCCCTCACTGCTTCCCATGTTGAGGTTTATAGACACCTCTTTCACATCCTCACCTCCTATCTCAAGATCCATTTTTTGTTGTCAATATTTCTAAAACATGAAAAAGCAGTACTAATCCCAATTTTTTCAATCTCCATAAGCAACTAATTCATTATCATTTATTTTAATGATAAACACAATATAGTATGATAAGTGATAGTAACTAAAGAAGAATGTTCTATCAATAAATACAGAGAATAAAGAAATAAACTTGTATAAAAAAACATTTCAGAGTAGTAGACATGTGAGTTAGGCCTTAAGAATAAGTAAGCATTTTCTTTCTTTTTTTTTTTTTTTAACATTTATTCATTTTTGAGAGACAGAGAGAGACAGAGTGTGAGTGGGGGAGGGGCAGAGAGAGAGGGAGACACAGAATCCGAAGCAGGCTCCAGGCTCTGAGCTGGCAGCACAGAGCCCAATGCTGGGCTCGAACCCACAAACCAAGAGATAATGACCTGAGCAGAAGTCGGATGCTTAACCAACTGAGCCACCCAGGAGCCCCATGAGTAAGCATTTTCTAAGTGATAGAGGAGGGGGAACTGGAACTACAGGTAGGTACAGAGTCCCTGGGTGCTCAGAGACTGCAAGGGAGTTGCATATAGTGAATGAAGAGCCTGGAGAGGTTAAGATTGAGGTCTGATTCTGAATAGTCCCCTATGTCATGCCAAGTAGTCTAAACTTTCTACCTAAAGTACCAAGTAGCTAAAAAGATTTCTATACAGGAGCGTAACACTGGAGGGAAGACTGTATGGGAAAAGGAAAATTGCATCAGGAGGCTTTTCCATGGCCCAGGCAAGAGATATCAGACCACTGCATGAGGAAGGCACAAGGCAGTGAGAACATGAAGGAGGCTCTACATTCTAGAGACAAGTCAAGAGTGTCAGGGACCAAGATTCAAGATTGATGGTAAGAAATAAGATCTACAGTAGCTGAACCACAGATTCTCTAATTCGTTCAACACTGATCAAATATTTAGAAGTGCTATTACACTGGGATACAGCAGTGAATTAGATAGAAAAGATCTCTGCCCTTCATCTGATTATTTTCTAGTGGCAGATACCAATGTGTAAGAAAAGAGGCCATCAAGACAACTGTGATAACTGCGAGGAAGGAAATAAAGAGGGCAACTGATTTTAAAGTAAGAGGCTGAGTGTGAGATATAAATATATATCTATATATATGTATACACACACACGAGTGTTTAAGGAAGGTCTAAGGAGATGTCCATTCAGCACGGGCCTGGAAGACGCAAATGGAAAACCATAATTAAAACAGTGAATGAAGATGGAATTTATAAGTTTAAGATGTCAATAAGAAACTAATTAAGCACCACACTTGAGAAGAGACCAAAGATCATTATAATTGGATAATCAGAAGTGACAATCCACATCTTTAGAGGCTGCCTCTAAAGAAATCCAAGATGGCTTAACTATATGAGACATCTTATCCCTTAGAGATCAAAATGTTTGGAATATTTTACTTTAGTTGTAGGGTTATTTTTGTGTTGTAGGGTTATTTATGTGTATGATGCCAGAAAGTGAAAAGGGAGAGAAAATTTTCATCACTTTGAGTACATATCTCCTGGACAACAAAAATTACGACTTTAAAATCTATTTTACGTGCCTTCTTATTGTGATAATATGAACATATAATGTTTCATAAGTCTCAATTATTTTTACTGTTTATTAAGTTATGCCTAATATTACTGTATTAGGAATTTCTTCTTTATAGGGATTTCTTTATCATTAGATTTTAAAATACAGAATTTTTATATATAATAGTGTTATATATAACACAGAGTTATATATAAAACATTGTTTTATATAGTGTTTATATAAACACTCAATATTGTTGTTATAGCTCAATATTGACAACATTGAGCTTTCCTCTAAAATCCTCAACACTGTTATAGCTCAATATTGACAACATTGAGCTTTCCTCTAAAATCCTCAACACTGAATTGCTTTCCTATAAAATCCATCTCAAGTTTAAAATATGATGTAAAATAGTATATAAAAACTTCATAGCAAATTTTACTGAGCACGCACTTAAAATGTTTATCAGTATACATTTTGCCTATACAAGACTGTTACAAAAATGAGAATGAATAAAACAAAGATTTAGCCCCACGAATTGTAGTTTCTGTAGGGAAGTTTACAACTAGAGGAGCCTTAGCATATCTAATTGCCCTCTCCTCCTCCTTTTCTAAAAATCTAGCAAAGGCTATAAACTGATGTCACATGAATAATGAGTGAAAGAAAATGATTCACTAACAATAAAGGGGCTTTTAAAAATGATCAGCGTCAAGGTGCCTGGGTGGCTCAGTCGGTTGAGTGTCTGACTCCTGATTTCGGCTCAGGTCACGATCTCTCTCTCTCTCTCTCTCTCTCTCTCTCCCTCTTTCTCTCAGGTCATGATCTCTCTCTCTCTCTCTCTCTCTCTCTCTCTCTCTCTCTCTCCTTCTGCCCCTCTCCCCCGCTCATGCACTCTCTCTCTCTCTAAAGTTAAAAAATAAAAATGACCAGTTTTAATATAAATATTATAAGTTTTAAAATGAGTTATTTGCTTGAAAGAAGGATTCTTCTTTCAAAAGAAAGGTATACTTCTGATACCTCAATTTTTTCTTTTTCTACTTATAATAAATATAGAAATACAGTAAATATTCTAAGGTGAAACAATATATTTACTGCATATTTGGGATTGGGGGCAAACACACTACACACTCTCAACAAGGAGGCAATGATGGTAGACCATGCTAGGAACATACTGGAATAAAATCAACTGACTTCTAATCCTAAAATGATTTTATCTCAATCTTTGACATTTCTATCACACTTCTGTCTCTTCCCATTTCACACCTCCATATTATTTCATACCTAAACTCAACATGATACCTTCCTTCCTTCCACCCCATTACCATTTGTGTGCACGTGTGAAACACAGACACACACGCGCACGCACACACACGTTCCCTCATTTACCCTCCTCCCCCAGTTCCAAATTTTATTCTATCTGGCTCCCATAAACTTCTTTCCAATCCTGCTCAGAAGCCTGTATCAAACCATACATCTACATTTTCTTTCAGGAACTCTTCAACTTTGTTCTAATATAGTCTACTGTATGTGACTGTTCTTAGAGGAAACTTTGAGCATTTTTACGGGGATGAACATAAGGATGAAGATGGAAATGCTGGTGTCAGAGTGCTGACAGCTTACTTCTGTGTTAGCCCCCAATCTCTGTAAGCCTTAGTTTGTGAATTTGCAAAGTAAAAGTCATAGGACTGTTCATTAGGATTAAATGGAGTAAGCAACAGAGGCCATTTTATAGTTGTAGGAATATAATTCAGGCAAGCAGGGATCACAGTTTGAGGAATAAATAATTTCATTTAACAATAACAACACAGGGACTGATGATCAAACACTACATAGATAGCAATGGAGTACAGGACACTACAATTAATATAACTTCCTTTTCTACAACACAAAATTTACATTTGAAACTGCCAGGCTAAATTCTCCACTCTCCAGAACATATGCTCACTGGCCACACTTGCTGGTAGGGTTTGGGTGGTGGTGGGTTACTGGCAATAGGACCCGGGCTGTCTCTTCTTTCATACAACCTGATGCACTAAGTGGATTGTTTACCCTGTCCCCTCATCTATAATTACATACAAGGATATCAAATTGCTTATGAGACACAGTAATATGTACTTACTTTCAAGAATATCAAATTGCTTTTGAGACACAGTAACAGCAGGACTATCTAAAACTTCTCTATCATTCAGAGAGTAACCTTAATGGATCTCATTCATTAAGAAGGAAATCATCACATCATAAAAAGATTAGAATAAAAATGAATTTGCATTCTAAATAAATAGATGATGAACTACAAGGCCCTGTGCTTTGTAAAGTACGCCAGGTCTAATAAGCATAATTATGCCAACAATCAGTAACACTTGGTAACAGGTTAGGGGTTTTACTTATATTTTAATAAATTGTCCATTCAGCATATAAGAAATTTAACATGAAGTATTTTTGGTCTGTGAAATCAGGAACATTGTCAGCAACTGAGCTCAAATATTTTTTCCAAACGTTTTGATACTAAGATTTTATCCTAATTTTACACACATGTGTGTGCACACACACATACAGGTAAGAGGTAATGTGAAACATCACTGACAATCAGATAATCAAACTTGTTAAATCAGAGGTCATCACTTCGAAAATGCCACTTGATACATACTAACTCACAGGTACAGAAGAAATATTGTCTGATTCATTATACATTTTTATTTTTTAATGTTTATTTATTTTTAAGAGAGAGCACGAGTCGGGGAGTGGCAGAGAGAAAGGGAGACACAGATTCCAAAGCAGGTTCCAGGCTTTGAGATGTCACCACAGAGCCCGATGCGGGCTCAGACCCAGAAAGGGAGACACAGATTCCAAAGCAGGTTCCAGGCTTTGAGATGTCAGCACAGAGCCCGATGCGGGCTCAGACCCATGAACTGGGAGATCATGACCTGACCTGAAGTTGGACGCTTAACTGACTGAGCCACCCAGGCGCCCCTGAAATACTGTCTGATTCTTAAATGTGGGTTTGGTTCCGGACCACCACTAAAAAAGCAAATATCACAATAATGTGAGTCACATGAATATTTTTGTTTTCATAGTATATATAAAAGTTATATTTACACTACACTTCAGTCTATGGAGTGTGCAATAGCAGTAGGTCTATAAAAACAGTGTATATACTTTCATTTAAAAATATTTTATTGCTGGCACGCCTGGGTGGCTCAGTCAGTGAAGCATCCAACTTTAGCTCAGGTCATAATCTCACAGCTCATGAGTTCGAGCCCCGCATTGGGCACTGTGCTGACAGCTCAGAGCCTGAAGCCTGCTTTGGATTCTGTGTCACCCTCTCTCTCTGCCCCTCTCCTGCTCATGCTCTGTCTCTCTCTTTCAAAAATAAACAAACATTAAAAAAATTAAAAAAAAATTTTTATTGGTAAAAAAATGCTAAACATCATCTGAACTTTCAGCAAGTTGTAATCTTTTTGCTGGTGGAGGATCCTGCCCTCAATGTTGATGGCTGCTGAAGGTTGGGGTGGCTGTGGCAGTACCTCTAAAATAAAACAACAATGAAGTTTGTTGCATCAACTCTCTTCCTCTCAGAATTTTGCTGTAGTATGTGATGCTATTTGATAGTACTTTATCCACAGAACTTCCTCCCAAACCCAGCCTCTGCTTTATCAACTAAGTTATGGCAAAGTCTAAATTCTTTTTGTCATTTCAACAATATTCACAGCATCTTCACCAGGAGTAGATTCCATCTCAAAAAATCTACTTTCTGATATTTTAATAGTGTCATATGGTGACAGGTGGAAACTATACTTGTGAGCACAGCATAATGTATAGAAATGTTGAATCACTATGCTGTACACCTGAAGCTAATGGAATACTGTGTGCCAACTATAGGAAATAAAACAATTTTTCAAAAACCCACTTCCTTTGCTCATCCATAAGAAGCACGTCCTCCCCCATTAAAGTTTTATTGTGAAATTATAGCAATTCAGTCACGTTTTCAGGCTCCACTTCTAATTCTAATTCTCTTGCTGTAAACATCTGTAGTTACTTCCTCCTCTGAAGTCCCAAACCCCTCGAAGTCATCCATGAGGCTTGGAATCTACTTCATCCCTCTTCTTGTTAATGTTGATATTTTTACCTCTTCCCTCTTTCTCTCTTTTGTGATTTGAATCACAAATGTTTTTAATGTCATCTAGAATGGTGAATACTTTCCAGAAGGTTTTAATTTTTTAAAATGTTTATTTATTTTTGAGAGTGAGAGACACAGAGTGCAAATGGAGGAGAGGCAGAGAGAGAGAGAAAGAGAGAGGGAGACACAGAATCTGAAGCAGCCTCTAGGCTCCCAGCTGTCAGCACAGAGCCCGACACAGGACTTGAACCCACCAACTGTCAGATCATGACCTGAGCCAAAGTTGGATGCTCAAATGACTGAGCCACCCAGGCGCCCCCCAGAAGGTTTTCAAATAATGTCCCGATCCATCAGAGACATCACTATCTATGGCAGCTATAGCCTTACAAAATGTATTTCTCAAATAACAAAGACTCGAAAGCTGAAATTGCTCTTTGATCCATGAGCTGCAGAATAGATGTTGTGTTAAGCAGGCATGAAAATGACATTAATCTCACTGGATAGCATCAGAGCTCTTGGGTGGCCAGGTGCATTGTCAGTAAACAGTAATATTTTGAAAGGAATCTCTTTCCTTCTTGTTTTCTAGATCTCAACAATGGACTTAAAATATTTCATCAACCATGTTGTAAACAGACGTGATGTCATCCAGTCTTTGTTATTCCATTTATAGAACACATGCAGAGTAGAGTCTGCATAATTTTTAAGGGCCCTAGGATTTTCAGAATGGTCAGTGACCACTGACTTCAATTTAAAGTCACCAGCTGCATTAGCCACAAACAAGAGAGCCAGCTGTTCTTTGAATCTCTGAACCCAGGCACTGATTTCTCCTCTCTAGCTATGAAAGTCCTAGATGGTATCTTCTTCCAACAGATGAAGAATTATCTTAGTTAGACCTTCTGGATAACTTGCTACAGCTATTACATCAACACTTGCTGCTTCAACTTGTACTTTTACGTTATGAAGACAGCTTCTTTCCTTAAACTTCATGAACTAACCTCTGCTTGTTTCAAACTTTTCTTCTTCATCTTCCTCAATTCTCTTAGCTTCAAAAAACTGGAAAGAGTTAGGACCTTTGGACTAGGCTTTGGCTTAAGGGAATGTGTTTATCTTCTATTGAGACCACTCAAACTTTATCCATATCGGCAACGAAGCCATTTTGCTTTCTTATTGTTCATGTATCCACTGGAGCAGTACTTTTAATTTCCTTTAAGAACTTTCCCTTTGCAATCACAACTTGGCTAATTGTCTGGCACAAAAGGCCCAGCTTTCAGCCTATCTTGGCTTTCGACCTGCCTTCCTCACGGAGCTTAATGATTTCTAGCTTTTGATTTAAAGTGAGAGGCAACTCTTCCCTTCACTTGAACACTTAAAGGCCCCTGTAGGGTTATTAATTGACCTAATTTCAACATTGTTTTGTCTCATGGAATAGGGATGCCCAAGGAGAGGGAGACAGATGGGGAAACAGCCAGTCAGTGGAGCAGTCAGAACACACATTTATCGATTAAGTTTGCTGACTTATATGGGTGCAGTTTGTGGTACCCACAAACAATTACAATAATAGCATTAAAGATCACTGATCACAGATTACCATAACAAATATGACAAGAATGGAAAAGTCTGAAATACTGCACAAATTACCAAAATGTGACACAGAGACACGAAGTGAGCAAATACTGTTGGAAAAATGTCACGGATAGACTAAAATGTCACGGATAGACTTGACACTGGGTTGCCACAAACATTTAATTTGTTAAAAGAAAAAACAAACAAACAAAAAATATGCAGAATCTCTGAAACACAATGAGGTATGCCTGTGTAAAGGACTTAAAGATCTTTAGAAAAAATATTCAAATTAGCAGACTATTTTATTACTATTGTGAATTTAGTACTCTTGAGAAAAGGTTAAAACGACTACCATACATATATGAACATGTATGAAAATATTCCTAATTTCAAGAAAGAAGCACACATTGTAGAGGAAAAACAAATCCACTTGGTCCATGTTAAGACTTTACTTCTAAAACTTCAGTGTTGACAAGCAATTTATGTAACCTAAAATCTGTAATTAAATGGTACAGAATGTTCTTAAGTTCAGGACTGCCACATATTCTATAGCTTGTCCTATCATTCACTATTAAGTGAAATTTTATGTGTAAATTTAAAGAACAGCAAGAGCACTCAAAGACCTCATCTATATCCCCATAAAAGTTCTCCTTTTACTAGAATACTTTGGCTGAAATGTTTCTAACCATCACAAATGCTTTCAAAACTGACTTCTTTCAACAAGAAGAAAACCTCTGAAGTCCTAGACAAACACGGATATAATGTATAAATTGTTTCAGTTCAACAAGTATTTCTGAACTATTTCCTACGTGCATATACTACATTAAAGAGTCATTAGCATAAAGATGATTTAAAACATAGTCATTTATCTCAAGAAGGATCTGGTCCAGCTGTGGAGAAAAAAAGCACAAAGACATAAGCAAATAACTACTACAGAGTATGAGAAGTGCAAGACTGAAAGATGAATAAGATACAGAGTTAGAGGAGGGCATTAAACTCTGTTGGGCTAGAGGGAGGTCATGAACATTGCACAAAGGAGGCAATATGGAAGCAGGGTTTAGATGGATAAATAGGAGTTCACCAGGCAGACAATGGGAGAAGAGAATTCTAGGCAGAAAGAACAGAATGTGCAAGGGTCACAGACCTACAATAGCATGATATATTCAGAAACTATAAGTAATTTTGATCGGATAGTGTTGAAAAGGACAATAAAAACATAAGGAGGGGAAACACCATGAAGGGCCCTGTGTGCCATAGAACTGAGTTTTAATTTTACTCTATAGTTGATGAGTAGCCACATTAACCAGGAAAGCAACATGGTTCTTTTGAGCTACCAGGTGTCTTAAGGTCAGGTAGAATGAACTCAACTGAAAGTACCAGTCAGGCCTTAATTCACTTGCTGCAACAGTGCAAACAAGAGGCCAAAAAGGATGTTTTGCTCCTCTTCTTCCATATTTTCCCCCACAGAATGAAATTTTGTGCCCTAACTGGGCAAAAGTTAGGGTGACATGCAGGCAAGTGGGGAAAAATCCCCTCACTGCTGATGAGTACTAGACAAAAGGCTCCTGCCATTTTATGGACCGGGGGCTGATGGCAGGTAAAGAAGAAAGGGCAGAAACAGAAAGTTCTGAGTCAGAGGGGAGGAAAGCATGTCAGTCAAGGCCCTGATGAAGGTGCCTGGGCTAGGGATGCAGATATGTGGATGAGCATGGCCGGCCCAGTGGGGATGCTCACTGTTCTTGCCACTCCCTCCAGAAAACCAGTGTTAAGAACCCTGGCTATGCACCAAGTCATGTGTGGGAGGGCACCTTCCCCTGTTGGGGCTTGCCAGGGAAAGCCAGCCTAGGGTCAGGCCTGAAACATCACATACCTATGTGACTAGACTCCTCAGGTCAGATCTGTGATCTACAGGAATCATTCACAGACAATGTGAAAGATGAACTTGATGAAGAGTATTCAGGGAAGAGGGGACTGGTGAGAGGTTAGTATAACAATCCAGTTTGGACATGTGAACCCAAACTCCTGTTAAAGTGACTGAGTCTAGTTTGCACAGAAAAGGACATACATCCAGTAAGGGCTAATAGACTGGAAGAAAAATGGGGGAGTCAAGAGATTGGAAGAGGAGCTCAGGTGGCAGTGAGGGAAAGAGCTTGAAAAGCAGGAGTTACAGTTAGGAAGTGGGGGACAAGAGCCTGTGATTTCCAAGGTGGAATTATCGTAGGTGGTTCTGAGGCCAGAAGCATGTTCAGGTAAGCAGAGTAATGAAGTAGAGAGGAAGTCAAGGACACAGAGCTAGAGTTTCTTTTTACCAAAGAAATCACACAAGATGGTGGCAGATGACAGTAACAATGGGTTTAAGAATAACAGAACCTGGAGTAGCTGGCTGGCTCAGTCAGTTGAGCACTGGACCCTTGATTTCAGCTCAGGACATGATCTCGGGGTGCGGGAGTTCTAGACCTGCACTGGGCTCCATGCACTCAGCGTGGAGCTTGCTTGGGATTCTCCTTCTCCTTCTCTTCCTCCCCTGCTCGCACATTCTCTCTCTTTCTCTCCCAAAATAAAAATATAAACTTAAAAAAATAATAACAGAAGCAGCATGAGCTTTCTGTACAAGAACAGCAATTGTCTGGAAGCAGCAGAGCAGGGACAGAGTATTACTAACTCACCAAGGCGCAGAGATAAGAAGCTATGCAGGAAAGGGCAGCTTTCTGAAAGAGGGAAGTAGCAGAAAGGACCACCCTCAGTGGAGCAAGCAGTCTGAGAAGGGCCTGAGGGCACTGAGGAGTTCTCTCTAAAAATGGATTAGTTTCCAGGAGAAAAATGGAAAGGGGTGAGAAGAGATCAACAAAGAGCAGAAACAGAGTAAGAGATGAGAAAACAGGACAGAACTGATGTCTACAAAGACCTAAATCTGGGGTGGTACCAGACGGTGACGTGGTGAGGCGGGGCTGGAACCCCAGGGTCCCCAGCCTTGGTCAGCACCTGGCTGGTCTCTGCAGGCACTGCCACACAGCCACTAACCACTCGTGTTTTACTTTGCTTGTGAGATTTTTATTTAAATAAATTTTGATAACGTTTAAATGTGTTTGACAAAGCAAAGTTATAATGAAGAGCAAAAAAAAAAGTTTTTTTTTTTTTAACTCACATAGTAATAGAGTAGAAAAAATACTTATTAATACAGTTCTTTAAGCTCAGAAATGGTTCCTGAGAATATGTGTGTTGGAAGGACTTCAATGGTACATTTAATTTACTCTAACCCCACAGGAGTATACTTATATCCTAAAAATAGCACTTGTTTCTCTGGAGAAGGTAATCTCAAACTTAACAAGCTGGGGAAGTTAATTACGAGCTTAAAAAGTAATCTTTTCTACTATTTACCAAAGCTTAATTGAGAATGTACTTTCAGATGTTTCCTCTGAAGCTTTTAAACGGATCTTACATCCCCTGGTTCTGTCCAGGAGGAAAAGCTATTCCATGATGTATTTATAATTATTCTTCAAATAACACATAGTTATTTTTTCCCCTTTTCCACCCCATTGAAGACTTTCCTCTTGGTCTTACTCTATAAAATCCTAAAAAAAAAATAAACATAGTTTTTCATTGGCCTATAACAAAAAGACAGACTGTAAGCAGTATCCTGGCTAGGACAGAAGAGGAATCCGTGGAGCTCTTATTCACACACATATAAAATGGATTTATTTAAGGTGGTTTATTAAGGATGACACATCTGTCACTTGTTACCAGAGCTAATCAGTCTTATAAGGCTAGTATAGATTAATATTTTCCTTCCACTCTTACACATCCCATTTGTATCCCTCCCCAAATCATGTGTCATCGTAAGTTTTAAACTAGAGCTTCAGCTGTCATCACCAAGACAGTATGGTACTGGCACAAAAACAGACACATAGACCAGTGGAATAGAGTAGAGAGCCCAGAACTGGACCCACAAATGTACGGCCAATTAATCTTTGACAAAGGAGGAAAGAGTATCCAATGGAAAAAAGA
>CM053566.1:28734512-28751598 GCA_028646485.1 Cryptoprocta ferox | reverse complement strand
AAATAAATAAATAAATAAATAAAAAATAAACTAGAGCTTCAGATGAACTCTGTACTTTAGTCATGAAAGAAATGATACCCACCACCTACCATGTACTGAGCTTTTACTGTGTGCCAGATGCTACACTGCTTTATAGAGATCTCATGAATCTTCAAAACCATCTGTGTGATGTACACTATGGTGATTCAACTTGTAAATAAATTAGAGTGGTTCGCTTTGGACTCTACACATAACATTTTAAGTCACAGACACTGATGAATAATAATATAAGAAAACAGCTAAAATGAGATCATCAATTACATAAATATTAATTCCAATCACCTCTGTTAAATATTTATCCAAATCCACTATAAAATAGTTCAATTATCAAATGTGTAGCCTATTTCCTGAGTCCTTATCCCTTCCCAAAAGAGGTGCTACATCTTTTAAAATGGAAAAAGAATGGCAGAAAGACAGTGAAAAGCAAGTCATATGGGACACATTGATTGAACATTTCTCATTTGTAAGGAAGCTTTATGAAAATCTTTCTTTAATAAAGTGGATTCACACACTTGCATTAAAAAAAAGATTCTCTGAAAAAGAAAGAACAGATTTAATTTTAAACAAAATCGGAAATGAAAGAGAAGAAATAACAATTGACACCACAGAAATACAAAGGATAAGATAATATTATCAAAAATTATATGCCAACAAATTGGACAACCTAGAAGAAATGGGTAAGTTCCTAGAAATATACAACCTCCCAAAACTGAATTAGGGAGACATAGAAAACGTGAACAGATGTATTATCACCAATGAAACTGAGTAAGTTGGGGCGCCTGGCTGGCTCAGTTGGTTGAGCGTCCGGCTTCAGCTCAGGTCATGGTTCATGGGTTCGAGCCCCGCACTGGGCTCTGTGCTGACAGCTCTGTGCTTACAGCTCAGATCCTGGAGCCTCCTTCAGATTCTGTGTCTCCCTCTCTCTTTGCCCCTCCCTTGCTCCTGCTCTGTCTCTCTCTCTCTCTCTCAAAAATAAATAATCATTAAAAAAATGTTTAAAAAAAACCCGAATAAGTTATCAAAAAACTCCCAAGAAACAAAAATCCAGGACGAGAGAGCTTCACAGGTAAATTCTACCAAACATGTAAAGAAGAGTTAATACCTATTCTTCTCAAACTATTCGAAAAAATAAAGGAAAGCTTCCAGATTCATTACCCTGATACCAAAATCAGATGAAGACACCACACACACACACACACACACACACACACACACACACACACACACACACAGAACTACAAGCCAGTATCTTTGATGAATATAGATGCAAAAATCCTCAACAAATACTAGCAAACTGAATCCAACAATGTATTTAAAAAGTCATTCACCGCGATCAAGAGGGATTTATTCCTGGGATGCAAAAAAGTGGTTCAATATTCACAAGTCAATCAACAGGATACATCGCATCAACAAGAAAAAGGATTAAAAAAAACATAGGATCATTTTAATAGATACATAAAAATCATCTGACAAAGCACAACATCCACACACGATAAAAATCCTCAACAAAGTAGGTTCAGAGGGAACACACCTCAACATAATAAAGGCCATATATGAAAAACCCACAGCTAATATCATACTCAATGCTGAAAAACTGATAGCTTTTCTCCTAAGATCAGGAACAATACAAGGATGTCCACTCTCATCACTTTTATTCAACATAGTCCTGAAGTCCTAGCCACAGCAATCTGACAAGAAAAAGAAATAAAAGGCATCCAAATTAGCAAGGAAGAAGTAAAACTTTCACTGTTTGCACACAGCATGATACTATTTATAGAAAACTCTAAAGATGACACCCCAAAAACTACTAGAACTTATAAACGAATTCAGTAAGGTCATGGAATACAAAATCAATGCACAGAAATCCACTGCATTTCTATACACTAATAATGAAGCATCAGAAAGAGAAATTAAGAGAACAATCCCACTTACAATCGCACCAAAAATAATAAAATACCTAGAAATAAACAACCAAGAAGGTTAAAGACCTATACTCTGGAAACAATAAAATACTGATGAAAGAAACTAAATATGATATAAACAAATAGCAAGATATTCCATGCTCATGGATTGGAAGAACACATATTATTAAAATGTCCCTAAGACCCAAAGCAATCTATAGATTTAATGCAATTTCTATCAAAATACCAGCAGCACTTTTCACAGAACTAGAATAAAGGATCCTAAAATTTATATGGAACCATAAAAGATCTCCAACAGCCAAAGCAATTTTGAAAGAGAAGAACAAAACTGGAGGTATACAATCCCAGATATCAAGATCTACTACAAAGTTATAGTAATCAAAACAGTATAGAACTGGCACAAAAACAGACACAGAGATTAAGAGAACAGAACAGAAAGCCCAGAAATAAACCCATGATTATATGCTCAATTAATTTTTGACAAAGGAGGCAAGAATATGCAATAGGAAAAAGACAGTCTCTTCAATAAATAGTTTTGGGGAAATTGGACAGCATGCATGCAAAAGAATGAAACTGGACCACTTTCTTATACCACACAGAAATAAATTCAAAATGAATCAAAGACCTAAATGTAAGACATGAAACCGTAAACATCCTAGAAGAGAGTACAGGCAGTAATTCCGCTGACATCAGCCATACAAAATTTTTTAGATATGTCTGCTGAGGCAAGAGAAACAAAAGTCCAAATAAACTATTTGGACTACATCAAAATAAAAACTAATTTAAAAAGGTATATGCACCCCTATGTTTATTGGACCATTATTTACAATAGCCAAATTATGGAAGCAGTGCCAAGTGCCCACTGGAAGATGAATGTATAAAGAAGATATGGTATAGATGTACAATGGAGCACTACTCGGCCATAAAAAAGAATGAGATCTTGCCATTTGCAACAACATGGATGGATCTAGAGGGCATAATGCTAAGCCAAATAAGTTAATCAGAGAAAGACAAATACCATATGATTTCACTCATATATAGAATTTAAGAAACAAAAGAACAAAGAAAAAAGAGACACGCAAAAAAACAAGACTCTTAAGAGAACAAATTGATGGTTGCCAGAAGGGAGATGGGTGGGAAGATGGGTGAAACAGGTGAGAGAGATTAAAAACATTTATGATGAGTACTGAATAAAACATATAGAATTGTTCAATTACTATATTGTATACCTGAAAGTAATAAAACAGTATATGTTAACTATACTAGAATTTTAAAAAAGCAGATTTAATTTTGCCTAAGTTGCTTCTTTCCTAAATGATTTTCAGCATTCGTAATAAGGATAGTAATAAATATTTTAAATAATATGATGGACAGTGTTGAAGATTCAGGTTAATCTTTCGCAATACCAATAATATGAAAGCAGCAGTACTCACCTCCTTTGCACTCTTAATTTTAGTCAGAAATGTATGCAGCTCCATTGTTTCTGCAAACAGTGCACGACATACTGCCTGATAATGATTTGGTGCCTCTGATTCAGTTGGGAGATGAGCAGCACATAACTACAGAAGAGGAAAATAAAACAGCAGCGCTCATTTATTATTTTGAGTTTTTGGTACCTAAAACATAGACATACCCAGTATATTCATATTTTTATATCAGACAATAAGGCAATTCCCATCATCCAAAGCATAATGTATCACAAAACCAACAGTAAAATTTTTTTATATTATTTTCTTTTTTTTATTATTAAACTTTTTATTTTTTTATTTTTTATTTTTTTTAACTTTATAGTTTATTGTCAGGTTGGTTTCCATATAACACCCAGTGCTCTTCCCCACAAGTGACCTCCACCATGACCATCACCCCCCTTTACCTTTCCCCCTTCTCCTTCCCCCCTCAGTTTGTTTTCAGTATTCAAGAGTCTCTCGTGTTTTGTCTCCCTCCCTCTCCCTATCTCTTTTCCTCCTTCCCCTCCCCATGGTCCTCCCAACAGTAAAATTATATGGAAAAAGTGGTCCACTAACAAACAGCCAATAGCACAGACGAGCTTAGTAAAATTAGTTCGCTTCTATTTGAAAATGATAGACCATATATAAAAGTTTTTGTTGGAAGTAGAAAGGGAACTACCATTTACTGAGTATTAATCATAATACAGGTACATTAATAGCTATCATTTGTTTTTTACCATGCCAGGCATGTATTTGACATGTCATATATACAGCATATCATTTACTCGTCAGTGTAACCCTGAATTATCTCCATTTTATAGCAAAGGAAACTGAGGCTAACTTGTCCACAGTCAGAAACTGACTTGTCCACAGTCAGAAAGTTGACATGATGGAAAAGAATTAAACACAGTTTTATGGGTTTCTGAAGCCCAGGCTCATCCCAACACATGCTGGACTGTGTAATGCAGTCAAAAAGACTCAGCATGACATGTGGACCACAGGGAAGACACTACATCAGTAAACGGAGAGCGCAGCAGAAGGGCAGAGTAACTTTGCTGGTGGTACCTCCAGTCCCAGTGTCTTTTACTGTAATCGTCCATAATCCCCCCCAAAATACCAGCGGGTATAAGATGCAATTTAGCATCATGCACAACAATTTAGAAAAATCAAACACCATGTAATTTATTAGATTGGAAAGATATCCTATCAAGGGTCTAGTGCATGGGAATAATCTTACTTTTTGTAGAGTAATAATTTTGTAGCCATGCACTATAGTTATGTTTTAAGGGACTTCATTTGCTTTAAAAAGATGTTAAGTTTTCCCTTAATTCTTTACTATATTCGGTAAATATGACATTAAAACAATTACTGAAAATATAAATTTTATTCTATTTTAATAATTTTTATCCATTGGGAGAATGAAAGCTGTCTTTGTAGATTATACTATCCTTCATAATGTACCTTCTGTCATTTTCATTTGTAATAAGTATCACATGTCATTTATTAGATTACTATCTTTAATGAAGTATATTCTTCTCAAGAAAAATACCTTGGGTTTCAGTAAGAAATTTTCCCCACAGTACCCAAAAGGAGGCTAAGAATTGATTTATTAGAAAGCACAAAAAGCAAAAATCTCACAAACTAGACAATGGAATATCACTCAGCCACAAAAAAGAATGAAATCTTGCCATTTCAACATGGATGGTGCTAGAAAGTATTACGCTAAACGAAGTCAGTCAGTTAAAGACAAATTACCTTAAGATTTCACTCATCTGTGGAATTTAAGAAAGAAAACAAATGAGAAAAGGCTGGGGGAGAGAGACAAACCAAGAGACAGACTCTTAACTACAGAGAACAAACTGATGGTTACCAGAAGGAAAGCGGGGGAGGGATGGGTGAAATACATGATGGGGCACAAGGAGTGATGAGCAGCAGGTGATATATGGGAGTGTTCATTCACTATGTTGTACACCTGAAACTAATGTTGCACTGCATGTTAACTAACTGGAATTTAAATTAAAACTTAAAAAAAAATCTCACAAGCTTATTATTTACAGAGCTACCAATGAACACAGAGTATATTTTTTGTGCAATTACTTTCGTATACAGAAGACAGCTTCCAATATAGAGTTTCATATCCAAGGTAACGAAAAGCAACTGCTAAGAATTTCATCTTCATCTAATCCCATAATTTTACATTCTAATTGCATGGTGTGAAATATGGCATAATATTTTTGACTATCAATTCCCAGTAAGAAACACATTTTATACAAGGACTCAAATACATGCATACATCCATGTTTTATACACAAAAATTTCACAAAACAAAACTTATACACTGAATTGATGTCATGCTCCCCTAACAGGCTGTGACCAGCAACTTGAAAAAACACTGGTATAAAGGTAATAACTAGGTCTAAAAAATTTTTTAATGCATATGACAGAATCATATATATATATATATATATATATATTCCAAAGGAATCCACAAAAAACTATTAGAGCTAACAAGCAATTTCAGCAAAGTTGTGGGATATATGATCAACACACACACACAAGTGTATATCTATATCAATGAACAATGAAGAAAATGAAGGGTTTGCCTCCCTCTCTGTTTGAAACTATTTTTCCCCTTCCCTTTCCCTATGGTCTTTTGTTACATTTCTCAAGTTCCACATATGAGTGAAAACATGTTATCTATCTTTCTCTGACTGAGTTATTTCACTTAGCAGAATACCCTCCAGTTCCATCCGAGTTGTTGCAAATGGCAGGATTTCATTCTTTCTCATTGCTAAGTAGTATTCCATTGTATATATAGAGCACATCTTCTTTATCCATTTACCATTTGAGGGACATTTGGGGTCTTTCCATGATTTGGCTATTATTGAAAGCGCTGCTTTCACATTGGGATAGAAGTGCCCCTATGAATCAGCACTCCTGTATCCTTTGGATAAATTCCTAGTAGTGCTGTTGCTGAGTTGTAGGGCAGTTGAGTGCTGATGGGGGAGGGGGCGTGGAGGAGAGGGGAAAATGGAAGATGGACATAGAGGAGGGATGAGCACTGGGTGTTGTATGTAAGTGATAATCACGGGAATCTACCCCCGAAACCAAGAGCACACTGTACACAAGGTATGTTACCTAACTTGACAACAAATTACATTAAAAATATAAAAAATTAAATGGACAAAGTATTCATCTGAATGTTAAAAAAAAAAAGAAAATGAAGTTAGAGAGCAATTCCATTTATAAAAGTATTAACAAATGCTAAGGACAAATTTAACCAAGGAGGTGTAAGATTTACATACTGAAAACTATAAAATATTGTTGAAAGACCCAAATACATGGAAAGACATACCATATTCATGGGTTTGAAGACAATATTGTTAAGATAGCAATACTTACACACAGTGATCGAGAGACTGAATGCAATCCCTAACTAAATCCTCATTGCTTTTTTTGAAGAAACAGAAAAGCTGATCCTAAAATTCATATGGAATTGCAAGGGGCCCCAAATAGCCAAGACAATCTTCAAAAGAACAAAGTTGAAAGACTCATACTTATTTCAAAACTACAAACTTACTGTAATCAAATCAGTGTGGTACATAAGGAAAGACCTATAGATTAGTGGAATACAGAGTCCAGAAATAAACCCATATATGTTTAGTTGATTTTTTGACAAAAGTGCCCAGACCATTAAATGATGCTGAGAAAACTGGATATCCACATGCAAAAAAAAAAAAAAAAAGCTGTACCCTATCTCATACTATTTAAAAAAAATTTTTTTTAATGTTTTATTTATTTTTGAGACAGAGAGAGACAGAGCATGAGAGGGGGAGGGGCAGAAAGACAGGGAGACACAGAATCCAAAGCAGGCTCCAGGCTCTGAGCTGTCAGCACAGAGCCTGACGCAGGGCTCAAACCCATGAACGTGAGATCATGACCTGAGCTGAAGTCGGAGGCTTAACTGACTGAGCCACCCAGGTGCCCCACGATTTATAAAAATTAACTCAAAGTAGATCAGACACCTAAATTTAACAGCCCCAAATAGAAAGCTTTTGGAAGAAAACATAGGGATAAACCTTCATGTTCATGGATTTGGTAATGATTTTTTAGATATGACACCAAAGGCACAAGCAACAACAACAAAATGGATAAATTAAGACTTCATTAAAGTTAAAAGATTTTGTACATCAAAGAACACTTTCAAGAGACCCAGAGAACAGAAGAAAGTATTTGCAAATTACGTATCTGCTAGGGTCTGCTATGCAGAATACATAAGGAACTCTTTTAAAAAAAAATTTTTTTTATATAGTTTATTTATTTTTGAGACAGAGAGACAGAGCACGAGTGGGGGAGGGCAGAGAGAGAGGGAGACACAGAATCTGAAACAGGCTCCAAGCTCTGAGCTGTCAGCACAGAAACTGATGCGGGGCTCGAACCCATGAACTGCGAGATCATGACCTGAGCCGAAGTCTGATGCTTAACCAACTGAGCCACCCAGGCGCCCCTATAAAGAACTCTTAAACATAATGAAATAAAAACTGACTTGAACAGACATTTTTCCAAAGAAAATATACAACTGACCAAAAAGCACAAAAAAGATGCTCAAAAAAAACATCATTAGTTATTAGGGAAATGTAAATCAAAACAACAAGATACCATTCAGACCCAGGAGGATAGCTATAAAAACAAACAAACCAAAAATGGAAAATAAATGTTGATGAGAATGTGGAGAAATTGAAATCTTTGTGGACTGCTGGTGAAAACGTAAAATGGCACAGCATAGTGAAAACTAGTTTGGTGGTTCATCAAAAAGTTACCGTGATCAGCAATCCCACCCCGCGGTATACAGTTGACCTTGAACAACATGGGTTTGAACTGCTCAGGTGCATTTACATGCAAATTTTTAAAATATAAATACATTTAATATAAAACAATTTCTCTTATGATTTTCTTAATAACATTCTCTACCTTACTTTAAGAATTCAGTATGTAATACATTTAACATACAAAATATGTGTTAATTGACTGTCCATGTTATCTGTAAGGCTTCTGATCAACAGTTGGTTTGCTTAGCAGTTAAGTTTTTGGGGAATCAAAAATTACATCCGAATTTCTGACTGTGCAGGGCATCGATGTTCCCTAACCTCTGCATTGTTCAAAGGTCAACTATAAATCAAAAAGAATAGAAAGCAAGTGTTCAAACAAAAACTTGCATACCAATGTTCATACCAGCAACGCTTCATAGTAGCCACAGGTGGAAACAATTCAAGTGTTCTGAACTGATACATGGAAAAACAAAGGTAGTATATACTTATAGTGGAATCTTATTCATTCATAAAAAGGAATGAATTACTGACACTACAACATGGATGAACCTTAAAAACATTATGCTAAGTGAAAGAAGACAGACAACAAAAGCTCACATACTATGGAATTCCATTTATATGAAATTCCCAGAATACACAAATCCACAAAGTCAGAAAGTTGATTAGTGGTTGCCAAGGACCGAAAGACGAGGGATAAGAAGAGATGAGTAGGGTTTTCCATTTGAGGTGATAAAAAATCTCTGGAACTAGGTAATGGTGATGGCTGGACAATATTGTGAATACACTTAATGCCACTAAATTATACACTTTAAAATAATTTAGGGGCACCTGGGTAACTCAGTCAGTTAGCATCAGACTCTTGATTTGAGCTCAGGTCATGATCTCATGGTTTCTGAGTTTGAGCCCCACATCAGGCTCTGCACTGACAGCGCGGAGCCTGCTTTGGATTCTCTCTCTCCCTCTCTCTCTCTGCCCCTCCCCTGCTCACTCGCTCTCTCTCTCTCAAAATAAACAAACTTAAATCTATAAAAAAATAAAATAAAATAATTTAAAAGATAAATGGTATGTTATATGTATTTTACCACAATTTAAAATATGTCTCAAGGCCACCTGGGTGGCTCAGTCGATTAAGTGTCTGACTCTTGATTTTGGCTCAGGTCATGATCTCACAGTTCGTGGGATCAAGCCCCATGTAGAACTCTGCACTGACAGCACAGAGCCTGCTTGGGATTCTCTCTCTGCCCCTCCCCCACTCACTCTCTCCCTCTCTCTCAAAACAAATAAATAAACTTAAAAAAACTTAACAAAGAACAACAAAATTCCACAAAGTTGCCATTGACACAGAGGAGGAATAATCCCATGGAGGAGAAATAATCTAAGTGGTTATTTCTCTGCCCATGAACTTCTTGATTTTTATTTGTTTCTTTGTTCCTAAATGCATCATTTTATTTAATCCTTACAAAAACCCAATTTATAGATATGGAAACTGAGATTCAGAACACCTATATAATTTGCCCGAATCACACAAGTGAAATCGAACCCACGTAGTCAACCTCCAAAAGCCAAATTCTTATACACTCTAAAATGAATGTATATTACTTTTATATTAAAGAATATCATATTTTTTAAGTTTATTTATTTATTTTTTGAGAAAGACAGAGACAGTGCGAGTGGGGAGGGGCAGAGAGAGAGGGAGAGAGAGAATCCCAAGAAGGCTCTACACTGTTGGTGCAGAGCCTGACACACGGCTCAAACTCATGAAACCGCGAGATTATGACCTGAGCTGAAACCAAGAGTCAGATGCTTAGCTGACTGAGCCACCTAGGAAAATCATGTTTTTAAAGTGTTTTAGCACACAACATGGTACACAGCAGGCATGCAAGAAAACCATCTTTTACAGTTACAAAAAAGGAGACAATATGGGGATAGAGGAACATAATGAGAAAAACAGTAGTTTCTGTCCCATATCTACCAACATGATGTTTTACGACCTTGGACAATTTATTTGACAGTGCTGGGTTTCAGTTTATTTCTAAAAGGAGAGGACTGGACTATATTATGTCTTATTTAACCTACCTGCCTTTCCTCTACAAATAAATTTTTAAGATCAGCTTTAAATGCCACCCGAAGGCTGATGACTCCCCAACTCCCACTCTAGGCCACTCCTAATATTTGTTTGTCAGAAAGAGATTTATTTTACCTTTATTCTTGAAAGGTATATTTAGGTTCTATTTTAGAGTTTTGAAGAATCATTCTAATCATCTTCCAGCTTCCATTCTTTTTATTGAGAAGGTGTAGTCTAATTTTTCCTCTAAGATTTTAGATTTTCTGTTTGTAAATTTTAGCAGTTTAAGTATAATGAAACTATGTTATTTTCTTTCTTTCTATCTTTTTTGCTCTTAATTGTGGGGTTTCTTGAATCTGTGGCATACTGTTTTCCATGGTTTTGGAAAATTCCTAGTTTGTACTTATTATTATATATTAATTATGTTATTACCTTAGTATGTATTAATTCTTAGTATTCAAATATTTCTTCCATCCTCCCTCTTCCTTGCTCTCCTTTTAGGACTTTAATTGGATGTACTGCCTTTGTAACTGACCCTCTATTCTATATTCTTTATTCTTTTCGTGTCTCTATGCTTCATTCTGAGTATTTTCTATTGACAATATTCCATTTCATTCTTTCTCTCGTCAGCTCTGTCTCGTCTATGAAACCCATTCAGTAAAGTTTTATTTCAGTTTTTTTTTTTTTTGGTTCAAAATTTCCAGCTGGCTCTTTTCATATATTTTCTAGTTTTCTACTCAAAGTTTCAACCCTGACTTCCAAGAGTGATTTAAAATAAAATTAAAATTAAAAGTCAAACTGACAACTCCATTATCTGGATTCCCTACATAGAATCATTAATACTAAATAAGTCAGGCAGAGAAGGACAGATACCATATGTTTTCACTCATAAGAGTAACAGGAGAAACTTAGCAGAGGACCATGGGGGAGGGGAAGGGGAAAAATAGTTGGGGAGAGGGAGGTAGGTAAACCATGAGAGACTCTTGAATACTGAGAACAAACTGAGGGCTGATGGGGGTGGGGAAGAGGGGAAGGGAGGTGATGGGCATGGAGGAGGGCACTTGTGGGGATCAGCACTGGGTGTTATATGGAAACCAACTTGACAATAAACTATAAAAGAAAAAAAAAAGAATAATACTATTGCTAGAATCCAAGTAAAATTTCTGAAGTTTTCATTAAACGTATAGGACCTTGTTATATATTTTCAACAAAACTTGAAAATATCTGCAAACCTTGACTAGATTGATGTGATCTGAAGAAAAGACAACCTACAAATACTTTTTTAAAAAATGTTAATGGTTATTTATTTTTGAGAGAGACAGATAGATTGTGAGCAGGGGAGGGGCAGAGAGAGAGGGAAGCAGGCTCCAGGCTCTGAGCTGTCAGAGCCTGATGCAGGGCTCAAACCCATGATCTGTGAGATCATGACCTGAGCCAAAGTCAGATGCTTAACCAACTGAGCCACCCAGGCGCCCTCCCCCTCCAAATACTAATGTTTTGAAACATTTTCATTTTTTTGTCAAATAAGTTAACATCTGTATTTTTTAAGCAATGCACCAACTAGGAGAAAAAATTTTATTTGATATCACATCAAAGACATATGCCACTAACTCAGAAATTTTATGCCAGCAGTTCTATATATTATCTACTGATTGTTTTTACCCTAATTAGCGTCAAAATACTACACAGACCACCAAGTTTTTCTTAAAACTTTGGCAAAACAGAGAACGGGTTTTGCTTAAACTCCAAATTCCAAAGCATTTAGCAATCCAAATCACCCTTTGTTTAGAAATACCTAATAGCAATGTGTGTAAATTCTATCATCCCAGAAAAGAAAATGGCATAATCACAATGGTATCCTCTGAGATCTTTAGAATTTATCACATCATAGTCCTCTGCTGATAACATCAGACTCCAATATTCCCCCATAATTTTTATTCTTAACTGTTGAAATTCAAACATTTTTTAAAAATGTTCAGTTCACGAAGTTCAGAAATTTGCAAAACCTAAGTAGAACATTATCTTAATATACCTAAAATGTTTTGGCTAAAGAGTATAATCATGTATTTTTCAGAAGAAATTAATAACTAAACAAAGAAAAAAGTACAAAGACTATCACTAAATTTAGCATTATATAGTTAGGATAAATTACTTAATTTTTGCCTAAATCAGTAAAAACAAATTAGTCTGTTCCCAGCAAATTTCAAAACTTAGAGAACACAACATTCTGAAATACAGAGAATTACAATTTCTTTCTTTGGAGCCTCTCTAATTTGCCTGATGAATCTTATTCACCCAACTAACCTATGTTCACAGAGATCTTAATACAGTAATGACAAGCTCAAACAAACATCTTGCCTTCTCTTGCACATGCTCCATTAAACCAAGGCCACATTAATACATAAATGAAAAGAATAGGTTTATCCTGTATCAGCTATTTGTAATACATGTGCATTTTAAAATGAAGGCAAATTCTGTACCAGATTAATCTAGTTTGGCATAGTAAAATTAAATACATAAAGCTTGTTTCTATTTTAGATTACATTCTACAATACCATTCTTTTCTTAAACTTTCCCCTGAGGAGTTTTCAGAATAGTTTGCAAATTCTGACATTACATGGCAAACCAAAACTGTGCTAGGTTTTTATAAACAGGGCTTATTATGTATAAACTTTATTCTTATATTTGCAGAAACATTTTTAAATTATAAATTAACACAAAGCATAACTTATAAGACTATTCATTGCCAACAATATACTTAATATACTAAAATTTTATAATCTTTTATTTATTATATAAATGGTAAACAATGAGGAATAGAATTTCTGAGGTAAATGGTTCACCCTGAATCACACCACTACTAATACACTATTTCAAAAATTTTTTTTAACGTTTATTTCTTTTTGAGAGACAGAGAGATGACAGAGCATGTGCAGGGGAGGGGCAGAGGGAAAGGGAGACATAGAATCTGAAGCAGGCTCCAGGCTCCGAACCGTTAGCACAGAGCCCGACTCGGGGCTCGAACCCACAAACTGCGAGATCATGACATGAGCCAAAGTTGGCTGCTTAACCAACTGAGCCACCAGGCGCCCCCTAATACACTATTTCAAATTACCACAGTTTCTTTCATTTTTTTACCCATATACCGGTATATGCAGAACTTTGCGGTCTCTTTTCCATTTATTAACACAGAAATTTTCCATATTGCTAAACTCACAGAATTATAATTTTAGAGATTATCTAATAGTTCATCTAGTTGATACATCATTTCTTTGTGAGCTATTTATTTCATTGTAGAATAGTATAAATAAATAATGCTGTAAATTACATCTTCAAGGGGTGCCTGGATGGTTCAGTTGGTTGAGTGTCTGACTCTTGATTTCAGCTCAGGTCATGATTCCAGGATCATGGGATTGAGCCCCACGTCAGGCTCCACACTGAGCATGGAGCCTGCTTAAAATTCTCCCTCCCGCTCTCTCTCTCTCGCTCTCTCTCTCTCTCTCTCTCTCTCTCTCGGGATGCCTGGCTGGTTCAGTTGGTTAAGCATCCAAGTCTTGATTTCAGCTCAGGTTATGATCTCACGGTTCGTGAGTTTGAGCCCCATGTCAGGCTCTGCGTTGACAGTGCAGATTCTCTCTCTGCTTGAGATTCTCTCTCTCTCTGCCCACCCCTGCTGTCCCTCTCTCTCTTTCTCTCTCTCTCTCTCTCAAAAATAATTAAATAAAAACTAAAAAAATAAAATAAATGCATTAAAAAAATTCTTTCTCCCTCTGAACCCTCCCCTGCTTGTAATTTCTCTCTTAAAACAAAAACAAAAAACAAATACATTATCTCCAATGTATCTATGTAACATTTTCTCCTTTTAAAAATTATCTCTTTGAACAGACCCTTAACTATAGAGAACAAACATGGTTACCAGAGGGGATGTGGGTGGGGATGGGTGAAAATAGGTGATGGAGATTAAGGAGTGCACCTGTTGTCATGAGTACTGGGTGTTGTATGGGAGTGTTGAATCACTATATTGTACACTTGAAACTAATATTCACTATATGTTAACTAAATAGAATTTAAATAAAAACTTAAAAAGAATAATCTCTTTGTACAGAGAAGAGATGGGTAGTTGGCACAGGTAGGGTGGAGGGGGTGGGCAAAATGGGTGAACGAATACAAAAGGCATAAACTTACAGTTATAAAATTAGTCCTGAGGATATAATGTACAGCATGGTGACCACAGTTAATAATACTGCATTGTATATTTGCAAGTTGCTGAGAGAGTAAATTTTAAAAGTTCTCATCATAGGAAAAAAATGTGTAACTATGTGTGGTGATGGATGTTAACTAGACTTATGATAATCATTTCACAATATATACATATATCAAATCATTAAGTTGAACATCTAAAACTAACAATGTTATATGTCAATCATATCTAATTTAAAAACCTTATTTCTGAAAAATTTCTAACAGTAGTATTGCTATCATAAAGGATTATTCTGGATATTTTTACATATTTTCATTTTTTATATGAAAAAATGTCAAAACAAAACTAGGTGAACAGTATATGAATCAGCACGTACTCATCATCCAACTTTAACAATAATCAATTCATGGCCAATCTTATATTGTCTACTTCCTTACCTGCTCAGCTCCACCCTCTAGAATTATTTTTATAGCAAATCCCATATATCTGAGTTTCAGATAAAAATATTTCAGCATATATCTCTAAAGATAAGAGTTCTTTAAAAAAATAACAATACTATTATATTTAAAATATGACTAATTTCTAATATCAAATATAGCATAAGGTAAAATTTTCCTGAGTATCTCAAATATACACACACATTTTTACCATTTGTTCATTTTAATTAGAACCCATATATGGTCCATATATTGCAACTGGTTGCTACATATCAAGTTTCTTTTAATCTAAGTTTTTCCTCTCTCCCTCTCCATTTATCTCGTATTTATTTATCAAAGAAATTACATGATTTGTCCCATAGAGTTTCCCATAATCTGGATTTTGATGATTGCATCTTTATGGTGTTTTTAAAATGTTTCTATATGATCTGGATTTCCTACAAATTCATAGTTAGATCTAGAGGTTTGATCAGATTGAAGATTGGTGGGTTTTTTGTTTGCTTGCTTGGCAAGAGTACTTCCCAGGTGGTGCTGTGAACTAAGTCTGCTGGTCTCCTGTGGTGCCACAATGACTACTGACTGCTATTATGTCTTTGGAATTAGAATATTACCATTTTGCAATCCCTATTATTCTGTTTTCACATATTAGCTGGAATACTTTTATAAAAAGAAACTTGTACAAAACTAATTTACCCTAAAATAAAGGCAGGATGAATTTATTTGCCAATTTTTGAAATAAGTTGAATCCCCAACAGCCTCTAAAGGTGACCAATGAGGGTTTTATCATCATTTATGTGTTCATGGAATACAGAATATTTGATGTGCTTTTGAATTCATCACAGCTATTGTTCTTATTGATGATCAAATTTCTCCATCTTTGACCAATGGGAACTTCTTTGAGTTGGCTTCTGAGTCCTCTTTTTATACAATTCAGTAATCTTGGACAGTCTGTCTGCTTTCTGGTAGGACAAGAGGCTCCATGCTATTTTATACACTTCCTTCCCAGATCTGGAATTAGCCACTTTTCTAAGGAATCCCAGGATTCTTTTAGTGGGAAGTGATATTTAGAGACCATAAGCTGGTGGTAGCTGTGCTCACTGCTACTATGTGGTTATTGCTTTGTAGGCCTTCCTATGTGGTTATTCCAGTGTGTTAACAGTTATGTTCAATTTGCCTTGAATTTAGAGGAAATTATATTTCTATATTGAATTTTGTTTTATAATTATGTAAAACATTTATATTATTTCTAAATCAAATCTACAGAATTAAGTATACTCAGATGTTTTGCTTTAATGCCTGTCCTTGTTTGTGCTATATTCCTTTATCTATAGCTAACTTCTTTATCTTTCCTTTTTTTGAATATATAATTTACTGTCAAATTGGCTAATGTACAGTGTGTAAAGTGTGCTCTTGGTTTTTTGGGTAGATTCCTGTCGTTCATTGCTTACATACAACACCCAGTGCTCATCCCAACAGGAGGACTTTTTTTTTCTTATTTTCTTTTTTTTCCTTTCCTTCTTTTTTTTTTTAATTTATAGTTTATTGTCAAGTTGGTTTCCATATAACACCCAGTGCTCTTCCCCACAAGTGACCTCCTCCATGACCATCATCCCCCTTCCCCTCTCCCCCTCCCACTTCGGCCCTCAGTTTGTTTTCTGTATTCAAGAATCTCTCATGGTTTGCCTCCCTCCCTCTCCCTAACTCTTTTTCCTCCTTCCCCTCCCCATTGTCCCGTTAGGTTTCTCCTGTTAGACCTATGAGTGAACACATATGGTATCTGTCCTTCTCCGCCTGACTTAGTTCGCTTAGCATGACACCCTCGAGGTCCATCCACGTTGCTACGAATGGCCAGATTTCATTCTTTCTCATTGCCATGTAGTATTCCATTGTATAGATGAACCACATCTTCCTAATCCATTCATCAGTTGATGGACATTTAGGCTCTTTCCATGATTTGGCTATTGTTGAAAGTGCCGCTACAAACATTGGGGTCCATGTGCCCCTATGCATCAGCACTTCTGTATCCCTTGGGTAAATCCCCAGCAGTGCTATTGCTGGGCCATAGGGGAGTTTTATTGATAGTTTTTTGAGGAACCTCCACACTGTTTTCCAGAGCGGCTGTACCAGTTTACATTCCTACCAACA
>CM053566.1:28703435-28734012 GCA_028646485.1 Cryptoprocta ferox | reverse complement strand
GTTTGGTGAGTTCCTTGTAGATTTTGGATACTAGCCCTTTATCCGATATGTCATTTGCATCTATCTTTTCCCATTGGGTTGCCTATTAGTTTTGTTGATTGTTTCCTTTGCAGTGCAGAAGCTTTTTATCTTGATGAGGTCCCAATAGTTCATTTTAGCTCTTGATTCCCTTGCCTTTGGGGATGTGTCGCGTAGGAAATTGCTGCAGTTGAGGTCAAGGAGGCTGTTTCCTGCTTTCTCCTCTAGGGCTCTGATGGTTTCCTGTCTCACGTTCAGGTCCTTCATCCATTTTGAGTTTATTTTTGTGTATGGTGTAAGAAAGTGGTCTAGTTTCATTCTTCTGCATGTTGCTGTCCAGTTCTCCCAGTACCACCTGTCAAAGAGGCTGTCTTTTTTCCACTGGAGACTCTTTCCTGCTTTGTCAAAGATTAACTGGCCGCACATTTGTGGGTCCAGTTCTGGGCTCTCTAATCTATTCCATTGGTCTGTGTGTCTGTTTTTGTGCCAATACCATACTGTCTTGATGATGACAGCTTTGTAGTAGAGGCTAAAGTCTGGGATTGTGATGCCTCCCGTTTTGGTTTTCTTCTTTAATATTACTTTGGCTATTCGGGATTTTTTGTGGTTCCATACGAATTTTAGGATAGTCTGTTCTAGCTTTGAGAAGTTCTCTTTTTTTAAAACAATATAAACAAATACCTTTATACATATTATTAAATTTTTTTAATGTTTATTTATTTTTGAAGAAGAGAGAGAGAAAAACAGAGCATGAGTAGGGGAGGGGCAGAGAGAGAGGGAGACACAGAATCTGAAGCAGGCTCCAGGCTCTGAGCTGTCAGCACAGAGCTGGACGTGGGGCTCGAACCCACTAGCTGTGAGATCACGACCTGAGCCGAAGTTGGACACTTAACCGACTGAGCCACCCAAGCACCTCACCTTGTTTTTTCATATAAACAATATAGCCTAGAGAGAGATTTCCTCAATCCTTTCAGATAGCTATATAGTACTTTACTAACTGGCTATACCATAGTTAATTCAACCATTCCCCTGTTAATGAACATCTGGGATATTCTTAGTCTTTTGCTATCATAAACAGTGAACAGTTTCAGACTTTTTAATATACTGTCAAATTATTTTATATTTCAAGTACCAACAAAAATAAATTCTTGCTTGCAAAACAGTTAAATGGTATTGCTTTATATGCATTCCCTGATTATTAGGGAGACTGGATCATAGAAGAGAACCAGAATCCCCCAGGCTGAGTTCAATGTCTCTTTCTGTACTCCCTGGGCATTTCAGGTACATGTGCTGAGCCACCACTTCTGTATGTTCAGAATGTTCATGAGGGTACTATATCTAGAAGGACATCCTCCACATCACCGACATTGCAAATTTCAGGTCATGGATTCACAGTTCGGAAGATTGAGCCCCATGTCAGGCTCTGCACTGACAGTGCAGAACCTACTTGGGAGTCTCTCTTCTCTCTCTCTGCCCTTCTTCATACTCATGTGTGCTCGCTCACGTGCGCGCTCTCTCTCTCAAAATAAATAAATAAACATTAAAAAAAAAAAAAAGAACGTGGGATGCCTGAGTGGTTCAGTCAGTTAAGTCTCTGGCTCTCGGTTTCAGATCAGGTCATGATCTCATGGTTCATGGGTTCAGCCCCACATCAGCTCCATGCTGACAGTGTGGAGCCTGCTTGAGATTCTCTCCTTCACTCTCTCTCTGCCCCTCCCCTGCTCACTCTGTCTCTCTCAAACAACAACAACCAAACCAAAAAAAAAAAAAAGGAAGAGAAAAGAAAAGAAAAAGAAAAACAACCAAAAAGTAAAAAAAAAAAAAAAAAAGAATCACAGGATTAAATAATTCAGGGCAACAACAGTTGGTACAAAAATGGTAAAACCAGGCCTACCAGAGTAAAAGCTCTGAATACCACCACCATGCGCCCTTCTTACTTACTCAGTTCTATGAAGCTTAAGAAGTCATATACCTCTCTGAGCCTTAGTTCTTCCATGTGTAAAATGGGTATAAAAAGGCCTTCCCAATCTATCTCACAGTGTTATAGTAAGGCTCAGAGAACAACAAATATATGAAAACATAACAAGTTAAAATATTAGTAGAATAAGAACAAATAACTATTCAGGGGAAATGTTACATATTAACGAGGACTTGTTCACTAAACATTAAAAACAAGCTGTCTCCAAGTTCCTAAATATCCTATTAGTTATATTATTCAAACTTAGTTTCATATTTCCAGTTCCAACAAGGAGAAAGTAGTTATATTCCTTCAGTTACTTCTCTTCCAACAAAGTAAACAAGAAGTCAGTTTACTAACTGAAGATTTCAACCCACTAATCAAACCACAAACTCTATGCATCACTATGTGGCCATGAAGAATAATCAAACCACAAACTCTATGTATCACTATGTGGCCATGAATAATGGGTTTTTATGATACATAAGCACCCTTTCAAATATTTATTTTTCATAGTAAGATAGCACTAAGATAGGTAGGCCAGACGCAATAGCTCAAATGAAAAAATAATAAAACAAGTTCAGTTCAAATTGCTGAATGTCTGAGAATTTTTGTTTTATAAGTTAAAATATTCAATGTCTTTGAATAAGAATGAGAAGAGTCCAATAAATCTCTAGCCCTCATCTTCCAAATCTGCAGTATGAGAGCAATCTGGCTCTGATCATCTATTATTCTACTGGTGCCAGGGTTAACTTAATTGCTGTAGTTGGTTAGGTGGGTGTTCTCTTCCGCATTCACCATTCCCTGTTCACTGCCCCCTACATACCCTCACCAAAAAACTGCTGACTCAATTTTAGAGGCATAAATAGGTTTATGTCTTAATGAAAAATCTTTTACTCTTCACTTTTAATCATTATCACTGGTCTGCAATGGAGCAAGCAGGTCATTTGTGAGCTTCAGAAAGTTTTTTCTGAACTTTAAGTGTATATATGTTTTAAAATATACTTGAAGGGGTGCCTGAGTGGCTCAGTTGTTGAGCATCCAACTCTTGATATTGGCACAGATATAAATAAATAAAACTTAAAAAAATAAAATATACTTTAACACCTAGAAAATATAAAATAAAATGTGAAACTTTAATTTTTACACATATGAGGATTTTATCTGCAGACACTGTTGATTTAAAATGAGAAGTACTGCAAGTATTAAAAGAACTAGTGGCACCTGGGTGGCTCAGTTGGTAAAGTAAAGCATCCGACTCTGGATTTTGGCTCAGGTCATGATCTTAGTTTGTAAATTCAAGCCCCATGTCTGGCTCTGTGCTGACAGGGTGGAGCCTGCCTGGGATTCTCTCTCTCTGTCTCTGTCTCTCTCTGTCTCTGTCTCTCTCTCTCTCTCACTCTCACTCTCTTTCTCCTTCTCTCTCTGCCCCTCCCCTGCTCATGTCTCTCTCTAAAAAAATAAACTTAAAAAAATAAATAAAAGAGCTAAAGAATATATCTGAATTTCCTAAGCATCATAAATGTAGTGCCCTATTCCAGAGTTTCGGGAGATTTATCATCTAAGAAGGAAGAGGAAGCAGGGTATGCTGCAGTACACCTGAAAAGTACTGTCTTCACGGTTCCTCTCTATTCTTTTCTCTGGGATGCTTTCAAAAAAGTTATAAAGTAAGTGATACTATAACCAATATTGCATACAAAATCTAGTAAACACCATATACAAATAACTCTAAACAGAATTCTCTTTTAAGGCTAAAGTGACAAATCTTAGTTTTAACCTCTGTGCATTTAGCATTATAGAAATTATGTCCTTCAAGTACATAGAAAAATTTAACTAAGGGGAAAATTTCAATTCAAGCTATAGAACTTGTTTTATCACATATAAATAGCACTGAGTAGGTCAAGAAAACAAAGTTAAACAACCAGCTGTGATACTTTAGATTCAGAATCTTCATATAAATTAGTAGATCACAGTTGTTATTTATTCTATAAAAGAAAATGCAGAAGTCAACTCAAGATATAACGTGCAGTTAAGTTGGTGTATAATATGTAATATTAGGAGCATATAATATCTAAGTGGTTTTTTTTAGAATTATGATTTAATCACAAAAGACCAAGTTGAAGCTATGAATAAATCACAAAATCAGGAGTATTTTACTTCCTTATTCATTTCACTTACAGCTAAAGATCTACAAACTATTATCAAATGCTGAATTCCCATTTGCTCTTTTTAGTTTCTAACTTATTTTTTTCCCCAAATGCTTTTTTTAGAAAAAATTTTCATTTAAATTCCAGCTAGTTAACATTGTTAATGTTAGTTTCAGGTGCATAATACAGTGATTCAACACTTACATACAACACCCGCTGTCATCCCAATAAGAGCACTCCTAACCCCATCACCTGTTTCACCCATCCCCCTTTCCACCTCCCCTATGGTAACCATCAATTTGTGCTCCACAGTTAAGACTCTAAAGTGAAATAACTGTTAAAAAACAAGTAGTATGTAAGTTGCCTCTTTACCTTCATGACATCTCTATATGACCGGATAGCTGAGACTTTTCTCTTTTCATCTTCTTCATCTTCCAGGCCTTCATCAGCAGCCTCATAGCCCTCATCATTGCTGCCATCAGCTTCGACCGTGTTGGCCATGTGATCGATGAGCTGCTCTAGTGGAGGGCTTAACTCCCTTTCTTCATTCTCCTTCAAACCATAGTCCAGTGCTTTATAAATAACAATTCCCAAAGCTTCAATAACCTAGGGACATTAAAGAAGGTGATTAATGAGGATGACTAAATAGCTCTCTGAAGCTAACGGCAAGGCATAAAACAGTCAGCACAGCACTTAAGCTGGGTGTCATCTCTTCCACTGCAGACACAGGTAACAAATTAGATTTGAGCAGACAGGTAAGCCTCACCTACGCATTCAAAAACAAATCCCACATGGAAATGTTTGTATGATTTCTTCAATCCAGTATACACAACATATGAATTCTTTTTTGTTTTCTTAAATTTATACTATAAACTAAAATCTAGATCACCCATTCATGTAAGCTACTAACCAGGTTGATTTCCCACATTTCCAAAAGATATTTCTAGGAACAAAGCTATCAAAACACATATTCTTTCAGAACTCTCAACACTGGTGTTTACCAATGTCTATTTCAAAGATATCCCAGGAATCCGAGAGACTGCAAACTCAATTATTTGTAGCAGCTAACTTAAGCTTACACAAATATATATATATATTCATAACCATATGAACTGCCCAGTGAGTTCCACTTAATTACTGAAAACACATAGCTCTCATATGATACAAATAAATGAGAGAATTTTTCAAACTCTGATTTCAATGTAGTGCATAGATAATCCTCCCAACCTCCTCACCTCCACCAATATTACCTCCCAAAATATGAATATGATTTAGGAACACTGGGTATGTAACACTGTCTAATGTCACCCTGATAAATGCTCCAGACTTTTGTCAATACACAGAATTCTACTTTATTCCTCAACACAGCCTTTCTTTTCTGCTCAGAAAGATCACAAATAAACAATCCTTCTCTGCCCGAAACCTCTGGGACGCAGCAAAGGTGGTCATAGGAGGAAAGTATACAGCAATCCAGGCCTCCCTAAAGAAGGAAGAAAGGTCACAGATACACAACCTAATCTTACACCTTAAAGAGCTGGAAAAAGAATAGGAAATAAAACCCAAAACCAGCACAAGACAGGAAATAATAAAGATTAGAGCAGAAATCAATGCTATTGGGGAAAAAAAAAAAACAGTACAACAGATCAATGAAACCAGAAGCTGATTCTTTGAAAGAATTCACAAAATTGATAAACCCCTAGCTAGTCTGATCAAAAAGAAAAAGGGAAGAACCCAAATAAGTAAAATCAAGAAAGAAAGAGATCATGACCCATACAGCAGAAATGCAAACAATAATAAGAGCAATTATATGCCAATAAAATGGGCAATCTGGAAGAAATGAACAAATTCCTAGAAACATATAAACTACCAAAACTGAAACAGGAACAAAGAGAAAATTTGAACAGACCCATAACCAGTAAAGAAATCAAATTAGTAAACAAAAATCTCCCAAAAACAAGAGTCCAGGGCCAGATGGCTTTCCAGGGGAAGTCTACCAAACATCTAAGGAAGAGTTAACACCTATTCTCTTGAAGCTATTCCAAAAAACAGAAATGGAAGGAAAACTTCTAAACGCTTTCTCGGAAGCCAGCATTACCTTGATTCCAAAACCAGACAGAGACACCACTAAAAAAAGAGAACTACAGACCAGTTTCCCTGATGAACATGGAGACAAAAATCCTCGACAAATACTCACCAACTGGATCCAACAATACATTAAAAAAATTATTTGCCATGACCAAGTGGGATTTATACCTGGGATCCAGGGCTGGTTCAATATCCATAAAATAATCAATATGATACATCACATCAATAAAAGAAAGGACAAGAACCACATGACCCTCTCAATAGATGCAGAGAAAGCATTTGACAAAATACAGCATCCTTTCTTGATAAAAACCCTCAAGAAAGTAGGGATAGAAGGATCATACCTCAAGATCATAAAACCCATATATGAAAGACCCACCGCTAATATCATCCTCAATGGGGAAAAACTGAGAGCTTTCCAAATAAGGTCAGGAACAAAACAGGAATGTCCACTCTTGCCACTGTTATTCAACATAGTATTGTAAGTGTCAGCCTCAGCAATCAGACAACACAAAGAAATAAAAGGCATCCAAATCGGACAGGAGGAGGTCAAACTTTCACTCTTCGCAGGTGACATGATATTCTATATAGAAAACCCAAAAGATTCCACCAAAAAACTGCTAGAACTAAGCCATGAATTCAGCAAAGTTGCAGGATATAAAATCAATGCACAGAAATTGGTTGCATTCCTCTACCCCAATAATGAAGCAACAGAAAGAGAAATCAAGGAATTGATCCCATTTACAATTGCACCAAAAACCATGAAATACCTAGGAATAAATCTAACCAAAGAGGTGAAAAAAATCTATGCCCTGAAAACTATAGAAAGCTTATGAAACAAAGTGAAGAAGACACAAAGAAATGGAAAAATATTCCATGCTCCTGGATAGGAAGAACAAATATTGTTAAAATGTCAATACTACCCAAGGCAATCTACATATTCAATGCAATCCCTATCAAAATAACACCAGCATCCTTTACAGAGCTAGAACAAACAATCCTAAAATTTGTATGGAACCAGAAAAGACCCCGAATAGCCAAAGCAATCTTGAAAAAGAAAACCAAAGCTGAAGGCATCACAATCCCGGACTTCAAGATGTATTACAAAGCTGTAATCAAGACAGTAGGGTACTGGCACAAAAACAGACACTCAGATCAATGGAACAGAATAGAGAACCCAGAAATGGACCCACAAATGTATAGGCAACCAATCTTCGACAAAGCAGTAAATAATATCCAACGGAAGAAAGTCAGTCTCTTCAGCAAGTGGTGCTGGGAAAACTGGACAGCAACTTGCAGAAAAATGAACTTGGACCACTTTCTTACACCATACACAAAAATACTCAAAATGGATGACCTAAACGTAAGACAGAAAGCCATCAAAATCCTTGAGAAGAAAGCAGGCAAAAACCTCTTTGACCTCGGCCACAGCAACTTCTCACTTAACACTTCTAGCTTCTCTAGAAGCAAGGGAAACCAAAGCAAAAATGAACCACTGGGACCTCATCAAGATAAAAAGCTTCTGCACAGTGAAGGAAACAATCAGCAAAACTAAAAGTCAACTGATAGAATGGGAGAAGATATTTGCAAACAATGTATAAGATAAAGGGTTAGTATCCAAAACCTATAAAAAACTTATCAAACTCAACATCCAAAAAACAAATAATCCAGTGAAGAAATGGGTAAAAGACATGAAGAGATACTTCTCCAAAGAAGACATCCAGATGGCCAACCGATACAGGAAAAAATTAATGCTCAACATCACTCATCATCAGGGAAATACAAATCAAAGCCACACTGAGAGACCACCTCACACCTGCCAGAATGGCTAACATTAACAAGTCAGGCAACAACATATGTTGGCGAGGATGTGGAGAAAGAGGATCTCTTTTGCACTGCTGGTGGGCATGCAAACTGGTGCAGCCACTCTGGAAAACAGTATGGAGGTTCCTCAAAAAATTAAAAATAGAACTACCCTATGACCCAGCAATTGCACCACTAGATATTTGTCCAAGGGATACAGGTATGCTGTTTCGAAGGGGCACATGCACCCCAATGTTGATAGCAGGATTATCAACAATAGCCAAAGTATGGAAAGAGCCCAAATGTCCAACGATGGATGAATGGATAAAGAAGATGTGGCATACACACACACACACACACACACACACACACACACACAATGCAGTTATTACTTGGCAAACAAAAAGAATGAAATCTTGCCATTTGCAACTATGTGGATGAAACTAGAGGGTATTATGCTAAGCGAAATTAGTCAGAGAAAGACAAATATCATATGACTTCATTCATATGAGCACTTTAAGACACAGAACAGATGAACATAAGGGAAGGGAAGCAAAAATAATATAAAAACAGGGAGGAAGACAAAACATAAGAGACTCTGAAATATGGAGAACAAACAGAGGGTTACTGGAGGGGTTGTGGGAGGGGGGATAGGCTAAATGGGTAAGGGGCATTAAGGAAACTATTCCTGAAATCACTGTTGCACTCTATGCTAACTTGGATGTAAATTTAAAAAATAAATAAATTATAAAAAGTAAAAAATGAAAAAGAAAAAAACCACCTTTCTTTTTTATTTTACAGTACTAGTAGCTCATTTCACCTTAGCTCTTTGAGGGGGAAGAACACAGGCAATGAAACAACAGATTTAAAATTGAATGCTGACTTTTACCACTAACCGTTTGATTCAGGGCATATTATTTATTATAGTCATGATTTTTCTTATCTGTACAATGAGTATCAATGATTACCTACATCTCATGAGATTTTTAAGACTAAATGACATTCACATGAATGGAAGTACAAGTACAGTATCTGATTTATAATAAGTACTCTGTAAATGATATTTGCCCTCTCCCCCTTGCCTCTTGCCCCCAGCTCACTTTTCCCCCATGTTTATCCAGCTACAACCCAAAAACAGATAGATCTATCCTTTTCTTTATCCCACTTGTAGCCATGGTCAATGCTGATTTTTAAAAGTTGTTTATGTGTTATCAAAGAAAAGGAAAAGGAAAAGTTTTAAAGATAAGTTAAACACAATAGAGTCATTGTCATCATATACTCTACACAGCCCTTAAAAGCAGTGAGGCATCCACTCAAAAAAACTCCACAAAATTTGAAATCTACCTTATCAATTGAAATAATATTTTCTCAACACAAGTTTCAAAATGTATATAAGACTTAAAATTTCTCAACTAGAAGTTGAGAATATATATGTGTATATATTACTATTTCCCACTGGAAATACAGAATATTTTCATCCGTTTGTATGGTCTGACTTGGAACTCTAATCCCTGTTTTCAAAGTTGAAGGGAAACAAAAGCAAAAATAATCAGGACCACAGCAAAATAAAAAGAATTTGCAGACTGAAGGAAACAATCAATGAAACGAAAAGACAACCTACTGAATAGGAGAAGATACTTGCAAATGGTATATCCAGTAAGGCATTAATATCCAAAATATGTAAAGAACTTATACAACGCAATACCAAAAACAAAACAAAAAACCCACCAACACCACTACCACCAAGAAAACAACTCAATCCAATCAAAAAATGAGCAGAAGACCTAAAAACACATTTACCCAAAGAAGACACAGAGATGGCCAACAGAAACATGAAAATATGCTCAATACCACTTATCATCAGGGAAATTCAAATCAAACTCACAATGAGATATCACTTCACACCTGTCAGAATGACTAAAATAAAAAACACAATAACAAGTGTTGACAAGGATATGGAGGAAAAGGACCCCTCATTCACACCATTGGTAGAATGTAAGTTAGTTTACCCACTGTGGGAAACAGTATGAGGGTTCATCCAAAAATTAAAAATAGAATTACTACACAAGTTAGTCATTCCACTACTGCATATTTATCCAAAAAAAACCCAAAAACACTTATTTGAAAAGATATATGTATCCCCTATATTTATTGCAGAGTTATTTACAATAGGCAAGATATGGAAGTAACCATTGACAGACAAATGGATAAGGAAGATGTGGTATACTGATATATATATTAATATATCAGAATCAGACCTATAAATACAAAGAACCAATTCATGGCTGCCGTGGGGAGGAGTTGGGGGTGGGCAAAACAGGTGAAGGGGAGTGGGAGTTAAAGGTTTACAGTTATGGAATGAATAAGTCACATAAAAGATACAGCATAAGGAATATAGTCAATGATATTGTAATAGTGTTGTGGTGAGCACAGCATAATGTATATACTTGGCCAATCACTATGCTGTACACCTGAAACTAATGTAATATTGTGTGTCAACTACACTCAAATAAAAAATTAATAATGAAAGATGACACCTAAAATTAACTATCACAAGTCTATCCCTTGTGAATCTAGCACACATATACATCTCTTTAAGTCTCCCTAAAGTCCATTCTGCTATTCTATCAAGTCTGATGCTTCAGGATAGTGGGAAACATAGTAAGACAAGTGGATTGTGTGGGCACAGGCCCACTGCTACACCTGATTTCCTATTTCATTCCTTGATCAGAAATAATGTTGTGTGGAATACCATGATGGTGAGTAAGGCATTCTGTAGATTCAAGGATGATAGTTTTGGCAAAAGCCCTGCGTACCTAGGGAAGGCAATCTACATCAAGAGTAAGTAACTCTTCCAGTAGGAACAAAATGCTGTCCCTTCCATGATGGAAGCGGTCCAAGTAATCAACCTGCCACAGCTGGGTAACAGCTGTTGCCCAGGCTAACAGTGCCATATTGGGGACTTAGTGTTGGTCTCTCCTTGTTGGTAGATTGGGCCCTCAGCAGTGGCTATAGCTAGGTCAACCTTGGTGAGTGGAAATCCATGTTGATGAGCCCCTGCATAATCCCATCCCCAGTCATGTTCACAAGACCACTGCATGATGACAGGTGGCTGGGAAAAGAGGCTGACTGGTACCCACAGAAAAGGTCATCCCATTGATTTGAATATTAAAACCTACTCTGCTGAGGCCACTCTTTGGTAAGCATTCACATGGGACACAAATATCTTCATGTTTTGTTTTGTTTTTTTGTCCTGAGAATCTAACCACATATCTCTTCCCCAGATTTCCTCGTCACCAATATTCCAATCATGTTCCTTCCAAGCAAAGCGCACAACCAAGTATACTGTTCAAAGTTCCAACCGCTGGGAGGATTTCCCTTCAGCCCTATCCTTCAGGGATATCCCTGAAAGGACCTATATTGCTACAGCTGTCCAGTTCCAGGTGGGACCTGCATATTATGCAGAACCATGTGTAAACCAGGCCCCAGTCTTTTTTTCTTCTGTTGACTGATTCTAGAACTCCCCATAAGGCAAACAGGTATAGGCTAGGAAAGATAAGAGAGTATAGCAGAAGTGCATTTGGGCAGTGCTTTCAGGGCCTACTTGTGCCCAATCGCATATATACCATTCCAAATGGTGATGGAGTGCTGCTATACACACTCAACTTCGTGGCTTGAAGGGTCAGGTAATACCCAGTTCATAATGGGTAACTCAGGTCACATGGTAACTTGCAGCCCATGGTTAAGTGTTCAGTCTGTAGTACAGCCCAGTAACAGACCAAGAGTTGTTTCTCAAATGGAGAATAGTTATTCACAAAGAATAACGGGGGTTTGCTCCAAAATCCTAAGGATCTACCCTGTCATTTACCTACTGGAGCTTGTCAAAGGCTCCAAACAGCAACTATCTACTGCCAATTCAAGCACCATTGGATTTGCCGGATCATATGGCCCAAGTGACAGAGCAGTCTGCACAGCAACAGGACTTGTTTCAGAGCCTTCTCTTGCTCTGGGTCCTACTTAAAACTAGCAATGTTATTTACCACAGTCATGGTAAAAGGTGTGTCTTCTAGGCAGACATTCCCAGGGTGGAAGAGTAGGCCTTAAATGACAAATACACTTTCTCATCTTATTATATTTTATCGCTTCAACATAGTTTTTTTTTTATTATCACTCATGTATACCATTGTCCAACTATAAATTTCTTATTCTTTCCTTTAGATGCTTCATACTTTGTCTCCATGACATTTTTTCAGTATTGTTCCTACCTTCTACATGGACTTTCTCCTGTACTTTCGCATGTCCAAATACTATTCATTTTTCCATCTCCCTGCTCAAAGGAATCCCTTTCATAATGACTTGCTGACCCTTACTAACAACTGTGAGCTGTTATATCACATCACAGTCTCTACCCACTGTTCTTCCTTGATGAAAACCATTTTTTTTTTCTTCAAAATCACCATGACATTGGGCTATACCTTTATGCGGTACATTTCACTTTTTAACTTGGATTATAGTTAATTATGTACATATCTTAATTCCCCAACATGATTAACCTCCTTGAAGGTGAAGTCCTCTATGATTCATCTTTATGTCTTTACATTATTTTATAAACAGCAAAGACTTAACAGTTAATAAGTGAATGAACCAAAACAGAAATTCCTTCAACTCAGATCTGTATAGTTGAAAAGTTGGATATAGAATTTATGGACATAGGCAAAAATACCCATCACTTTAATCTTTCTCATTTCAACAGACCACTACAATGGTGATCCAACCCTGAACAGCCTCTGTAAACTTTCTAGTTAAAGGATAAACTATGTTCAACCTGGTTTAAATATCCTAAATCTATTTAACTTTCCTGATTTAAATCTGAACCACAAAGTAATTCTATATTTAACCCAACCTCTTGGAAACACAGCATAGCAAGGCTGGGCATTAAGTGGTCTGACATGTACGCCAGGTGACTCACTACTTCTGGACTGAGGGAACTTTTAACCTTTTGCTAAAATATATACCCAGTTCTTCAGATGCTCTGGAACTATGGAATAGGGGTGACCACCAGAACAATAACCAAGGCATAACTGTACCTAGACATACCAGTTTCCCTAGATACATACTTACTTGTACTAATTTTAGAAGTTCCTTTGCCAAAACCTTTGGAAATATTAAGAAACCAAAGGGAAACAACAATGTCAGATGTAAAATATTCCTCTGAATGACCAATCTCCAAGCAGCTGGAAAATCACCCTTCATGTCCTGTCATATTGGCACCACACCCCCACCCCCAGACACTTCCAGAGACTCTAAAGTGAGCAGGAATTACAGCATAAAACCTTAAAGTTAAATGGAACCAGTGAAGTGTAATTGAAATCTGTGGTTTTTAAGCCTAAATCAACTGTAAAGGGTGGAGGAAAGAAGGCATCAAATACAACCACATATTCCAAAATTTAAGGCTGCTACAACATCATGACTAATTACCTCTCAGCTAGTGATAGCTGGCTATAAAACCCTACAGCTCAGGGGTAAAGAGACACATAAATGGAACAGAGTGTTCTCTGGCCTCCAGACCCAGCCATGCCATCACTGAGGGTAGCCTCACTACAGAACAACAGCATACCCACTAAGATCAATGTTTCATGGAAAGCATTCAAGGTTGGTGTAAGCCCACTGAGCCCACATACAGTCCTCCTCTTACCATGCTAACTCACTTCATCTGGCCCCTCTTCAACTTGACTTGCATTTCCTAAAAATACTTGAGCCCATATTTGTCTCCTTTACTAGAATATAAAATTCGGGGCACCTGAGTGGCCAGGTCAGTTGAGCATCCAACTTCGGCTCAAGCCATGATCTCACAGCTCGTGAGTTTGAGCCCTGATTTAAGGTTGCTGCTGTCAGCACAGAGCTCACTTTGGATCTTCTGTTCCCCTCTCTCTCTGCCCCTTCCCCGCTTGCACTCTCTCTCTCAAAAATAAATGAATCTTAAAAACATAAGTTCCTTTAGGACAGGGATCAAGTATGATTCTTCCTGTTATTTGCTACAATGCCTAGCACTTTGCTTTACGCAGGGTATGTGCTTTAAAATCTTTGTTAAACACATGAAAGGTATAATGGCACAGAAGTCTTTAATGCCAAATCTGATTAAATGGGGACAACCCCCATCAAGGTCGTCAAGCAAGGTGCCTAGCTGACATCAAACAAACAGTAGCGGCCATTGCCTTCACCATCGTGCCTCACTGCCAAAATCCCCTCTTCTCTAGCCTAAAAATTAAAAACAGTTTCTTCAACTCTTCAGCTCCCTTTGCCAAATGAGATGAATGACATGTCCTTATATTTGTGAAACATTTACTAGGAACATGTTTTCCTTTATTTATCACAATCCTGTGAAGGAGACATTATCTCCATTTTAAAGATCAGAAAACTGAACTTAAAAGAGGGTCAATAAACTGTTTAGTGTCAATTAACAAGTAACAGAGTCGGGACTCCAACCTGACTTTGTCACTTATAAAGTTCCATATCCAGAATTCTATGATAACCAAGCTGCATATCTGAACATCTCTTAGTCTGCCAATCCTTGTCCAAAATATGTTATCTAGTATTAAATCCTATTCCATGTGTAGTACAACCAAAGAAATAACAAATGGGCACCTTCCTTGTTCTATATCATGTAGTTCTATAAATATACCCAGTTTTGTATTCAGATTTCTATTCAACTCATTAAATTGCTGACACTTTAGGTTTACAGTCAACCACAGTGACAAGTAATACAGACCACATAATAGTTAACCAAATTTCTCTATTAATAAACAAATGAAACGTAATTCTACCTAGTGTTTGTAAAGATGTTACATAATCCTGGTAAAGGGTTTTACTAATTCTCTAATCTATTTTATCTTTGTATCTTGGTAATTAAACTTTTGTTCTGTTTTGTTTTAGGGCCCCTGGGTGGCTCATTCGGTTAAGCATCCCATTTCAGCTCAGGTCATGATCTCACGGTTCATGAGTCTGAGCCCTGCATTGGGCTCTGTGCTAACAACTCAGAGCCTGGAGCCTGCTTTGCATTCTGTGCCTCCCTCTCTCTCTCTCTTCCCCTCCCCTACTTGTTGTCTTGTTCTCTTTCTCTCTCTCTCTCTCTCTCTCTCTCTCAAAAATAAATATATTAAAAAATTAAAAAATCTTTTTGCTTTGCTTAGGAACATCATTTAAAATCTAGAGTCTGCTATCTAAATTCATTTACTATCATTTCTAAACTTACAAAATCTGCCAATTTGGGTATGCCTTCTAAATCTTCATAAAGTTGATATAAATGTTAAATAGGATAGTTGCAACTAAGAAGCCCTTCAGAACACCAGAGACATTTTTTCCATGCTGACACTGACTACAATGTAACTCTGTAATACTGATCTGCCAGTTCTCTGCCTTGCTCACAAAATAAAAGATTTAATAAAATTTCCTGTTGCAATCTCTAAATATTGTGGTAACTCACATCTAGTAAAATCTATACAAAGAAAGTATATTTTTCCATTAATAAGTCTAATGTCCAACGTACACAGTTCCCTTCCCTTCACTCATCCACTCAGTTTGACAGGTATTTACCAAGAGCAGCATGTATAGCAATGGAGATGGAACAACGAAGAAAACACATCTGTGAGCTCTCTGGCCTTCACAGAGCTTCTGTCTTAGAGAAAACACATAATAAATAAATCATATAATTGTGATAAACATCATAATAAAGAAGAGAGGGTGTTATGAGAGTATATAACAGGGAGGCATAATCTAGTTTAGAGATTCAGGAAACACTCCTTCAGGAAATTTTTAAATGGAGACGTGAAAGCCAAGTAGAGCTAACCAGAGAAGAGAGAATTAGAGTAGAATTCCAGAGAGGTAACAGTGAGTATAAAGGCCTGGAGGTCAAGAAGAACAAGGAATGATTGAAAACAAAAATCCAAATGACAAGAGGAAGTGCTAGGAAGAGGCTAGAGAAGTGGGAGAGGGGGTGCCTCACATAGAACATATGAGCTATCTGAAGGACCTGAGTCTTCATCACATAAAAGCAATGGCAGGCCACTGACATGTTTTGGGGAGTGGGATCATCTGATCATATTTTATCTTATTTCATTTAAAACATTTTCTAAACTTTTATTTTTGAAAGAGAGAAAGCACAAGGGGGCAGGCGGAGGGGGTACAGAGAGAGAGTGAGACACAATCTGAAGCAGGCTCTAGGCTCTGAGCTGTCAGTACAGAGCAGGGCTAGAACTCATGAACTGAGAGATCATGACCTGAGCTGAAGTCGGATGCTCAACTGACTGAGCCACCCAGGCACCCCTGGTCATATTTCATTTTTAAAAGATATCATGCCAGGGCACCTGGGTGGCTCAGTCAGTTGAATGTCAGACTCTTGATTTTGGCTCAGGTCACAGTCCCAGGGTAGTGGGATCAAGGCCCACACTGGACTTTGTGCTGAGTGTGGAGCCTGCTTGGGCTCGCTCTCTCTCTCCACGCCCCTCATTCTCCCCCACTCATGCACACACTCTCTCTGTCACTCTCTCTCTTTAAAAATAAAAACATAAAATAAAAGATAACATGCCACAGTAATCAAGACAATGTGGTACTGGCAAAAGAATAGACAAATAGATGAACGAAACAGAATAAAGCCTAGAAAAGAGATTCACAAAAATATAGTCAACTAAACTTTGGCAAAGGAACAAAGGCAATTCAATGGAGAAAGGACAGTCTTTATTGCAAATGGTACTGAACTATAGGATATCTACATGCAAAAATATAAATCTAGACACAGACCTTATAACTTTTCCAAAAATTAACTCAAAAGGGATCATAAACCTGAAAGTAAAATGCAAAATTATAAAACTAAAAGATAATATAGAAGAAAGTCTAGGTGACCTTGGGCTTGGCAATTTTTTTAAACACAATGCCAAAAGCACAATCATGAAAGAAAAAAATTGATAACATGAACTTTAATATAATTAAAAAGTTCTGCTCCACGAAAGGCACTGTTCAGAGAATGAAACAAGCCCCAAGCTGGCAGAAAATGTTTGCTGAACACATAGCTGATAAAAGACTGGTATCCAAAATACACAAAGAACTCTTAAAATCAATAACAAAATGAAACCATGGGGTGCCTGGCTGGCTCAGTTGGAAGAGCATGCTACTCTAGGTCATGAGGTGGAGCCCCATGTTGGGTGTAGAGATTTCTTCAATAATTAAAAAAAAAGAAAGAAAGAAAGAAAGAAAAATGAACTTAATTACACAAGGAGCAAGTGATTGGAACAGACAACTCACCAAAGAAGATATGTAGACAGTAAATAACATATGAAAAGACACTCAACATTATATGCATTAGGGAACTGCATGTTAGAACAATGAGATCCCACTATGCATCTATTAGAATCAGTAAAATCCAAAACACTGACATCAAATGCTGGTGAAGATGTGAAGTAACAGGAACTCTCATTAATTGTTTGGTGGGAATGCAAAATGATCCAGCCACTGTGGAAGACATTTGGCAGTTTCTCACACAACTGAGTATACTCTTACCATAAAATCAAGCAATGGTGCTCCTTGGTATTTATCCAAATAAGTTGAAAACTTATGTCCACACGAAAACCTGCACACAAATGTTTACAGTGCTTTATTCGTAACTGACGAAACTTGGAAACAACCAGGATGTTCTTTAGTAGACGAATGGGTAACAGACTGTGATACATCCATACAGTGGGATATTATACAGAGATGAAAAGAAATGAGCTATCAAACTATGAAAAGATATGGAGGAATCTTAAAAGTATATTGCTAAGTAAAAGAAGTCAATCTGAAAAAGCTAAATACTACAGGATGTTCTAGAAAAGAAAAAATATGGAGAAACTACAAAGGTTGCCAGGGATTTGGGGAGCTAGGAAGGAGATGAAAAGGTGAAGCATGGGGAATTTTTAAAGGAGTGAAACTATTCTACAGGATACAGTAATGTGGATACATGTCATACATTATTTGTACATAGAATGTATAACACAAAGAGTGAACTTTAATGTAAACTATGGAATTTAGTTAATAATAATAATGTATCAATATTGGTTCATCAACTGTAACGAATATACCACACTAATGTAAGTTATAAATAATGGGGGAGGGCACCTGGGTGACTCCGTCAGTTGAGCATCCAACTTCAGCTCAAGCCAAGAGCTCATGGTTCATGAGTTCAAGCCCCATATCAGGCTCTCTGCAGTCAGCGCAGAGCCCATTTTGGATTCTCTGTCCCCCTCCCTTTCTACCCCTCCCCTGCTCATTCTCATTCTCTCTCAAAAATAAACATTTTAAAAAGACAACTGGGGAAACTGGAGGAGGAAAGGGGTATGTAGGAACGCTATACTTGCCAACCAATTTTTCTGTAAACCTAAAACTGCTCTGAAAGAAATATTCTATTAATTAAAAGAGAGAGAGAGAGAGAGAGATAAGGTAGCTTTAAAAATACAATGTTGGAAAATGGATGAAAAATGGGCCAGAGTAGATGTAGGAAGATTAATTAGGAGGCTACTGCAGTAGTGTCCAACTCAGGGATGATGGTTTCTTGGGTTAGGGTGGTAACAGTGTTTAGACAGAAAATGGTGAGGATCTGAAATGACTTCACAGGTAAACAGCTAGGAGAGAGGACTTGGCAATGCATTAAATGTAGGGAAAAGGAATCAAGGTGATCCTTAGGTTTCTAGCTTGGGCTAGTAGAGAAAGTGGTACCATTTACTGATATGGAAAACTGGAGGAAAAAGATCCAGAGAGAGATGGTAAGTTCAGATACGTGTGAGAAACATAATCACAGATGTTAGATACACAGCTATGTGGACTGCAGAAGAGAGCCATGAGGTTGGGTCATAAAGTGGGATTCCTTGGCAAATAATTGGTCAACAAAGTCATGAGAATATATGAGAGCTGAGGGAGTGAAAATACACAAAGGAAAATGAATCAAACAATGAATGGTCAGAGAATGAGAAATCAAGATATTAGACTGTAAAGGAGCACTAGTATTGGGGAAGGGGTAGAAGGATGAATGAAGCAAAAGATGATGGATGATATCACAAAAATCTAGGAGAGAAAAGACTTTAAGAAGGAAGACACAGTCATGTAGTCATGTGTATTGGATGTGGATGAGGAAAGGTCTAGGACACAGACTTTGGATTTAGTGAGGCACAGGTTACTGGTGACTTTAGCAAGGGCACTCTGGGTAAGTAAACAGTACTATGTGTACATAGTATGGTCAGAAATTGTTATGAAGATAGGGGTGCCTGGCTAGCTTAGGTGGAGGAGCATGTGACTCTTGATCTCAGAGTTGTGAGTTTGAACCCCACACTGGGTGCAGAGATTGCTTAAATAAATAAACTTTAAAGAAAAAAAGAAATTTTTATGAAGACAAAGGGAAATATGACAGCAGCTAGAGATGAATCAGCACTGAGGTAGGATTTTGTTTTTTTTATTACTTTCCAAGACTACAGAGACTTATGCATGTTTCAATGGTGATGAAAAGGAAGTAGAGGAGGGAAAGCTGAAAATAATGAAAAGAGTACAGAGTTACTGACAGTGACAGAATAATTATTATATGACCTTTGTCAGGCAAATCAGACCTCCAAAAAAATATTTCCCTAAAATCAGACATGCTTTTTTCTTTGCTTTTATTAAGTGGTAAAAAAGTCCATTTGCACATATATGAGAGTTATTTACTATTATTTCCTAAGCACTTTTAATGTGGATATATCATAAATTCATTAACATGCCATTCCAACTAAGTCTTTTACCTTCTAAACCCAGTGAACTTTTCCATCCACAGCTCCACACTGTGCATATTATTTCAATCATTTTCATATTGCTGTCTGTATCTTTCTTTATCCATGCCACTCTCTGCTGATGGCATTTCTCTCTGACAAATCCTACCTATCCTTCAAATCCCAGGTTGGTGTTACCTCCTATATGAAGTATTCCTATTCACTCCAGAATTGATCATTTCTACCCTCTTCAACTTTCCTTGCTGTTTAGCTGACTTTTAGCATAGTACAGGTGACTATTAACTGCACCAAAAACTGCAGAATAATCATTCTTTTCAAATGTAGATGAAAACTATACAGCACACTTCTAAATAACCCTTAGGTCAATGAAGAAATCTCAAGGAAAATTCAAAAGTATTTCATGATAATGAAAATATATATCCAAATCTGTGGGACACAACTAAAGCAGTGCTTAGAAAGAAATTTATAGCTTCAGATGAATAGACAAACTTGCTGAAAGCCACAACTTACCAAAAGTTGGAAGACACCAACATTGAAAACTACAAAATATTTCTGAAAGAAATTAAAGATCTGGGTAAGTGAAGAACTACACTAAGTTCATAGACTGAAGGACTAAATATTGTTAGAATGTCAGTTCTCTCCAAAGTGGTCAATGCAATCCCAGTCAAAAACCTAGTAGAACTTTCAGAGAAATTGACAACCTGATTTAAAAATGTGCATGGGATAACAACACAAATTTTGGAAAAGAATAACAAGGTTGGATGACTGATGCTACCTGATTTCAAGACTTATAATAAAGCTGCAGTAATCAAGACTTTTTAGTACTGGTATAAAGGTGGACAGATGGAACAGTGTCCTTAATTAATCCTACCCTAGGTGAGCAATTGATTTTAAACAAAAGTACCAAAGTAGATCAATGGAGGAAGGATATCATTTCAACAAATGGTGCTGGAACCACCAGATGACTACAGAGAAAAATAATATGTCTAGGTCTCTACAACACACACAAAAATTATTTTTAAATGTAAATATAAGTGTAAAAGTTAAATCTATTACACTTCTAGCAAAAAACCACAGGAAATATCTATATAACACTGGTAGCTTCTCACAGATTTTAAATATTTTCTACATACATATTCATGTTGTCAGTGAAAGAGACAGATATTTGTTATACAAGACATAAAAAGCACTAATCACAAAAGAAAAAAATGATAAATTAGATTTCATCAAAATTAAAAACTTTGTTATTTAAAAGACAATGATAACAAAATGAAAGGGCAAGTCACACACTGGGCAAAAATATCTATAATATATGAATGTGTGTGTGTATATGTATATGTATGACATATATATATGAGAAAACACTTCAATCTAGAATACATTTAAAAAATTTTTAAACTCAATACTAAGAATCCAATAAATAATGGACAAAAGATCTGAACGTAAATTTCACAAAAGAAGATAAACAAATGGCCCATAAGCATGTGAATAAATGCTCTCTGTCATTAGTCATTAGGGAAATGCGCATCAAAATGACCAGATAACATTTTACATACTCTAGAATGGCTAAAATTTAAAAGACTGACAATGGTAAGTACTGATGAGGATGTACAACTAGAACTCTCATACACTGCTGGTGTGAATATGAAATGATACAACCATACTGCAAAAATAGTTTGGCAGTTTTTCATAAAAGTTAAATATACTTTTACCATATGGCCCACCAATTCCACTCCTAGTTATTTACCCAAAAGAAATGAAAATTCTTATGTATGAAGCCACAAAAGGCTTCATACATAAATACTTAACAACATTTTTACCTGCAATAGCCAAACACTGGAAACCACCCAACTGTCAATCAACAGATGAGTGGATGTACACTGCAATGTATCTACTGCAGTGAACAACTACCCAGTAATAAAAAGGAGCACACTACTTCTCAGAGCAACACAGCTGAATCTCTAAAACATTCTGCTGAGCAAAACCGTGAACGCAGAAGTACATTCTGTATGATTACATTTACATGAAGTCACAGCTCAGGGGGAAATGACTACAGAAGGAACTTACTGGGGTGATGAAATGATTCAGGTGGAGGTTATATGAGTGTACAAATTTGTTACAAGTCATTTAACTAGACACTTAAAATATCTGCTTTTGTTTTATTTAAGTTACACCACAAAGGTGATTTTTAAAAAGAACTGAACAAAGTATTTCCACTGTGAAGAGAATACTGGATCAGCAGTCATGAGATGGAATCTGCTCAATATGCGATGTGCTCACTTACTCTCCATGGATCTAAGCCTCTTCAAGAGTAAATTTAAAGAAAAACCAATTAAAGTGCTTTCTAATCCCAACAGCTACAGGAATTAGAAAATTGAAGAATTTGAATACTAAAAGAAAATACATAGGCTATAAATACACGAAGTGTTGCTTATGGAAATGCCATGGTTGAAGAATTACAGAGGTTAACTGGATTTTTTTTCTGTAAGTAGATTTTTGAGTTAATTGCACTTTAATAGGAGTAAAGACAAAGTACAGCAAGAGCTGTCTCTGAAAACCCTAAACATCATAATGGGAACTCGCCTGCCCTGTTTTGTTGGGACATTCCATTTTGGAACTGGTTTCCAACTTAAACAACAAAAAACTCAGACCTTAAGGACGTTTAGGAGAGGAAAAAAACACACATGCACACATACAAAAAGACAAGGACAATCAAATTTGAACAGCTACAAACAAGATAGGAATTTTCCACCACTGAGAGGGAAAAGGTTTACACACACACACACACACACACACACACACACACACTGAATAAAGCTAATTTTTAAATGACTGGGGCTATACATACAATGAAATACTGTTCAGACTTAAAAAGGAATGAAATTCTGATATATGCTACAACATGGATAAACCCTAAAAACACGCTAATAAAATAAACCCAACACACAAATACAAATGTGGTAATTCCACTTACATGGAATAGATAAATCCCTAAAGGCAGAAAGTAGATTAGAGGTCAGCAGGGAGCCAGAGAAGGGGGAATGGGAGCCATTGCTTAATGAGTTCAGAGTTTCCCTGTGAGATGAGGAAAAAGTTTTGAAAACAGTGGTGATGGCTGCACAATTGTGAAGATAGTGCCACTGAACTGTACACTTAAAATGGTTAAAATTTTACGCCATATATATTTTATCACAATAAAAAGTCTGATTGGGGCTGCTCAGTTTCTTAGGAAGTACTATGACTCAGCAATATTCAGAAAGGCCTGATTCCTCTTATCTGCAGGGGTTACTCGGGTTTCCAAAAAGAAAGAAAGGGACCGATTTATCTACTTTTCCACCGGAACCATTCCTCTGTTAGAACCACAGCTCTTCTTCACACCTACCACTCTGTTTAGAGTGCTGAGTACAGCCTATAGTTTGCTTGAATCATCAAGGCTTTGAATCCACCTGTCACCAGCATCTGACACAGCTGATCACATCTTTTTTTTTTTTTTTAATCTTCTTCTCCTGATTCCACACTCCTCTAATTTTCTTCCTCTTTGACTCACAACCTTGACAAGAGAAGCTTTGATGGAGTAAGTCTCGGTGGAAACATGAGAAGAGGACATGGAGGTGGTGGTATGGGATAGAAATGTCTCTTTCTGCTTATTTCTGAAATAATATCCTTGAACAGCTGTTTGGTACAGATGCAAGGAAGCGAATGAGGTAGTAGGAGAATGTGAAAGTTCTCTTCAGGTTGCTTCTACTTTCTTAGTGAAAAAAGCACAGCTGCAACTGAGAGTGAGGAGGGAGAAGGGAGAACAGGGTGTTGGAGGCATGAAGAAAGAGAAAAGGTTTGAAAGTTTCCCAGCCATCAAGAAACAGTGGTCCATTTAAAAACCCAAATTTTATTATGTTCCTCTCTTAGTAAAATCCTTCACTACTTCTTTTAGCAACGAAGTACACGACATTAAAGAATTTTCCCACAACTCCTGGCACATGTAGAAATGCTTTCTTCAGTTGGAGAGAAAGTTACACCTGGTTTGACCGGGTGTTCATACAATGGCCACCAAGCCCCTAGGCTTAAGTGGCAGACCACAGTGACTGCTACTGCTACAGAAGTGACAGCTATCTATCACAAATTAGTGTAATGACTGTGAGCTGTAATTTCATTTCACACACAGACTCATTTTTTAATTAGAACTGGATAATAAGCAATGAGGACAGCGTGAATCCACAACTACGCATGTGAGATGCTACAAATATTTGTCAATTACCAAATAAAAAACAAGGGGATGCAAGAAAAAAAAAAAATGGCAGGGGGAGTTCAGCTGGGTGGCTCAGAAGGTTAAGCGTCTGACTTTGGATCTGGTCATGATCTTGCAGTTCGTGAGTTTGAGCCCCATGTCAGGCTCTGTGCTGACAGGTCAGAGCCTGGAGCCTGCTTCCCATTCTGTGTCTCCCTCTCTCTCTCTGCCCCTCCCCTACTCATGCTCCATCTCTCTCAAAAATAAATAAATATAAAAAAAAAAGGGTATGCAAGTTAAATCTGTAATAATGATATTCATTAATAAAATAAAAATCTCAGCATCATGATTATAATAGTAAATAAGGCTTATTTATGCTTATTTCCCGATAGCATATACTTGATTGCTTCATTTACATTAAATTGGAAGTGAAGGTCTAGAAAACAAATCAAGTCTTTATTTTTTCAATTAAAAATTAGAAAAGGGGCTCCTGGGTGACTCAGTCAGTTGAGTGTCCAACTCTTGGTTTCAGCTCAGGCCATATCTCACTTATACTTTTGTGAGTTCAAGCCCTGCATCTGGCTCTGTGCTGGCAGCATGGAGCCTGCTTGAGATTCTCTCTCTCTCTCCCTCCCTCTCTGCCCCTCCCTTGCTTGCAGGGTCTCTGTCTCTCTCAAAATAAATAAACTTTAAACAATTAGAAAAACATTTATTTTTCCTTATAATGGGGTAATTTCCTAAGCAATTTACATAACTAATTTTATTAAAAACAAGATTATAAAATGGACTTAATGTGCATCAACTGATAAATGGGAAAACAAAACATGACAGCCATACAGTAGCTTATTGAGCCATTAAAAGAAATGAGTACTGATACATGCTACACGAACGAACCCTGAATGCATTATACCACCAGCCAGAGTGGGAATATACCATATAGTTCTATCTATATGAAATGGTCCAGGACTGGCAAATCTATAGAGGCAGAGAGTAAATTACTTGTAACCAAGGGCCAGGGACATTGAAGGAAATGAGAAATAATTGCTAATGGGTATAAAAATTATTTCTAGAATGAAGAAAATATTCTAAAATTGTGGTGATTATTGGACAACTCTGTGAATATACTAAAATCACTTTAAATGGACAAACTGTATGCTATGTGCATTGTATCTTAATAAAGCTATAAAAATATACATATTGGGGCACCTGAGTGGCTCAGTTAAGCATCCAGCTCTTAGTTTCGGTTCGCGTCATGATTTCACAGGCTCTGCGCTGAGAGTGTGGAGCCTGCTTGGGACACTCTCTCTCTTTCACCCTTTGCCCCTCCCCTGTTTGCACTCTCTCTCCTTCTCTCAAAATAAATAAATAAACATTAAAAAATATATATACATATTAAGGAATATTATATGCAAATCTTTGTCTTGAAAAACAGCAACACTGTATGATGGGGGATTTAGTCAGATCTGAATAAACTGACAGGGATAGTGTTACTTCATATGTGTTCTGAGGCACACTAAAATCTGAGACATCGTGAACCACAGGAAGAACTGCAAACTCCTCCAAGTGCACAAGGCCCCTATGACCTGGGCTCTATGTGCCACTCTAGCTTTATCCCCCACTATGCTGTGTCCCACACATGATCTATTTTACAGGTGTTCATGCCTCTGTGTCTTTGCTTATGTCATTCCTTCAACGCAGACCACTGCACAACCTAACAAATATATATATATCCCTCTTCTATTTACACTCAGTTAAATGTGGTATTTGGGAGTGCCTAAAAGACATTGTTGAATACTTAAAAATTTTAACTGTCTCATGTATGTTGCACAACAAAGGCACCAAGGCCTATTGTAAGCATCAGCTGATATAGTTTAGGTGACAGTACTATATAAATGTAAGATGTTATAATTGCTATTATCAAGATAGATCCAGGGGCACCTGGCTGGCTCAGTCGGTGGAGCATGCCACTCCCGATCTCAGGGTTGTGAGTTTGAGCCCCATGTTGGGTGTAGAGGTTACTTAAAAATAAATAGTCTCTTTAAAAAAAAAAAAAAAGTATAGATCTGGAAAAGACACAGAATAAAGAAAATGGAGATTTTTTTGACGGGGAAAAACTTCACTTTTCTTATTTCCAGATAATTCTTCCATTTAGCCTCAAAAAAAGTTTGTTTCATTAGGTTTCTCTCCTGTGCCCAGCACAACACCTTGCACATGGCAGGTAATCCACAGATGCCTGCTGAACTACTAACACTTCACTGAGCTTCCCATATAAGTAATGAAAGAAAAGGATTTGAGAATAAGCACAAGTGAGACCAGGAATCCCTGAGAAGGAGGAATATGTCCCATGTCATCAAAAAGCACAAAATAATCATGACATTTAAGTCAATGATCCCATGTTAGTCATTTCCACAGAAAGTTCTCAAACTACTTATTTAAAATATTATTAATATAGTACTTTAAACTAAAGTAACTTTCATCTAAGTTGCTTAATACACTTGATTAGTAACCATTAATTAAGGTTCCATACTGCACAAAATATAATTTCCATTTTGAAAGCACTGAAGGTAAATAACCAAGATTAAAAGGTGAAAATAAAAAACTAAACAGCCATGCTTTTTTTTTTTTACTCTATCCTGATTAAATCTGAAAATGCCATCCCCACTGATATATACTGAATCAAAAGTCCTATGAGAGACTAATGCTCTAAATGCTCAGTTTCAAATACAGACAAGGAACTTGATGAACTACTTTTTCAATCATAGGTTTCATTAACAGTTGTCTGCAATCCTAAAAGGTTCACATTCCCATGAAGTTTGCCCCTTGAAGGTAAATTAATTTCCTAACTCCACAGATAAATCAACTCAAATAAAACAGCATCAGGAGTACAGTTCAATAAACCAAAATCAAAATCAGGTCCTTGTGTCCCAGTTAATTTTATATGCCATAAATCATGATAAATGGTGACCAAGAGAATCAGTATCTTAAAAATAGGAAAAAGCCTAAGATCTGCAGTCCAACCAGTCAATCCATGCATTAGTTTTAGGGAAACTGTGGTCCCACTTCAATGAAGCAGATAAACAGATTACCCAATGATCAATTTTTCTCTTCACAGTTAACTGTATCAAGAGAGTCACAAATTTTCTTAAAGTAGAAAAGTTGTCTCAAAGAAGAAAAGTCTCAGTCCAAATTATTGCAAATCTAGCTAATAATCACATTATCTGGGGGATTTTTTTGTTTGTTTGTTTCTTAATGTATGTATCCAGGCTCCATCAAACCTATCAAATCAAAATCTCCAAGGTATGTGGCCAGGTATCAGTATATTTGAAAGCTACCAAAGTAATTATTATGATCACCTATCCATTCATTGATTCATTCAAAAAATATTCACTGAGCACCTATGTACCAAGTACCACATCTAGGGGTGCAGTGGTGAGGTAAACAGGCATGATTTGGACCCTGCCCTCATGGAACTTAGTACAAGAATCAGAGAGAGAGAATGAACATCCAGGTGGGGACTGCAACTAAAGAGTGCAGCTCCTAAAAAAGGGACAACAGTTTTACTTTTTCAGCTGAATGTTTCCATGTAGAAATGCACAATGAGGGGCGGCTGGGTGGCTCAGTCAGTTGAGTGTCCAACTCTTGATTTTGGCTCAGTTCATGATCTCACAGTTTGTGAGATCCAGCCCCACAATGGGCTCTCCACTGACAATGCAGAGCCTGCTTGGGGATCTCTCTCCCCTCTGTCCTTCCCTTGATCATACTCGCTCTCTCCCTCCCTCTCTCTCTCAAAATAAATAAATAAACTTTAAAAAAAAGGAATGCATGATGATATTGCCATATGTGATTTTTCAAAAAGGCAAGAAAAGGGGGGGCCCTAAAACAAAATATGACATATAGGTAACACACAAAAAAAGAAGAATGAGTCCAAATATACCAGAAATTATAATAAACGTAAACAGGAAACGCATGCCTATTAGAAGACAGACTCTCAAATGAGATTTAAAAAAGAGATAATCTAGCAACATTCTATTCACCATAAATCCACCGAACACAACACAGAAAGCTTTAAAACAAAAGAATGGAAACATACATGCCAGAAAACGCAAGTCAGAAAAAAGCCAGAAAGTAAATAATATTAATATCCAAAGAATAGAGAATTTAAGGAAAGCAGTATTTAAAATGGTAAAAAGGGACATTTAAAAAATAATTATGAACTTGCATGCTCCAAAAAATATCGCTTCAAAACATAACCTCAAATATTTTAATTTTGGATTTCACTTTGTAATTAAGAGAAAGTGAAAATGATAAATCCTTAGTCTATGGAAATTTTTTAAATCTCCTTCAGAAACTTATTAAACAGACAAAAAATAAAATTATGATGAATATGATGAACAAGTCAAATGGAAAACATACATATATGCACACACATGCCTGCATGTGACACATTGGAATAGTAAAATATTTCACCCTTCAAAGAATATGCATAGTTTTTCATTAGAAAAGGAAAAGTTAGAGAAAGTAAATAACCAAGAAACTTTGAGAGAGGAACAGCAGAGAAATGAACAGCTAGGGTCCCATCAGACAGATGGCTTTCAACAATGGCAGAATTCAATAGTCAGAGCGAAATAATTCAAACAATTGTTTCCTTTGTTGAAAGCTTTTCAACCCTCTACACATATAAAAATAAGAGAAAGACTAGAAATTTACTAAAACACTCAAACTACCAAAAGCATAAAAATCATTCTTCACAACTCAGTTATTTTGCCACCATAATCTTAAAACATCAAGCCCTACAGCATAAACTGTTATTCCCACAAATAATTTGGTTTGACTCATCTCCACATTCATGCCTTTGCCCATAAGGTTCATAAAACCTTATGAAGAAGGTACAATTATTGTCCCCATTTTACAGATGAGCTTGTAGGTACAGACATATGTGAGGCAACCTTCTCAAGATTACACAACGTATTAATAGTGGAGCCAGGATGTGAACCCAGGAAACTGACTTCAAAGACTGCCTCTTTAACCCAACATGCTATTATTGCTTTTCCCCTTATGCAGAGACATCACGTCACTTCCAGTTGAATATTAAAATTTATTAGAAATGACAGCTAACATTTACTGAGCATGAACTATTTGTCAGTGACTAAGCCAAGTATTTCACATGTATGGGTATCATTAAATTCTCGTGATAATTCTATCATTGGGTATTATTCTTACCCTACTTCCTTTTGATAAAGAAACTGAAGCACAGAGAAGTTAAGTAATTTGTTCCAAGTCACAGAGCCTGAAAGTTACATGAACAGGCAGAGCCACTGAAAAGTAGGTACCACCTAAGTCTGTGGGAGTTATGGAGTGGTAAGGATTATCACATATAAAATAAGATTCCAAAAGATGGTGTGACAAAGTAGGAAGAGTATAGATTGGGCACAAGCAGACCTAAATCTTGATTCCAATTCTCCCACTTAGTAACTTTGAGTTCTCAAGAAAAAACTTAATCTCTCTGGCTTCAGCTACCTAAGTTTATAATAAGGCAATGCAAGAGTGGTTCCAATGGTGTTGTTTTTTTAAGAGAGAGAATGAGTGTGAGCAGGGGAGAGGGGCAGAAGTAGAGAGAGAGAATCTTAAGTAGGCTCCACACTCAGCACGAAGCTTGACATGGGGCTCGATCTCACAACCCTGGGATTATGATCTGAGCCAAAATCAAGAGTTGGACACTCAACCAACAGAGCCAGGCACCCCTGTAATTTCCAATTCTAAATAAATTACTAAATATTTATCTTAGTACTGATAAGGCAGCCAAAGCAACTGAATGAAAATCAAGTTGGATCGGGGTTCCTGGGTGGCTCAGTTGGTTAGGTGTCCAACTTCAGCTCAGGTCATGATCTCACAGCTCATGAGTTCAAGCCCCACTTTGCGCTCTACACTGACAGCTCAGAGCCTGGAGCTGCTTCAGATTCTGCATCTCCCTCTCTCTCTGCTCCTTTCTCCTGCTCTCTCTCTCTCTCTCTCAAAAATAAACATTAAAAAATAATAAAGTTGGATCAACAGGACCAGAAAAGTATTCTAATAGAATCCTCTATCAGAGCAGTTCTCAATTTCTGATTCAAAGAACAGCTGCTTCACCAGGACGTCTGTTAAAAGTCAGAGTCCCTTTACTTTAAAGTAAAGGCAGTAACAAAAGATGAAGAAGGACATTATATAATAATTACAGGGTCTCTCCATCAGGAAGAGCTAACAGTTATAAACATCTATGCGTCAAATTTGGGACCACCCAAATACATGAAACAACTAATCACAAACAGAACCAATCTTATTGATAAGAATGTGTTAATTACAGGGGACTTTAACACTCCACTTACAGCAATGGATAGATCAACCACACAGAAAATCACTAAAGAAACAATGGATCTGAACAACACATTGGAACAGATGGAATTGATAGATATATTTAGAACTCTGCATCCTGAAGCTAGGAAATTCACCTTCTTCTCAAGTGCGCATGGCACTTTCTCCAAGATAGATCACATACTGGGGCATAAAGCAGCCCTCCATAAAT